>CM060612.1:4797975-4962847 GCA_030578255.1 Tiaroga cobitis
ATAAATTAGCCAATTCATGTTTCGCTTAAGCCTTACATCTAAAACAGCGCTTCAGTAATGATGTATTTTTGTTGGCCAACCTATAAGTTTGCATCACACTGGTTCATTTCCTCGACAAAAAACGAATCGTTTTTTTTCCACCGGCTTTTCACAATTCACAAAAACTTTTAAATCAAGCTTTTAATGTTGTTTGTATGTCTATGTGGTGATTTTAATGTTCTTTAAGACAAGTCACGTGCAAATTCATCAGTCAAAACCACTGCTGAGTGTTTTCTCCTTAAAACTGCAGTGACCAAAGACAGTCTCAAAACGCGGTTTGAAATCGCTGGTGTTTCTGACGTCACAAACTACCTTGTAACCAATCAGATCAATGTGTGATCGTCAATGAGTGGATCTCTGAGCTGGTGTGAGTGAGTGAGTGAGTGAGTGGAGGTGGGGCTCATTTGCATATTCATAGAACCACGTATACTGTAAAGGGTGCAGAGTTACATTCAAGCTATTTAAAGTCATGACAAAAACAAATTCAATGAAAAAACGTTTAATTATGTAATTTTGGTGATCAAAGATGAGTTATAAGGGATAAATTGATTGATTACAGGGGGACATTAAGCTTCAATAACTCTTCAGGAAGTTCGAGAAATAATAGTTTGCAGGAGCGTTATTGTAAACACAACGAGGTTGTGAAAGCGGACTAGCGAGTAAATGAGTTTACCTGTTCGGCTGATGACGTTTAATGTCCTCGACAAGTCCCATTTAGCCACTTGTTAGCAATCTTTCTCAAGACAAATAAAAGCTTGTAAAAGAGTAAAAAATCACAAGGTATTACTGAGGTATTTTATGCCGTAGAATTGTGCTTGTGTTCACAACAGACCTTCTTTCAGCCATTTAACCAAAAAGCCATTCAAAAAACCTATTGACTTCGGGACGATGGAACCGGAAGTGCTAAAATGCAACTAATTTGGCCTGCAAAAATGTCATCTTAGTGTTAAGATTAGGGGTAAACTATATTAAACATTATTTTAGCATCAAACCCATTGTATCTATAAGAGGTTCTTGCTAATACAGCTTCTGATGTGTGTATTTTCAGTGCTGTCACCTGTCAGTCATAGTGAAAACAACAGCGGATGCTTGAGTGGGGGTGATCTCTCTCACACACACACACACACGCACACACACACACACACACACACACACACACACACACACACACAGTTGAGAGGTCTCTGACTCTAGTTGGGTGGGCTTCCCTCTACTGAACGCTTTCTGAAGGGAGGAATTCTCCACCCGGCGGAGACAGACAGACAATATTGACACAGAGTGGGAGAAAGCATTCGATCTACAGTACATTCCCAAGATCGGATGAACATCAAAAAACATGTAACCAAAAATAAGTGTGAAAGTACTTAAAACTGTCCGTCATGCTTGTTTGTGCACCTTGCAGGCATTGAGTCATGCGATATGTGTCAGATATGCTGTCTGAGACGAAGACATTAGTCATACACAGCGAGATTAGGTCAGGACACAAAACCGATTAAAGAGTTCAGATACTGTTCAGATTAACTGTTGGATTGAATTCTGGGATGAATGATTACAAACTGCATTGCAATCTGTATGACTTAAGAGTGGTGCTTATTTGATTTGTGAAAAAGTATGCCGAGGTTTCAGTTTTCTGGTATGTACATGTGACTCATGCATTGAAATTCTTGAGATTACAGATTTACAAGCGCTCAGACATAATAGTATGCGTGTGTAGTTTAATACACATAATAGTTTATTCTTTTTAATGTGGTTATATGATTGGTGCCAATGATTGGTGAAATATTTGAAACAACGACTATTGATGCGTCTGTTCAGACTGACACAAACGTTTGCATGTCGTCAATGTGAATGAATTTTATTATTATTATGACGGGCTCTAATCTCTTTCTAATCTAACTCTGAAGAAACGAGCCAGCCAATGAGATTTGTGCTTTTGGTCATATGTTAGTGGCGCTCACTATTTTGCTAAGCTTTTTCTAATTGCAACTTTTTATCTCACAATTCAGACTTTTTTTCCTCAGAATTGCATGAAATAAAGTCGTAATTGTGAAAAAAAAGGCAGAATTGCGAGATATAAAGTCACAATTGCAAGTTATAATCAGAATTGCGTGACATAACTCGCAATTTTGAGAAATAAAGTATTTTTTTCCACAGAATTGGATTTTATAATAATTCGCAATTGCGAATTTATATCTCACAATTCTGAGAAAAGAAGTCAGAATTGCGTGATATAAACTCGCAATTATCTTCTTTTTTTTTAAATTCTGTGGCAGAAACAAGCTTCCATACTTTACATTTCATGTGTTCATGAGAACAAAATCATCTCTGTGGCTGTTTTTATGTTATTTAATTGAATGTTTGTGAAAGATCAGTGCCTTATGTAGCACAAATCTGTCAGACAGTTCTGGGAAGAGTATTTTTGTGTACTTAAAGGGATACTTCAGGATTTAGCATTAAGTTTTGTATTAGTAGAAAACCTGTAGTATTTTCAAATTACCGTGCTTTCCACCCTCATATCCCCCTGAGACGAGAGATTTATGTATATTTTGTCTGGAAAAAAATCCTCTGATGACGCAAAAATCGCCATTTCGCGTCATCGGAGGATTTTTTGGCCAGAGGCTAACGACTACAGCCAGTAGTAGGAACTGTCCCGCATGTTCTCAACTCGCCCATACACTGTAAAACCTGATGAGTTAGTTCAACTCAAACCGTTTGAGGAAACCGATTGCCTTAAATCATTTAAGTTTATTATCTCAAACAATTTAAGCATAAAAAAATATTTGATTTGTGTCCAAGTAACTCAATAACTTATTGTTAAGATAACTTGGGTAAATAAAGTTAATAGTACTAATTCCATTCAGTTAATATAACTTAAATCTATGAAGTACACTGTAAACCCAAATAAGTTAGCAGAATTCAAAACACTTTTATTAGTATAAACTTAGTTAGCTTTAAAAAGCTAATCTGCTAACATAGTAAATGCTAACATATTAGCAATAGTATGTTATACAGAAACACTTGCTGTATGAGCGCAGCAATATAAAGGGATTATTTGCTCTCAAATCAAGCTGCATGCACCACTGTCACCATGATGGTAACTATCCTAAAGCCTACATTAACAGAAATTCTTCTATTAGCATAACAAAACATTAATCATTACTAAATCTCACACATAACATTAATCTTACACAAAAAAACACATTATATTACACTTAATTTTAGCATTTACTCTCCCTTTCGGGTGCCATCGGCAAAGCATGCTGGGAAATAGACATCCCAGCTGTTTCAGTTAAACTTAAGTTCGTCTAAATTAAAATAAATAATTTCATAAAACTTAAAACAATGAAACAGTTCAGTTTACTTAAAATATATCAGTTCTGTGAACTTGAAAGAAAAAGAAAGTGCTAAATACTCTTAAAAGTTAATTTGACTGAACTAATTTGTTTAATTTAAGTTTGTCCTACTCAAACCAATTAATTATTTTGAGCGTTAGGGTTTACAGTGTAGAGGGGGGGATCTCACTCACAGAATGTACACATAGTGTCAGCCATCTTTTTTGGAAGCTAAGCTAGCAGGCTCTTGTGCTGTGGAGAAAGCTGAGTAACTTAGTATGAGAAAGCTGAGTAGTAGGGGTTACCATACATCGTCTTTTTCCCGGACATGTCCGGCCGTCGAGATCGTCCAAAATGTCCGGGATTCAGCTTTTGCTTTCTGCAGTCGCCATTCATTGTTTACATGCACACCTTTTGTTTCAATCTCTAACTGAATTCATTCCGATTGGTGAATCTGAATGTAGTGTTTACATAAACGCTAAACAAGTGATCGGTTGATGTGTGTTTTAACATTGCTAAGAAAATTGCTAAGATACGAGACCGGTGCGTCTCACAGGTGTCTAGGGTTGCCAACTTTGTCACTATGAAAAGAGGGACAAAAGGTGGCCTGATTTTGTCTGAATATAAAGTGTATGGTTTTAAGCCATTTTTCATAATGTTATGGATAACTTAATAAAATATGAATACATAACTCTCATGCCTTGGCAAAGTACAGTATGTTTAATAATAGTTTGTTAATTTACAGCAGCGTTAACAATCCTTTAATTGAACCATTACCTATTACCTTTACTTTTTGTCTAGGCCATAACACTTGTGACTCCTGCACTGTAGGTTCGAAAAAGTTATCCCCTTCATTTTAATCTTGCATTTGACAAACTAAAAATAACATCACAGCTTCTGTTTGCTGTAGTTTTGCAGCGGTATCAAATAGCAAAATAAGAACGTGCAACCTCTGTGCACACAAACGGTGGTGGGGAATAAATGCTTCACATTCTTATTCACTCAAACTATAAGTTGGAAAACAAAACTTGACAAAATAAATCATTTAAGTAGGCTCACCAAGTCTACTTTTTCCATGGATATTTTTGGCTGCTCTTGACTGATTCAAGCAGTCTTTTGTCCTTTTGTGCAGCCAGAGAAAAGTCCTTACATGACAGGTCACAGTTCACAGATATTTGAAGTTCATTTTTGATCAGCTCTGTGCTGCATCTGTTTCTTGAGTCTGACCATTTAATGTTCATCAGAGAGAAAATTCTCTCTACAAAGGCATTTGAGCCAGGTACACTGAGGACAAATGAGACGATTTTGAACATGTTGATCAAGTTGGCTTTCCCTACATTTTGGAAAACTGCGACCCACTTCTCACTGGTTGATTTTGTGGTATCCTGTGTGGCTTTGTTTATTTCTTCCTTGCAAGCACAAAACTCTTCATAGAGTTGGTCCATACTCACTGTCTCTGTCATTTTGAGGGCAACCACCACCTGCTCCAGGTCAGTGAAGGAGAGCTCCTCATGTAGGCCGATTGGTTTCAGTTTCATCATCACATTTTCCGATGAGAAAACAAACCATTTGTCAATGTATGCAATGACAGTGTCATAGAACTTCAGAAAGTCATTTCTCTGCTTTGATCTCTGTGCTGACACTCGTTTGTCCATTAGCTGCTTGGTCTGGTATCCAAAAAAGCTGTCTTTTGTCCGCTGAAGCATCTTCAATTTGAATTTTGCCATCTCCCCGTAAACTTCTGTGATGCAGAGCTTTGTTTCCTCCAGCTTTTTAACAAGTGTGTCAAAAACACACCCTACGTTGTGGAAAAAGCACAGATAAATCTCAGCAGCTGCAGTTTTTTCTTCGTCCTCAAAAATCTTCCTCAGTGCCACAGGACAGGTCTCCCCAAGGGACCTGAAGTATGAGGTGAGAGCTGGCCAGCTCTGCAGGAGACGATCAACAGCTGGATGAAGAGACAACCATCGCGTGCAAACATGACGCAGAATTTCACGCCAATCAATGTCAACAAAGGCAAAAAATGCACGCAGTTCCTCTCTTCTGGAAGCAGATACTGAGAAGTGGCTGTAGATCTTTAAAACCAGTGACTCAATATCCACAGAGAGCTGATCACAGGCGTGCTTGCAGGTGTTATGAGCTATGTGAGCCGGGCAATTAGCTTTCAAAATGCGACTGTTGGCACTGCTCAATAACTGGTAAACAGAGTGGTGTTTTCCAAAGTTAACATTGGCATTATCTGCCGCATAGGCTGTGATGTGTTTTATATCCAGTTCATACTTTTTCAGGCAGTTCATAAGAGCTTGATGAATTCCATTTGCAGTTTCATCATTATCTTCGTAAAAGTCAAGTAACTTGCACCGCACTCCATCAGACAAAGAAAAATATCTCACGCACATTGGAAACATTTTTCTATTTCCCTTGTTTGAGGCATCGGTGGCAATCGAGTAAAACACAGGCTCACCTTCATTGGGAGATAGATCATTCAGGATATCCCGCACAGTCTTTGGTCCTAAAACATTCATTGTGATCATCTCCGCTTTCGTTCTCCCCATGTGCATCTTCTTCACAATATTTGAGTCATGAAACAAAGCACCGTTTAGCTTAACAAGACAGTCTGTGCTGTTGTAGCTGAGTCCATGTTTGACAGTGTGATGTACGTACGAGGCTTCGCTTGCCGCTATTTTGTCAGTTTCCACAGTGGTTACCACGAAGAATCCACCGATATTGCTTGCACCTTTAGCCAGTGTGGCCTTCTTGTGCATTTCTGTGGAAGCATGTTTAGTCAAGTCATTCTCACCTCCATGGGCAACTGAAAATTCCCTGCGACATAAAGTACAGAAGGCTTTTGTCACCGCTGACGGGCTTAATCCACATATTTTTTACTTCCCAGGTTTTATTGTAGATGCACAGTCTTTTCTTTTTTTGCAGGTTTATACATATTTGCAGTTTAATCCACATGCCAAATCGACTGAACAGCGTTCTTTTTTGTTTATGTGTGTGTGTGAAGGAATTGGCGCATTTACTTAACGTATACTGATGCGTGTGAGGGGGGGGCTGTGATTGGATGATGACAGGTGTCGCTGATCATTCTCAAGTGTCGTGATCAGCGCTGTTGTTGTTGTATCAGTCAGTGCTTAGATCCATAGACATCGGTTAGATCAGCGCAGAAGTAAAAAACGGGACAAGAGAGGTCCCGGCCGGGACAAATAAATTAGGCCCATAATACGGGACGTCTCGGCTAATTCGGGACAGTTGGCAACCCTACAGGTGTCGCTCATCGGTAATCACGCCACCGGCCTCGTCCTGCTCGCCACAGTAAACATAATGAATGGCGGCTGTAGAACGCAAAAGCCGAATCCTGGACATTTTGGGCGATCTCGAAATCCCGGGCAGACTCATCACGGAGACTCACTAGCCTAGACTTGTTGTTGAACTACTGCGCTCTGTTACCGGTAGGCGTGGCCTCCTAGGGCAGCGAAGCAAGTGCATTCTGGGAGTTGTTTTCTTTCATCCACATAAGCCAAAATACATTTTCTGGCTTTTCTCAGTCTAGAAAGCTCCAAATTCAAAAATAATTTCACATTTCTTCTACATAAATGACCCATTTTAAATACACATTCATCATTCCAGAGGTGAAGTATCCCTTTAAATTTGTATTTTTTTGCATTTTACTGTGATATTCCAAAATTTACATTAAAAATGAGGATGGAAATCCAGGTAAATTACTATTAAAACCGTTGTGTCCTAACCATGCACTAAGCATGATGCATTTTAAAGCTAAAATTAGCCTGTAAGAAGAAAATATGTATGGCTATATTACAGCTATTAGCAATAGTGGCTAAAAGTTTCATTTGGACATGACTGTAACCATAGACTTTTACAACTTGCACTCTAGTAAAGTTTCTCTCACTGTCCCGATCTTTCTCTGAGTGTCAGTCTGTGTCCCTTGTGTATTCTCACTGGACATCTGTCCCTTTAAGAGTGTGTCCTTACACGGAGCTGCTAAATCTGGCATGGGTCCGTGTGTGTAGCGTTACCAGCCCTGCGCGATCTGATGCTGATTATGACACTCAGACATTAGGCCTTATTCCACCCATGCATTATCAGCTCAATCTGAATCAGCAGTGCCAGCCAAAACACACACGGCTCAGAAATGTATAAATGATGCACACAGAAAATCCTAGCCAAAACACACTTCAACTGGTCCAGGAACTCATATCGAGCTGATTCAACACTACCTGTTACACACAGCTGAAAATTTGACACGAGTTAGATTTAATGGTGCTAGATTTGACAGCATTTTACAATGATTTCTCGATAAATATCAGAGCTATTCGTCAAGAAAAACTGTCCAGAACTTGATTTTATCCATCAGGATTTCTGGACGTTTTATGCACCAAAAATGGAGCCAGATCTGAATGGTATTTTGTGAAAACAATAGCTTTTTGGCTATTCGGTTAGCATTAGCCAATAGCCTACCTGGCCTCGATGACATCAGTGGAAAATAAATTGATTTAGATGTAAAACCATTTATAATTTACTTATGAAATGTGCAGTTAGACAACACTTTGCAACACCATGACCCCTAGCTAGTGATTGTAAAGCACTTGTGACCCCCTCTTTCCATTTCTGGTGTGTAAACGCTAAACCGAAGCATCATTTGTGGTTAAATCTGCAGTTTATATTAAATGCACACATACTTGTTAATTCTCCGGGTTGTTTGAGCAGTGTAGATGGATGGAGGTTTGACCGGGGCCGGGGACATCAGGCCAGGTGGAGCCCAGGTGTGAGTGAGTTCAGTGAGGGCAAGAGCAGGGTGTGCCAGGGGTCAGCTGGAGCTCTCACATCACGCTAACACACCAAAACCACACTGTGCATCACAACACACACACACACACGCAAGCGGAGATGCTTTCACTCACAAACACACTGTTTTATGTCATCCTCCCCCTAGTTTGAACCGTTCCCCTCTCAGGGTTGAATGAAGGGCAAAGAATGAAAAGCTTGTCTATTCTACCTGTCTATCTGTTTTTCAAATTAGTGCCTTTAGAGGTATTGCTAACTTTCCAGAGAAGCTTTATGAATTTTAAGAAAATATCTTGACTTTTAAGCTTTCCAAAACCTAGTGAGCTGCCTTTATAGACAGCATTTTAAGGCATCATAATTATGAGATAAAAGACAATTATGGCATAAAAAGTAAATATTTTGGATTAAAAAAGTAAAATTATGAGATGTGAATTATGAAACTTCATGACGTATCATAATTTTTTACTTTTTATCTCATAATTTCAACGTGTCTTTTTATATAAATCTTGACTGTCATAAATATTACTTTTATGTCATAATTATGATTTGGCATGTCATAATTTCAACCTTTTATCTTATAATAGTCTTTTATGTCATGATTATGACATCTCATAATTTCCACTGTCACAATAATGGCTTTCTATGCCATAATTATGATTTAGCATTTCATAATTTCAACTTTTTATATTATAAATGTCTTTTATGTCATGATTATGACTGTTTATCTTATAATTGTCTTTTGTCATGATTATGACATCTCATCATTTTTACTTTTTATCTTATAATTGTCTTTTATGTCATGATTTCGACCTCATCGTCATTTTATTACTTTTTTTCTCATAATTTCAACTTTTTATCTTATATTTGTCTTTTTTGTTTATGCTTATGGCTTATCCCATAATTTTGACTTTCATAAATTACTTTTTATGCCATTATTATGATTTGGCATCTCATAATTTCAACTTTTTATCTCATAATTATGTCTTTTATCATGTCATGATTATAATAATTTCGATTGCCCAGTAAGCAGTATGTCATGAGTTTCGTGTGGAGAATATTTTACCATTATGCATTTTTAACTTAAAATTCACACTTCAAATCTATTTTTTAACACTTGAAGCTCATTATCTTGGACCCTCACTTGACGAGGCAGTCCCTATGCTGGGGGCCCCAGACGCTCACATACCTCCCACTTTGAGGTTACTGAGCACTTGTGAAGAGTAGACCGGCTGTGTTCGTAAAGATTTATCACTTACACAGACTCACTCCCTACATGTTCTTCCTCTCACACTCCCTCTCTTAGACTCTCCTGTCTTCTTCTACCTCTCCTTTCACTTTGCCGTTAGACCTACAGCCTTCTGTTGCCCTCCCGTCTATTTGCTTTGTCTGCGTAACATTTATCAGTTCATCTCCTCCAGGCCAGGCCTCTCGTATCTGTTACACCACCTGATCTCCCTCTGCGTACACGTCCATCTGTGCTGCTATGACGACTGTCTGTAACCACTGCGACCTGTCACCCTCACACACACAAATCACAACTGTAATGTGACCACCAAACGCTACACGCTTAGAAAGACTCATCCATATATCCAGACACACACACACACAGACACAACATTTTGAAGCCCTTGCTAACACTGATTTTAGAGGAAGCATTAGCATGTGCATTAGCAGGAACAGCTTCAAATTGTTTATATTTGCACTAAAGTAACATTTATGATACTGTGTTTATCAGATTGTATTGCAGATTAGCAGATAAAGACAATCTTGGCTGTATTTGCTTAATACGCTATATTTGCATGATACAGCTAAAGCTACATTGAGAATATCCAAGATGGTCGCCAAATATGGCTTGGGATTTTGATTTTGATTTGTTTTATGACTTTCCTAAAAAAACTATATCACAATTCAGACTTTAATGTCATATCTTATCTTATTTCTAAGCAAGTAGGGATGGTTTCAGGGTGGTCAACTAGTCATCCAACAACCAACCAGTCAATTAGTTTGGTTAAAGTGTAGAGTTAAGGCCTTCAACTTTGTCTAATAATAAAACACACTTTTATCTCTTTTGAAATGAATGGTTTTTGTTCACTGGAAGACAAATACCCCCTAAAGTCTGCGTGAACCGGATGTTGTGACCGACTTTACTTCAGTTTTGTGACATTTTCTGAGTGAAACAGAATATCGAATGAGAAAAATAGAGGACGTGGCTTGTTTTTTCCCACTGTATATTGATATATATATGGTATATTGATTGAATCTAGAAAAGTAGGCGTTCCCTTTTCAGACATCCCAACCTGCAAGAATTCATTTCAGGGAATGTATGTTATCCGCGCGCTATGTATGTTATGCAGTATGTTCTATCTCGCTATAGATTCCGGGAGATTTGAACTAATTTGCGGGCATCAGGGAGACGCTAGCAATACGCGGGAGACTCCCGGAACTTCCGGGAGACTTGGGATGTCTGCCTTTTTGTGTGTGTGGATTGACTTGCACGAATGAATTGTTCACCACTAGGCAAGTAACGTGCGCTAACAAAGTAAATAGGGTTCATTTTGATTTCACGCCAACTTTACGAAGCCATAGCCGTTTCTGAATGAATATTCTGCCATTTGGCTTGTTTTCACAAAATGCTATAAAAAAACATCAAGCCAATGATAAATTTAACACGTTTTATATTTATATTAAAATAGCATTATTACATTAACAATAATTTCCATCAAAACAAATAACAATTAATTACTCTTTTATACCTTTTATAAATAAGTTACGTAAAAGCCAGAAGAGAAATGCATCATTTACAAACTGTTATTTTATAGCTTTACACGATTCCAGAAGCAGTTGAATGCACAGATGAACATTTGGGAACCGCAGGCATAAAATGACAGAGCACTCCATACCGCCCCCTACAGGATGGGAGTATTTCACTGTAACCTCATTACGGCTAAACACAATCTTCTTGTTTTCATATAAATATTGAATTAGGAACTATTTGACCGTGCATCTACCAACATGCGAACATTTAGTGCTTTCAGCACCTAATATTTGATAATCTCCAGTGTACGCTATTCCAGTGTTTTTGCACTAATTAAATATTGTGCATGATACTGAGAGATCCTTACAAGAAAGTACTGAGGCGGTACCATGGTATCAGATTGATTACCATATTCATATACCATGGTATATATATATATGGTACTCCAAAGTACTTCAATGAATACCATCATATTACCATGGTACATGTTCAAAAAACTGCTTTGTAAGTGCTTTTACTCCTCGATTTCATATCTAGCCAGCTGATATTTTGCCATTTAATAAACTTGGAGTGTTTAAGTAGCTTGAAAAATTTAGAGATTATACGTTTTGAGATGAATTTGTAAAAGTTATTTGTATTTTATACTTTTCTGGAAATCCTGAGCTTCATTTCCCCAGTTGTTTTGCTCTTTGAGAGTCCAAATTCAAAGTCCTTACATATATTCCAGTTTCAACTTCTTCCATTTGCTATTCCAGCAGTTCCTCCAGTGGATAAATAGTCCAGTTGTCTTTCAACCCAACCACCAGTGGGTCTACATCATTCATTGGCAATTGAAGGCTACTTTGACTTTCCCCAAGTAGCTAATCACTGATTTTAGCCAGATCCTTGGCCAACCAGTGGTTCAAGTCAATATTGCACCGCATTTGGCAGTTGTTGAGCTGAATGAAGCGTATCTGGCAGACCGTAATTGTGTTGTGTTTTAAATACAGTCTCGCTATTTGGCAGGCTGTGTTTGTGTCTGTATGGAATCCCTTTTAAGTCCATGCTTACAGGATATCCTGAGTACGGCCAGCTCCCGTAGTGCGAAGATCGCAGGACTGGTGGCCTCCTACGACTGCAATGGCTGATGGGAAATGTAGTTCATGGGAGCTTATTTGGCAAAGATCAAAGACATTTCCAGTTATTATAAAAAGATTTCCAGTGTGTCTCTGCTATATCCTGTGTGTCTCCACCCTGACTCTCAGCTTTGTGGTTGCTCCTGGGACTTTGGCAGCAATTCAGAGTCTTTGGTCTTCTTCAGGACATGACCCTGTTAGAGGATAGAGATTAATTCGATTGATTAGATTTCACTTTAAAATTGAAAAGTTTGGTGAAAGCTGCAGTGTGTCATTTCCGCACCACTAACGTTATCAATCTGAATTGCAATCTATTAAGTGTTCTCATCCAACGAGGTCTAAAACATAAAAATATGATTATTTTTGCATTTCTCTCTGGTGACTCTAGTTATGCAGAAATGACACAATTCAGCTGCAAATCAAGTTATTGGTAATGTTTCAATAACCATACTATAATATTAGCATTACATTATCATCGCTCTCATGGAGGCCTTGCTCATCCTCTTCCGATGTTTCCGCCGTCGCTTCCGCGGGGGCTGGAGAGGGGGCGGAGTCTGTGGGGCTGAGGGGGTGGTGGGAGGAGCGCTCGGCACTATGGGATAATGAAGAAAACAGAAGACAAATGGAATGCGTTAGGAGGGTTTTAGGATCAGCGATGAAACATTAACCTCATGGTAGCCATCATAATATTAGCATCACATTACTTTGTTGACCCTTGACTTTATATGCTACCTCTGACGTTAAAGAAATGGAAAGAATAACAGGAAGCATAAGTTACTAATCACAACACAATGTGTACACACACACACACACACACACACTGACTCGATAGACAATCTAGACACTGACCTGTTTTTTGTGTGCTCGTCTGTTGTTGGCTGACTGCTTGCGTTGTATGTTGGTGAAGCTGATTGTGTCGGTGGTTTTGGTGACGAAGATGATGTTGTGTTTCTGGCTGCTGCTCCCTTTCCTGCATATTTTGATTATTTGCTGATTGGTGGTGGTGGTGATGTTTTCTAACTTCTGATTGGTCAGAGTGATGACTTAGCACTTCAGATAAACCACTGGATTGGCCGATCACCTCAACGTGGCTGTAAGTGCTAAAAGTGTCTAATTGGCTACTGTGTGGCATGCTGTGCCCTGATTGGACGGGATTGTGGGAAGCATTGTATTTTGGTTGCTGTGGTGTCGTTTTATCCTGTGGTTGCTGTGGTTCTGGCTGTTGATCCTCTTGCAGATGTTTGTCGTAATGCTGTTGCGTCTTTTTCGCCATGCTGTCGCCACTGTGTTCGGATTTCACCTCCTCAGTTTGTGTTGCGTCACTCATCATGTGTGGATTTCCTAATGTGGTTTGTCTGGTGGGAACATCTCCTCCGCTCACATAAACTGCTGTGTGTGTGAGTGTATGTTGGTTCGGGCTTTGTCGGTAGCCCTGTGTGTGTGTGACGGTGTTTTTGGACTGCCATTGTAGTTCCTGACTCTCTTTATCCTCCAAATGGAGCCTTTGATTATGTTTAAGTTCGTCATGGCGATGTAGTTCCTCTTTTGATTGGGTCTTTGGTAACGTTACTTTAGGGTGGAGTCTGGGCGGAGGAAGAGGTGTGGTCTGGAGCCGTGGGCTGAGCGCCAAAACGCGTGATTGACAGCTACAAGTCAAATGGTCCTCCACGGGTATGACAACCTTCTCATAGACTGGTTGTCGGTTGATATACTGGATTTTCGTCATCTAGACAAACAAAAAGAGATATCAAAATAATGCTAACCATTAATTTCTGAACACAAGAACACTGTTCCATTTCTAATTAGATTAAACAATTGTTATGTTAGCAAGTTGCTAAGCTAAGAATGCGAAACATTACAGTAATTCGCATAAAAATACACAGTATAAATTTGGGGTAAAATAGTCTATTTGTAATTAGACTCCACTATTTTCATGTTAGCATGTTGCTAAGCTAAAAATGTGATACACTACCGTATTTTCCGGACTATAAGTCGCACTCTTTTTCATACCTTGGCTGGTCCTGCGACTTATAGTCAGGTGCGACTTATGTATCAAAATTACCAAGATTTACTCGTCACAGGATCGCTGACGGCCCCAGATTATTATTTGCGAGTTTTTGATGTATTTGTGGTATGACGTGAATGCATCATTTGCCGAAATTGGGGGTGACATTACCGTCTACAGGCACGAGAGAGCGCTCTATGCGCTCTAGACTACAGCTAGTTTTACCACTGAAAAAATTACCTCCGGAAATAGCGGAGTTGTTCATAAGCGACACGGAGGATGAAGAATTCAACGGGTTCAGTGATGTGGAATAAGATCGCGGGAGCTTGGTTAAATTGCTTTACCGATAACTGTTGGATTGGCTGGCTGTCTTATGTTATTTTATTTTATTTTATCCTATTCAGCCTCTCAGGTATGTTCTTTATGCTATTGTGTAGCTAACTGTTGATGTGTTACGTTAACAACATACCGGACACATATTCAGCCTGTTGTTCTTTGTGCTATTGTGTGTAGCTGAATAACTTAAATGCCTTCTGTTTTAATGAATTAAAGTCTGTTTAAATAACTTTTTCTTGGTCTTGGATTTTGTTAAATAAATTTCTAAATAAATGCGACTTATAGTCCAGTGCGACTTATATATGTTTTTTTCCTCGTCATGACGCATTTTTGGGCTGATGCGACTTATACTCCGGAGCGACTTATAGTCCGGAAAATACGGTAATTACAGTGTTGGGGAGTAGCTAACAACAAGTAGCGTACTAACTAACATTTTCAGTAGCTTGTCAGTGGCTTTTAAAACAGTGTAGCTTTTCCAGTGGCTAACTACTTTTTACAGCAAGTAGCGGTTTATCACGACCAAAAGCTACACTTCATCTTCTTATTAGATTACAAACTAAAATTGTGCTTTACTGCAATCTATTGTTTCATCGCGCATCTTGTGGCTTTGCGGTTATTGAGAAGAGATCGTCTGATGATTATGTAAAGGAAGTACAGGAGTGGGTTAATATCTCACATGAATCGACTAGCAAAGGTTTGTATGTAAAGGTTAGTAAAAGTTTGCAAGTAATTTTTGCAAACTATAGATTAAAACACTATTTGCGTCGAAGACTTCAATCACATACAGTCAAATAATAGCCTTTGTAAATTGATTAATTATCCTGCTTTATTGCACTCTGTATCAAATGTCGATTTCTGATTTTGCGATGACCCGCCGTAGTTTAATCCGTCCCAGCACAGCTTTAGCAAAGCATCTGTCATTGATCTGTCAATCTGTCAGCGCTTATGACACGGCATAAAAACATAATTTTCGGGTAAATAGCATATTTCTAATTAGACTTAACTATTTTCATGTTAACAAGCTAAAAATATAATACACTAATGAGCATAAAAATACACAGTACACAAAAATATTGGGTCAAATAGTGTATTTGTAATTAGATTTAAACATTTCTATGTTAGCATGTTGCTACACTAACAGAGTGACGAAGTGACGAATAAGTATACAAATGTAGTACACACAAATACTGGGTAATGTAACTAGTTTTTTTTATTGACATTTTAAGGTATTGAATGAAATATTAGTACATTTTTAGTTTTAAAGCTTTTAATGTTGTTTGTATGTCTATGTGGTGTTTTTAATGTGCTTTAAGACAAACCTTGTGCAAATTCATCAGTCAAAACCATTGTTGAGCGTTTTCTCCTTAAAACTGCAGTGACCAAAGACAGTCTCAAAAACGTGGTTTGAAATCGCTGGTGTTTCTGACGTCACAAACTACTTTGTAACCAATCAGATCAATGTGTGTTCGTCAACCAGTGGATCTCTGAGCTGGTGTGAGTGAGTGAGTGGAGGCGGGGCTCATTTGCATATTCATAGAACCGCGTATACTTAATGAGGCAAGGGTGTAGAGTTACATTCCTACAAGCTATTTTGAAACATTACAAAAAAAAATTAAAGGAAAAAACTTTTAAATATGTAATTTTGGTGATCAAAGATGAGTTTTAAGGGATACAATTATTGACTACGGGGGACTTTAAGATATCTCTTAACTCTTGACCACCATCTTGTTGGATGAATTTGTTTCACAGATCGAATTTTGCCAAAAGAAATCTTTTAAGGCATTATTATAGTGACGTATAATATATTTTAGAATACTTTGCTGTTGTTCAGAAAGGGCTAAAGAGTCATTACAACTGTAAATGTTGTAAACTTGCAAATGAATACCTGTAATTGTCGTGTTTCAATGGTGACTGGCATGCATTGTACAGTGCGTGTGTTACAGCAGCCTGAACAGCGCTGCACTTCCACACACGGAGGCCATAACAGGAAGTTGGCGTTCCGTCGGTCCAGCATCGCACGGGTCACTTCCATAACTTCTGTTCTCACCTTGCACATGGCCTGCTGGGCCACCTGAACACCTGTGAGAGAGATAGAAAAGACAGTGGTTGATTTAACGTTTATACTCTCTATCATTCGCACATTGCAGAAGCCAACCTGGATGGAAGTTAGACAAACCAGACTATCAAGACTACAGACACACACTATAATTCACCCTCTCAGCTCTGTCAGAGTGTGTTTGTGTGTACAGATTCAAGGCGCACTTGACTGAAAGTGAGCACTCAGAGAGAGAGAAATAGATCGAGTACATGTGCGAAAGAAGCGTGGGTGGTAAAATTGAGCTTTGAAACTTGTGTGTGTGTGTGTTTGAGGGTGACCTAAGGACATGTGGCGAGACAGGACGAGACAGAATCAATCATAGAGACGCAACAGCAGACTCCAGGCTCATATACGCACATCTCACACACTCGCACAAACACACAACAAAGCCACAACACCATTGTGGAATGGAGATGCCACAGTGTCTGAAAAGCATCGCCACAGACTGGAAATATATTGAAATTCTGCAAGAGGACAAAGATGAAGAGACGGGAGTGTGGAAAAGAGACAAAGAGAGGAAGGGAGGGAATGCTAGAAGACTTACTAAGGCTTCTGGGAAGACGTTTGTGTGTTCCGTTAGAGTGCATCTCACTCTCGGGTATCTCATCGTCTTCCTCTGAAAATGAAAGACAAAACGAAGGAGTGATTAAAAAATATGAAGCATCGTTCAGCAATGTGGGTAGTTAGTTGACTTTAGTTATCTTATAGTTATCTATTATTTTTCTTGATGTGATCAGGCCTTTCGTCTGGTCTAGGAATGTACAGATCTAGATATTTTCAAAATATTACTTGTATATGGTTTATTTTCTAATTTTTCTTCTCATTTTCTTGTACTTTTGAATTTCAGTATTTTTGTTTTTCAGTATTGAATTTCAGTATTTTTGTATTTTTTTTTTTGCATCTTTTTTTATCAGGATGAAGGACTAAGGACATTTATTTTCACCTTTTGGAAGATACTTTAGTTACGTAGTGGAAAAATACTCCCACTCAGACTGTGAGTATAAGTGACCAATCACAGTCTGCTTTTTTCATATTACACTATATACGCTGTTTGTTGCAATGTTAACCTGTACATATGACTGCATTTCAGTTGCGCAACTGTGCTTTGTCTCGGCGTTTGTTTGTGTCTCTGTATGTCTCATACTAAAGACCTGGAGTTGCCATTTGAATCCTCTTGATTCCACTCTCCTGACATCTTGCCGTAAATCTGATCAAGGCCTGTCAATCTACTGTAATGAGTGACTGGTATTATAGTCCTCATAGAAAGGGTCAGAACATTGTTAAAGCTGGCTAAAATGCACGCACGCATACAGAAACAGAGGATTCTGGTATAGGGAACAATAGTGTAGCCTTGTGTTTGTGTCCCTTCTGTAAACTTAGAGCTGGACTGGGCTCAAGGTCACTGCTATTGTGCCTATGAGGGGCTATACACGGCTCATTCATGTAAATATTACCATTATTCACATGCACACACACACAAACACACACACACACACACACACACACACACACACACACACACACACACACACACACTGCATTCCAGACCCCTCACTCTTTCCTGCCTCACCTTCCCACTTCAGCACACCCCAGAAAACACACACATTCCACAAATGACGAGACGTTTGCTTGTTTGAAGTAGTTCTGATATGGGGTTTTCAGTGACTGATGATTATATGAAGAGAGTAAGGCAGCCAATGCCAATAGAGGCAAAAAGCCAATAGAGGGAATGCATTAACGTCACTTTCCCGCCGGAACACGCCCCCCTCAGCCGGACTGAGTGGCAAAAGAGCTGCTGCGTGGCTGGAGTTAATAGTGGAAACTGCGAAAACGCGAGTAAAACAACCTATTATCAGTTTAAACTAAAAGTTGGACTCGATATAGTGTTCCTTACAACTTAGGCCAAAGATTCAGTGATCCATGGATATAGACACGGAGCCATCGTGTTTCCTGACACTCATATGTGCCTGATTTCGACGCCGGGGAAATACGTGAAGCAAATTTGCCTGTGAACGCTTTATATAAATACAATATAGGTAACGTTAAGTCTAAATCCAGGTGATCACATCAATGTTATATATAGGCTATAATCATATTGTCCAGCCCTAAAACTTGTAGCCTATAGTTTTTTGTCAGTTTATTTAAAAAGTTTATTTTATCGGAGTAGGGTCATAACTGGCTTAAGCATAAACCGGTCGACACAGGTCGTTTTTTGCCTCTTACTCGGATTTCGCATTATGTAAACGCATTAACCTGCTTTCTGTCGGCTTATTGAAGTGGGCATGTGTGAAATGTGACAGAAACGCATCCTTTGTGCAGATTTAAACGCATCCAGACAGAGCGTTTTGCTGGAAAAGAAGAATAAAATATCTCACAAACGCAGACTCTTTCATGACACAGAACATTATAAAAATGTCCTCTCATCTCGTTCTCGTGCAGCAGAAGTAGAAATGGTTCAGTCAAAACGCTGCATCTGTAACTGCATGAGAGGAAAATATACAAACTGTAATTTTCCCGTTGACATGTTGCAAGCTTTATTTAACATCAACCGATACAACAAATGAAATACTCAAAGTCAGATACGCAAATGATTGTTTTGTCGTTACAGGTCATGGCCTGATTTATTAATAAAGTCATGTAAACATGCCACGGTTTACTTGCGTTGTTATGGTTACTGGTGTGCATGTAAACGTGCTCAATGATAACTGCAAATCCACTTTTCTCTGCCTGGAGTCCAGTTGTTTCTATGAATTGCATCGATCCATTTGCTTCTCTGTTCTGTAGCTTTCGGCAGTCTGTAAAAATATACCTCAGATTTCTTGTGAAATGTAGTTGTACAATCAATCGCAAAGCTCTTTCCCATTTTAGATGCATTTTTTGTGTTTTTCACGGCATTCACGCTGAAAACCAATGCTGCCGCTCAGTCTTTTTGCCACTCAGTGGGCGTGACCGCAATCACTCCAGCTGGCAGTGACGTCACGCGCATACCCTCTATAAAAGAATAAATATCTATGCAACCAAATATACTATGCAACCAAATTTCATAAGTGTCATTTGCAATGAGTATAAAGTAAATGCCAAATGTATTAAAAGAAATACATAAAAAAATGTGTATATATTTTTTTATATAATCTTTGCTTTTCAAATATTTAATGGTGATTCTGGAAACATTATGGTCAGATATTGCATTATCTCGTGTATATATATTGTATTATTTCATATATAATATATATATATTATTTCATATATATATATATATATATATATATATATATATATATATATATATATATATATATATATATATATATATATAATGTGAATATGGCAATATCCGAAATCCTTGTCCTTGTGGGGAAAACAGCTTATAAATCATACACAATGTTTTTCCAAAAAGGGCTTAGAATATACAGTTTGTACAGTATAAAAATCATTGTCTATGGAAAGTCCCTGTAAAACATTGTATGGTATCTGTTAAAGGTATGGGATCAGCTTTACCTACGGATTCTACGTCTAGAAGTCTCTTCAGATCATCTACAGATGAGATCGGGCTGTTCATCACTAAATCCACCAGAGATGGAGGAAGAGGGTCACCCTTATGAAGAGAGAGAGCGAGAGAGAGAGAGAGATATGGTCAAACAGGTTTCTGAACAGACACTCACCTGTCTGGGTCTGAATTTCAGTAACACACACACATCCATGACTAGCCGACGTATTGAGTGCAATAACAGACACTGAGCACAGACATACGGCACGTGCTGCAGAGTTACAGAGAGCATGTGTGGAGAGTCGCTGTCCTTTATTAAGCTGCATTACTCACAATCAGGTCAGTGTGTGTGTGTGTGTGTAAATACATAAATAAAGCATATTACCATAACCAAACATCCATTTTTCACCTCCACACAGAGTTCCTTATATATATATATATATATATATATATATATACATTTACAGTTAAATACAGTGTACTGCAGTTCAGACAATTTTTCAGACCATTTACAAACAACACTTATGCTATTATTAATAGACTCATTAAAGGGAATGACATTAAAAACAAAGTTTGATATATATACAGACAAGTGATAGATATGTTTTTCAGTCTGATTAATTGGCTGATATTTTGTCTGTTTGGCAATATCGTCAACAGTAGTTCCCCTTTGCGTTTTAGTTCCAAAATATAAAATTGCATCACGTATCTGCATGAAATCATTGGCCACCCTGATCTCTAGATCAGCATTGCTAAGTCCATGGTTTTCCCGCCAAATTGGGCTACTTTTAAACTGTTGCCTTTTTTAGTCGAAGGGTTGAAGTCCTTGAAACTCTATTTTTACTTCCCAGAACGCAATTTTTATCCCCCGGTACGCGCTTGGGCTATTTTGGGCAGTGATTGGGCAGGTTTTGAATAGCAATTGGGCTGGTTTTGTTACGCAAAACTGGCAACCCTGCTGTAGATATTGGCATCAGCCATTGAAAAACCCTTATACCATGATCTGTCTGAATACTTGATACTGATTGGCTGGAAGGTGTGCAATAAAACCATAACTGTAATTCATTCATTCATTTAAATAAACGTAATCTGCCGCACTGCTTTATCTCTGTGTCTGATTCAAAGCGGGCAGAATAAGCTAGATCTAACTGACGGAAATTCCCTTCTGGTCTGCGCTGCAAACATCAATAACAGCATTAAGTTGTCAATGTTGGCTAATGACCATGGTATAAACGGGATAATCCACGGCTAGCTGTGCATTAAACGATTTTAATGCACTTTGTTAAAATTGTTTAATGCGCAGCTAGCTATTATCCCTTACATATTGCATGACCACAAATAAAAATAGGCTATACTGTAATTTTTAATTTCGCAAAGTTTCTAACCATTTATTTAAACTAAGCAAAATTGTCTCATTCAACAAATGTTACGGTATGATGTCACTACCATGAATATATGCAAATGGGACAATACAGTCTTACAACAATTCGTAACTATTTTGATATTCCGAGAGGTAGCTTTATAAATTGAACTTCAAACTTTGTACGCAATTGCACACTTCCAAAACAGCTACATTTTCTTGTGCAATCAGGTTGGAAAGTGAATGCTTGTATCTATGCCAGATAGATGTTTAAATGTGTGCGAAATGTATAAGTAATGTATGCATAACTAACTTATGTGATGCATTCTCAATGTGGCCACAAGGGGCACTATTACTAGACCTTCTGTAGCCCCGCCCCCTTTCTGTCTTCCGGTTTTTATTTCCAAAGCATGAAGGGAGGATCTTACAGATTTATGAAAGATCCGCTCGTTTTAAAATCTTCCCGATCTACTGACATTTGTTCCACTTGAAACGTTACAATGCTCATGATAACTTTCGTTAACTCTACAATAAGTAAATCCACTTCACTAGCTAATTACTCTTTGACAGTGATGCCATAGAAATATACAGAGCTACTGCAAAAACTGAAGTTCAAACACAATATTTTGAAGATGGCCGCACGCTTGTTTCTCTAGTGCATAGGTTCTATGGGGTCATAAATACAGTCAGTTATGTTTTTCAAGTCAAATACAGTAATGGCAGAGTGACAGTTTGAAGAGAATATCACTGAGCAAGCAATCATAACAAGAGGATTTGCATATATATAAGCCCTCAGGTCCTATTCGCCCTGCCCTGTGCGGGCCTTGAACCCGGTTCTCCAGCGTGGCAGGCGGGTGCTCCAACAAGGAGGCTAAACACTTCAGTCGCTAATGTCAGTCTACTCTTACTAGCTGGCCTCTATTACATATGGAAGCCTTAAAGGTACAGTACCAATAACCTTATTCATTTAAGGATTGGGGGAATGGGGTACAAAAACAGTCATGGAAAACCAAATTATGACTGTATCTGGTGCAAAAATCCCCCTAAAGGCCCGTTCACACCAAGAACAATGACTAAAAAGTTAACTGTAACAATAACTAGTGTCCAAATGCACAATAACGTTCCATTTATTATAAACGCACAGCAGTTTTATTGTCCTGCCACTTTAAATGCTCAAGCTCTTTAGAGTCAGCTAGATTCTGATTGGCTGTCAATATTTTTATCATTCATCAGCTGAAAAAAATATATAATTCTTAAAGTGATTGCAACGATATCGTTCCTCTCTGTCACTATCGTTATAATTGTGGTGTGAACTCTGCAACATCTACTGATCCCATTAGGATGACATCACTCCCATTTGCTACATGCCATAATGAATCATGGGACGCAGGAATGCCAATCGTTCATCCAGGGGAAAAGTTGAGGAGGAATGGGGTATAATTATCGACCTGGATTGCTATACACACACACACACACAAACGAAACTTTATAGGCCGGCCACATGGCAGTCAGCCATTACGGAGTTCAGACATAAAGAAATACTGTATCCATGGAGTGACACCTACACCTGCACATACACATAGGTCGAATAAACAAATGTATTGAAAGAAGGATGAAAAGAGCGGGATTTGATTTTTTAAAAAAAGTCTGAGCAAGCTTCAATAATCATGCTTACATAGAGAGAGCTAGATTAAGTATTATATGAAAGGATAAGCACAAGCACAATAAGGTCGATCCATCTTCCCATTTTCCAAAACTGAGTCATTAATTCAATGCACATCTGAGCACGTTCTTCTCAGGCGTTCGGCTCGGCTTTCATTGGCTCGAATCCTGAGTCATGTCTGCAAAAGGCAGTGACACACGTCTAATGAGAGCAACTCAAAGCCCAATCATCTTATGCGATTCCATCCACACGTCTGTACCGCGCCGCCTAGATTATTCCTCTCTTATATAACTTAAACACAAGACTTATGATGCATCAGCTGGAGGACCAAAATCCCATCAGCTGTGACCTTTTAAACTCCGAATCGAATGCTCTGTTTTAGAGGGTAGGCCTAACGTAAGGTTTATGGTTTTTTTGTAGGTTTGGCGATGATGCAATTGTTATATTCAAGAGACGGATTACAGAAACATCACAAGGGGATTTAGGTCTTATAGTGTGTGTGTATGTGGATGGCAATTGATGTGCATGCCATAAAGACCTTTTCATAAAGGTCAGGACACATATGTGAGAATATCTGCAACCCAAATCAAGATACATTAATGATTCTGCTGAATCTGTTCTGAGAACGGATGGTTTTTAACTCTTTCCCCGCCATTAACGAATTTTCCGTCTTTTATGACGGAACGCTTCTCCGCCATGGACTGAATTTTCCTGCAATCAATGTTTTCATTGTTAAGCAATGTGTCCACTAAAGTGTTTTTAGCCAGTTGACAACACTGGCGCAGCGTTTTTTTTTTTTTTTCAGTTGAGACGCTATATTTGTTATGATACGGAATATCCGCGGAACTGTTACTAGTATCTGATTTTGCAAATAGTTTGTTTCTGAATATAAAACATTTTGACAAAATTTGACGTACTTGCTCTAGCACAAGTTTTGGTTGAAGAGATGTGCTTGTTGTTGTCATTTCTTGTCATTTTACAAGCAGGATGTGGCAATTGGTCAGTGTTGTATTTGCCCCGCCCCTCCTCCACTGTGATTGGACGGATGAGTAAAAAGTGACGAGTGCTGTTTTACCCAAAGTTGAACATTCTTAAACTCTCAGCGGCTGGTAAAAAAAAACAGCCGTGTCACGCTGCGGGCGTTTTAACAATGTGGCGGTTCCATTGAAAACAATTGGAAAAATAGGCTAGCCTCTGGAAAAAAAACTTTATGGTGGACATACGGCCTTGAGCACTGAGCGTTTATTTCACGCTGAACTCTAAGTGCTCAGTGTTTTTTTACTGGTCGACTAGAGTTGAAGAATGTTCAACTTTGGGTAAAACAGCACTCATTGCTGTCACTTTTTACTCAGCCGTCCAATCACAGTGCAGGAGGGGCGGGGCTTATACCACACTAACTAACCAACCATCACATTCTGCTTGTACAATAATAACAAATGACAACAACAAGCACATCTCATTCTCTTAATCCAAAACGAGTGCCAGAGCAAGTATGTTGCATTGTGTTGACATTTTTTTCATTCAGAAACAAACTATTTGCGATAACAGTTCTCTAGATATTCCGTATTATTGTACATATAGCGTCTCAACTGAAATGCAACTGAACTCAACCTTCTCAAATGCCCACAGCAAGATGTTTTCAGGAGAGCACTGGCTAGCTTTGATGGACACATGACCTTATACAGTAGGAGGCGCTATAACCTCTTCTGAAGGAGTGCAGAATCTTTGGATAAAATCACAGGTGAAAAAGAGGCAGAAACAAGCGATAGAAGCATAGCTTTTGCACATGTAAAATAACGTGATTAAACAGCATATACATCAAAACTGCCTAATGTTACTGAATGAAATTGTTGACCCAGGAAGATGTGTAGGACTGTGAAGCTTTGAGGGTGTTGATGGACTCAATCTACTCCATCTAACGTAATGTTTTTAATCATCGTTCTGAATATGATCCGGAAAAAGTCTTTGACAAAACACGATTTTCTCAGGTTTTTGTTCAAAATTTAGCTTTTTTTGTGGTCTTAAAGGGTTAGTTCACCCAAAAATGAAAATTAAGTCATTAATTACTCACCCCCATGCTGTACCAACCCCGTAAGACCTTCGTTCGTCTTCGGAACACAAATGAAGATATTTATGATTAAATCTGAGAGGTTGATCACTCCTCCATAGGCTGCCTAAGGGATTGACACCGGACGGCCCAGAAAGTCAATGAAGAAAATGTTTAAATATTCCATGTCGCAACAGTGGCTCAACTATAAGTTTATCAAGCGACGAGAATACTTTTTGTGCGAAAAAACAAACAAAAATAACGACTTTATTCGACTATTCCTTTTCTTCCTTGTAGGCCTGAAACGTGACTTCAAGAGATTTCCACAACGCATGCGCCAGAATTGCGATCTCCTTCAACTACTTCAGTTCAGTTCTCGTGCGTGCGTCGTGGAAATCTCTCGAAGTCTCTTTTCAGGCCTACAAGGAAGAAAAGGAATAGTCGAATAAAGTCGTTATTTTTGTTTGTTTTTTCGCACAAAAAGTATTCTCGTCACTTGATAAACTTATAGTTGAGCCACTGTTGCGACATGGAATATTTAAACATTTTCTTCATTGACTTTCTGGGCCGTCCGGTATCATTCCCTATGGAGGAGTGATCAACCTCTCAGATTTAATCATAAATATCTTCATTTGTGTTCCGAAGACGAACGAATGCCTTACGGGGTTGGTACAGCATGGGGGTGAGTAATTAATGACTTAATTTTCATTTTTGGGTGAACTAACCCTTTAACCACATTCAAGCGTTAATTAAAAAAAAAAGTATGCATAAAGCTTGTTCCAGTCTGGATATTCTCAATATTACATCTCAAAATTGGGAAGATGATTGTTGGCATCAGGGATCGTGATTGTTTGTTATAAGATTGTGATATGAAACTTTGAGAAGATCGCCAACCTCTAATTTAAATACAGAAAATGTGCACTATCCATTGATGATGGGGCAGCCAAATATCAACTGATATATACCATTTTATTTTTTTATTGTTACCAGGATTCCCACACCAATGCATGTCTATGACTTGGACTACTGAATAAGCTTCTTTTTTTTTCATTCAGACTGACTCACTAACAAATAATTTATAGAGATTTGCGAATCGATCTGTCTGATATCAGACGATTAAAAAATAATTTTCGTTGAAACCTTAATCAGACTCCACTATGACTCCTGATTAAGTTGTCGAACATTTTCTATTTTGACTTTTAGTCTGGAAAATACAATTTCAAGTTCCACTCATAAAAAATAAAGTTTCTTTATTAGCATTTATGGTTCCATCAAGAACTTTCAACATCCATGGAATGTTCACATCACTGAAAGGTTCTTTGAGGAACCAAAACCCCCATTATTCTATGGCATCACTGAAAGAAGAATAACCGTTCTATGACCTTTGTTTTTAATAGTGTACAGAGGACCTTCTATAGGAACTCACAGCACTATTTTAATACGGCTAAAGGCGTACTGTAGTGTTAAATGGACAACATAATTGGGGTTTAAGCCGTGACAGTGATGCTCTTGGACTGAGTGATGGTTTTGGCAGTGGATCATCTGGGAATCCATCCAATGCACATTAATGCTGGCAACACGAACTGCGGATTTGTTTGAGTTTAGAATTGCAGACATAAACAAATACAGATAGATTAGGCATCAAATCTAGTAGAGTTTCTCTGTTATCGGGGTCCTGAAGGGTGGGGGCCCTCCACTTTGCGGCCAAAATACGCAGTCAGGCGTGCTTATGAGGGCATTTGTTACAGTTTGCTTAAATTTAATCCTCGAAATCAAGACAGTTAAAAGCGATCTGTGAATGCAGCTATTGTTAAATGAGACATATAAATTAAACTCCAGCAGAGACAGAGAAACCGAGCGTGACGTCAATCAGGTGAAGCTTACCTGCGCGCGACCAGACCGCAGGCACGCCGCGAGCGCCGCGAGCACCAGCAGCAGAAGCCGCGAGCTCATCATGCGCGCACATCCAACTGTCTCTCTCTCTCTGTGTCAAACACACACACAGTTGCTCTCAGCTGCAGGAAAGTTTATTCCAGAGAGGTTGAGTCACTTTGAACACCGCGCCAGCTGATCCCTTTTGACATTTAACGCCGTATCCGAAATCTCCAGAGTGGTAATGAAGTGTTCAAGTCAAAAATCGCATATTAATGATATAGGCCTACTTGAAAGGAAGAAAAAAACACACAAAAACTCCACTTCAGTTTAAAATATCAGCTTTAAATATCCAAGCAAAATATGTTCAGTGTGTTGACTCCAGAAAATAGCCCATGCGTAACTATTCCAGCGCTGCAAGTGTGCACCTTTCCCTGGTAAGCAGGCAGCGGTTGTGCGCGTGCGATAGCGTGTTTCTCAGGTGCATTAATGCCGCGCTGTGCACTTCGCTCTGGCTTCAGCCTTAAACAACAAACCCCGCCCCCCTGCGCTCTGATTGGCTCTCGGCCCGCTCGAGGCTGGACTGATGCGTCCATATAAGGCAAGTGATTAGGAACGATTCTGCATGGATGAGGGTGGCTCTTCATACATGACCTGACATTCTCAAAGTGTGACTTTTATTTGAAGAAAGGCAACAGTTTTCCCACAGCCACCTGTTCTGTCTTGTTTCACTGGAGGTTATGGCAAATAGTTGTGAACTGGGAAGTCACACTGCAAACTGATGATGGTAACATATAAATGCCTGAATCTCATGAAACCTGTCAATAATGTGTCTGGGTTATATTTCACTCCAAAATAATACAAAAATGTTTATAATAATGTGTTTTTCTTAAAGAAAATTAATTAACATTCCGATTTTTTTTTTTTTGTATTCTACATTTGTGACATTATTTTCATAACAATTAAGCATGTTTCCTTCCCAAATTCTCATTACTATAATCTGAAAATGTGTCATCTCACACACACAAAGTGATATATTATTTCATTTGTAAAACATTTTTTTTACAAAAAAAGTGTTTTTGCACCGTTAAAATGTGTTGTACTTCATTTAATGCTGATTTAAAAAAATCTGCATTATTTCATATTTTCAAATTTCATATTTTTATGAAAATAATCTCACAAACCCAAATCTTAAATGGGTCTAAACCCGGATTAATTTTCTTTATGTTTCTTTTCTTTTAATTTGGGGTGAAATGTGATCTTTAAAATGAACTAATATACAATAATATCATATACATATTACATTATTAATACTAATACAAATAATAACATTTTAAAATTATTAAATATAAAATAAAATAATTAATATTATTACTACTAATAATAATAATAAAATAAAAGCTAATAATAATAACTTAATATTAATAACTATTATAATTATTAGTAGTAGTAGGCTAGTATTAATAATAATGATAACAATACTATTATTTTTTACATTGAATTAACCAAGGACGGATATAGATATGCATATATCATTTGATTTTGAAATATGACTCATACCCAATTTTGTCAAGCTTCGTGAGAATCGTCCGATAAGATCCTGGGAAAACATTAGTTTGATGATGTGTGTTACCATATATATCTTTTTAGATATAAATATTGCCCAATAGAGAAACAAAAAAGTGAAATGAATCGGCAAATCAACTGATTTCACAAGGTTTTTTTAGTTTCGGGATTTCCAGTTGAAAGATGACATCATAAAAACCGAAGTCATCTCCTGAGAGAACAAAGGCCCGATCACACCAAGATCAATAATAACTATAACCATAACTATATTAGCACACGATATCATTCTGAAATCCTCCACCCATCTCACTGTATGTAGGCTACTGTGTTTGCCAGCTTTTCCGCTTTCAGGGAATATAGTACATCACATATCCCGGGAGGTCAGAGGTCACTGGGACACGGCGGCCCCCCTCTGCTGCCGCAGCAGGAAGTGACACGGGCGTTTGAGCGTCTCTAGGGGGCTATTTATAAACCCGCTGACCTTTTCTGTCCGCATGCAGCGAGTGATTGACATGACACACGTTATTGTGAGCTGCAGATTACAGGTTATTGATCATCACCTGAACTGACACAAAAATTACAATTCTTTACAATGGACAGATCAAGTGCAGCGCGAACGAAAAGTTTTCCTTTAAAGCACATTTTAAGTCATTTTAATGATATTTTGTGCTTTAAAGCAGTACACTTGTTTTTACATGTTTACTTACATAATAACATGAATTCAATGTTACGTTTAAAGTTAATATATTTTAAATGTACACAATTACAACTTCATAATTTCAAAGGTGTAATTACAAATATATTTTATATACCGGTGAAAAATGAATGTTAAGAGCAACTTACAGCATTTAATATAAATTTAAACTAAAATACAGTTTCATTTAATTGTAAATAACATGCAATCAAGTGTCGAAAAATATTCAGTTCACAAAATCTTATTTCTGTATAAGTATACTTTTAAAAGTCTTTTTCCCAAGGGTGAGAAAACTAGGGGCCGTTTACACAGTTTTCAACTAAAACCTGAAAACTTTTTATGTGTTTTGGCCGTTCATTTACACGACAATGGCGTTTTAAGGACCTGAAAATACAAACTTTTGAAAATGGGTTTCAAAGTGCAACTTTTTGAAAAGTGATACCATCATCGTCTCTGTGTAAACTACAAAAATGGTGACATCATGCGCATGTGTATCACATGTTCAGTCTACAGGCCCTTAGTGTTTCTTTACAAAGTGGCATCGCCATCTACTGGCCTGACATGAATAATACAGCATTTTAGTCGTTTTCATCGATCCGTGTGAAACGTGGATCGTTTTGACAATGTTCTCGTCTGTACGTGAAAAATGCGAAGAAAAAACGTTTCCGTTTTTAGTACATCGCTGTCGTGTAAACCCTAAACCATGACCACAAAATCTGTGCTGAAGGCAATTTGCCTATAGAGAAACCTGACCCTGACTTCACCTCTGACCTATTGTCACTGAGTTTATTGTCACCGAGGGGTTACAGTTTTGCTGTAGTGTACTGTAAAGTAGTATATAGTCATGCAAAAACAAATATAAGGTGATGTCATTAAGATAAAAACATCTGAAAAACAGTATTAGTCACTTGTGACACGCAATGTCAGCGTGTTCTGTCTGTGCTGTGCAGACAGTCAGACCTGGTGTGTGTGTCACTGCTCTCTGTGCAGATTATGTCCTGTCTGGTTTTCTGATTTGATTGATAAAGCCAATTTTCATCCTCCATTAGATGGCCAGCCAAAATTCCTGAATTCAGCGTGCAGGCTTTGAAGAACGGCTCCCGCCCCTCCCCGACCGCCCTCCACCCCGCCAGCCTTTCCCAGTCTCAACAGAGGTCACTGGAAGAATCCAAGTTTTTCAAGGAATTTTTCAGTGAAATCCAATCTGAGAGCAGAGGGAGGGTCTGCCACAGAGCACAGATGCTGGAATGAGGCAGGATTGAGGACACAAATGTAACATTATAGTTAATATATCATAATGAATGCGACAAGTACTATGAAAATGAAAATTAATTATGAATGCATCACCAAATTTATTACAAAAAAAATGATAAGGAAACGTGAGTGGAGTTTACCACTGCATGTCCTTTCTTTAATGTGAATTCAATTGTTTTTTCGGCAGGCAGAAATCTTAGATTATATAAATAAATAAATTAATTAAAATATTATAAAATAATATTGTTGCTGTTATTAACTAAAAAGATAATAATAGTAATATGTTTATATTTTTATTTAACAACAACAATATTATTTCTAATATTATTGTTGCTAAATAAAAATATTTGTATAATTTTATTTAACAACAACAATATTATAAATAATATTCATTTTAATTGTTATTAAATGCTAAATATTTTAATAATGTTATATTTTTTATTTAAACAATACTACTACTACTACTGCTTCTACTATTATTATAAATTATTATTATGATTTATTTATTATTGTTGTTGTTATTAAACAACAAGATAATTATAATAATAATCATTATACATTTTTTATTGTTGTTATATTTTTATTTAATAGTATAACAATAATAATAATAATAATAGTAAATTATAATTATTGGATTTATTAAATTATAAAGATAATACAATTATGAATATTAATATTGTTATATTTTAACAACAGCACTCAATAATAGTAGTAATAACAATAATAATTATTATGATTATAAAATAAAATGCTACAATAAGTTATTATAGTTGATAAATAAAATAAAATAAATATTTAAAATAAATTATTAGGTATAATAACTATTAAATTAAAAGGTATAACAACAACAACAGAAATAGTAATAATAATGATTATTCAATTAAAAATTAAATAATAATAATAATTAGTAAAGTAATTCTTTTTACTAAACTTTTAGAATTATAAAAGTTTAAAAAAGTAGTTGAATTTATTTTATTAGTTATAATTGTGGTGGAAACAGAATTGCAAATATGAAATACATACATATATATATACACATACATATACACATACATATATATATATATATATAGTTTTTTTTTCTGAAGGATACAAGAACTGGTGTGGAATTTCAGGCTTGATCTCCTGATTGTCTGGGAGTTTTGGCTGAACAATGGCGAGCTCATGGCCTCCATGCTGTGAAGTTCGCTCTGCTTTCGTTCTCAACCCACTTCTTTTAAAACTGAAGGGTGGCAGGGGGAGCGAAGGGAGGGAGGGGGCCTGTCAAGAGAAACGGCAAAACGGACGGGTGGGAGCGAGTGGGGGGGGGGGGGGGGGGGGGCATCTGTTTGTGCATTGTATGTTTTCCCGAATCAACAGCAGAGGAAATGAACGCAGCAGCTAAATATACAAACATCACAATGAGCTAGCGAATTGCAGCTGCACGCGGGAAGACTAATGCAATGAGTATAATAGCAGATGAAGACAGCCAGCGGATATGAGGATCTGGTAACGAGTGCGAACAGATAGATAGACGGATGGATAGTTTGATGATGTTGAACTGGAGGTCAAGGAGAGAGTGGAGGGCCAGGTGAATGAAACGCTATGCCATCGGTTGCTAACAGTGACACTCTGTTTAGGTGTTTGTATGTGATCATCATAGCAGCAGGTCATAAGGGAATCACCGTTCCAGGCTGGAGGAGAAAACAGGAAGCTGTGCTGATGGTTTTTTTCCTCTAACTAGTGTTAATGTGGACCTGAGGTTCTGGACTCGACCCAGTGGTCATAGAAAGCCACAGAAAGCCTCACTGTATTCCTCACGCTGACCTGGACAGAATCATTACCTTTGCAGCTGTCTGCAAGAAAACATCCATAATTAGTAATTTACTCAATTGCTTTCTCTCCTTATATTTGCCAATCTGCCCTTTTAGTTATTTATTGCTCTACCAAAGCCTGAAGTGTCAGATGTTGAAGTAGAAAATCCAAAATCAGAAATGCTCAACGCAGAATGAACAATAAACACAGAATTTAATAATCATGGAAGGGCGATACAAAAACACGACGAACATAACTTCAATACGAGACAAAGACCAGAGGAGAACTCAGGCCTTAAATACACGGGATGATGATTAACAGAAACGAGAACAGGTGAGGATTATTTAAAAACCATAGTAACAAACGAGAACTCAGGCAGTGACAATGACAAAGAAACTAAACAAGACAATGAAACTGAACATGAACATGAAAGTAGCTCCCGCTTCAGGAAGGTGCGTCCTTGCTCTGATGAATGTCTGAGGATGAAGGGAGGGCGGGAGCTTTGGAGTAAGATACCACTGAGACAATGATCCTAGGAACCAGGGAGGCAAAGAAGGTGGGAGGAGTCACGGCAGAGACAGGAGGATAATTCAAAGCCCAGCCAAGATGAGGGCCCACAGAGGAGTTGACAGAGGGGGACGACTGACGGAAATGAAGGTGATGGAAATGGAGCCCAAGGGGCAGATGGATGGCTAATGGGACCGGGCGACACTGATGGTCCTGGAGGCCAAGGCGGAGCCGCAGCGATGAGAGGCAGAGGTGAAGCCTGGGTGCCTAAGGACAGAGGTGGAGCCGGAGGGACTGAGAACCAAGGTGGAGCCGGAGGGACTGAGAACCAAGGTGGAGCAGGAGGGACTGAGAACCAAGGTGGAACAGGAGGGACTGAGAACCAAGGTGGAGCAGGAGGAACTGAGAACCAAGGTGGAGCAGGAGGGACTGAGAACCAAGGTGGAGCAGGAGGAACTGAGAACCAAGGTGGAGCAGGAGGGACTGAGAACCAAGGTGGAGCAGGAGGGACTGAGAACCAAGGTGGAGCAGGAGGAACTGAGAACCAAGGTGGAGCAGGAGGGACTGAGAACCAAGGAGGAGCAGGAGGGACTGAGAACCAAGGTGGGACAGGAGGGACTGAGAACCAAGGTGGAGCAGGAGGGACTGAGAACCAAGGGGGAGCAGGAGGGACTGAGAACCAAGGTGAAGCCAGAGGGACTGAGAACCAAGGTGGAGTCAGTGGGACTGAGGACCAAGGTGGAGCAGGAGGGACTGAGAACCAAGGTGGAGCAGGAGGGACTGAGAACCAAGGTGGAGCAGGAGGGACTGAGAACCAAGGTGGAGCAGGAGTGACTGAGAACCAAGGTGGAGCAGGAGGGACTGAGAACCAAGGTGGAGTCAGTGGGACTGAGAACCAATGTAGAGCCAGTGGGACTGAGAACCAAGGTGGAGCCAGTGGGAATGAGGACCAAGTTAAAGCCAGAGGGACTGAGGAGGAAGGTGGAGCTGGAGGGACTGAGAACCAAGGTGGAGCCATTGGGACTGAGGACTAAGTTGAAGCCGGAGGGACTGAGGAGCAAGGTGGAGCCGGAGGGACTGAGAACCAAGGTGGAGCCAGTGGGATTGAGGACCAAGTTGAAGCCGGAGGGAAGGCGGAGCAAGACGGAGCCGGAGGGAAGGCGGAGCAAGACGGAGCCGGAGGGCTGGAGAGACTGAACGCAGCGGATGGCTCGTAAGTCCGTGGTGCAGACAGGGTGACATCTGACCAAGGTGGAGCCGGAGGGACTGAGAACCAAGGTGGAGCAGGAGGGACTGAGAACCAAGGTGGAGCAGGAGGGACTGAGAACCAAGGTGGAGCAGGAGGGACTGAGAACCAAGGTGGAGCCAGTGGGACTGAGAACCAAGGTGGAGCCAGTGGGACTGAGAACCAAGGTGGAGCCAGTGGGACTGAGAACCAAGGTGGACCAGGAGGGACTGAGAACTAAGGTGGACCAGGAGGGACTGAGAACCAAGGTGGAGCAGGAGGGACTGAGAACCAAGGTGGAGCCAGTGGGACTGAGAACCAAGGTGGAGCCAGTGGGACTGAGAACCAAGGTGGAGCCAGTGGGACTGAGAACCAAGGTGGACCAGGAGGGACTGAGAACCAAGGTGGAGCCAGTGGGACTGAGAACCAAGGTGGAGCAGGAGGGACTGAGAACCAAGGTGGAGCCAGTGGGACTGAGAACCAAGGTGGAGCCAGTGGGACTGAGAACCAAGGTGGAGCAGGAGGGACTGAGAACCAAGGTGGAGCCAGTGGGACTGAGACTGATGGTATCTGGTGGAGCTAAGGGAGGGGGGAGGGGCCTAGGTTGAGCCGAGAGGTCGACGGACTGAGGTGGATTGACAGGATCAGCGGCTGGAGGCAGTGCCGGGGGATCCACTTGCCTGGGTGACACTGGAGAACTGAAGACTAGAGGCGAACCACACAGTGGAGTCGCAGTGGTGTCAGAGGAGGAGCCGAGGGGCTGAAGGGAACCAGCGGAGGCAGGGCTGAGGAACTGGCTGATTCTGGAAGACAAAAGTGTCAGGGCCCCCAGCAACATCTAAACATGCAATATATCACAAGAAAGAACAGACCCTCTACTTTATTCTAGCTTCTACCTTTTTTATTAACACTTGAATATGTGGTGAGTTTCAAAAAAGAAAGCAACATTTTGAACATTTCTTCTTCATCTTGCTCTGACCAAAGTCATTTGAACGAACCAGACGCCATAATTACGACTTACAAGTTCGTAAAAACGAACTTCCCAGGAGGACTTGAATGCAGAATATGACAACAATGAGTTGCTGGCGCTTCTTCAGCACCTTTCTTGTTTGATTAAACATTCAATATTTTACATGTCGTTCAAACAGTTTCTTCCTGTTTAGGTGGTTGGCTCATGGTCAAATTTAAGTTGTAAAGTGGACCAGATATTATGATAATTACCCGAAGACTCTCTAGATCAGGGGTGCCCAACCCTACTCCTGCCGATCGACTGTCCAGCACAGTTCACCTCCAACCCTAATCAAACACACCTGCCTTTTCAAGTGATCCTGAAGACCTTAATTGGTTGCTTCAGGTGTGTTTGATTAGGGTTGGAGATCAACTGTGCAGGACAGTCGATCGGCAGGAGCAGGCTTGGGCACCCCTGCTCTAGATAAAGTGAAGCTTCACTTCCTTTCACTATCTAAATTAAAACAAAACTCTTATCAATTAATGTTCCACCCATATGCCGTCCACCTTTTATCTAAATGTCCCACTTGGTTATATAAACAGATTAATTGTGATCATTGATGGTCATTTTCCACAGAGTAATAAGCTGAGAATGCACGTGGTCATGTAAACATGTTAACCCGTTTTACTTCATCGGAGTAAAATAAAATCATAAACAACTTCAGTATAAACCGATAGGCACAGCTAGATTTTTGCCCCTTAACCCAATTTCTCCCCGCATGTAAACGCATTAACCTGCATTAAGTTTAATGAACTTTGTTTGATATTGCAGTCTGGTAAAGCCTGGAGGTGTAGTTTAATCTCCTATTAGCGATTCTCCTCTTGTTTCATTGAGGTTTGGAAAGTTTGGCAACATTAAGGTCAAATTTCAAGCATATCTTTAAATTAGTGGTTTGTAATCCTCGATTAAACCAAAGCCAACATGAAATCTACTCCTCTGATAAAGGACACTCCAGCCTCTGTTCTAGCTTGAGCTTGTCATATCAGATTTCTCACATCTTCATATCTGGCTTTCCGCCACTTCGGCCATTGCATGAACAGGCAGCAAACCTCTGGCAATCAAAAGGTGCTTGTTTGTACACACACACACACACACACACACACACAAATCAGATTAAAAAAAGATACAGGTTGAGTTACTAATGTAGATCTCTTTCACCTGCACATCTGAAATTCATTGTTGAATGCTTAATGAAAGATGATTCAAGACTCAAATTGGGATTATATTCTCTGAGTCTAACGCTTCAGTCTTTGGCTTGTTCATGGGCTTGTTGTTAGTTCAGAATTATATTGGAACGAGTGCATCAAAATTAGTCAAATGAGCAAACAGATCAATCTGGATTTAAAGGTGAATTACTTCAGTGTAAAAAAATGAAAAAGATTATTGTGAGGTATATTTTTAACTCTTTCCCCACCAGTGTTTTTTTTTGTTGCCAGTCTCCGCCAGCATTTTTGACAATTTTCACAAAATGTGTATGGCCCCCAGAATATTTTGTTGTATGAATATCTGAACATGCAATTTGACCCCCTGCATTTAAACCAAAAAAAAAAAAGTTTTATTCTAGCTTCATGCATTTTTTTTTTATATCAACACTTGAATGTGGGTAAGTTTCATAAAAAAAGCAACATTTTAAACAAAAAGCTGGAAAAATAAAATAAATTTAAAGACTACATCGCTTTTATTGCTTGTTTCTGCTTTTTTTTTTTACCCAGAGATTCAGTACTCTTTCAGAAGTTGCGTAATAGCGCCCCCTACCATATAACAGTGAAAACACGGAAAGCCGGAAAATTACTTCAATGGAGTGGAAAGAGTTAAATATGAAATAAAATTTCAATATAAAGTTGCAACTGCAACGTTGCAACTGCAATGAAAGATAAAATCACAATTGTGAAATATAAAGACGCAATTACGAGAAAAAGGAACAATTGGAAGGCTGGAATTGTAAGAAATTAAGTTGTAATTGTGAGGTAATGTACGTCACAACTGTGAGATGATATAAAGGTGCAATTATGAGAAATAAATCTGTAATTGTTAGACATAAAGTTCCAATTGTTAACTGGTAATTTACAAAAATGTTGAAAATGTGAGATATGAAGTTGGTAATGCTGAGACATAAATTATGAGAAAAGTTGAGGTACCGTAATTATTGATCGGTAATTGTTAATCACAGTTATTAGATATAGTTGCAACTGTATGACAAAGTTACAATTATAAGAAAAAGAATTTACAAGAAATTCTTAAAGTTTTAAAATTTTAAAAGAAATATAAAAAAAATATAAATTGCAAAAATAAGTAACAATTATGAGGAAAAGGTCGCAACTGTAAAAACAATAGTTATAATTGTGAGTTACTGGCACAATTGCGACATATAAAGGCAAAATTATGAGAAATAAAATCATTTGTGATAGATGTTATTGCCACTTAATATATAAAGTCACAATTATAAGAAAAAGTGGCATTTACAAGAAATAATGTTGTAAAATTGTGAGATATGAAGGCAAGAAGTTGCGATTGTGTCATGTAAAGTCCCAAAGTCAATTAAAAGAAATAGTCAAATATCTTCTTATTTATGTTCTGAGGAAACAGACTTCCACTGTTCCCTGCAATGTATCTTTGACAGTAAATGGGAGAGTTTATGGGTTAGTCACTTAGTTACTTAGTAAACTCTTGCTGAATTTGTGGATGAACGTTTGTCATGCAAGTTTGGAAGGTTACATAGCTTTGCATGAGGAAATGGTGTCAGGTTCTTGATGAATAGGCAAACCAAGGTGTGTTTTCTGTGAGCGAGGGGATGGTCTTACCGTAGGAGCCGGGGCCACTGTTAAAGGAATTGTCCCAGAGGTATGTTCACAGCTAATGGGAGGGCAACCTCAAATATTCAGGGGTCAGAGCTGTACACACACTCTCTACTCAAGTGAGAACACAGGTAGATGGTAATTGAACAAATTGAGAGCTCAAAGCAAGCTATGTAATCAGATCTCAAGGGTACGCCCAGGTAAAGAGGCATTTATTGGTCAAATTACGAGCGGACGCTGGTCCAAGTTGAAGTTTATGGCTAAGGTTAGCCTCAGGGTCACAGGCTTTCTTGCAGAGATAATGGTGGCTGATTGGATGGGAAGTGGAAACTCAGGCAGGCTGTAATTCAGCACTGTTGACACCTGCTGTCAATCAAACTCAGTCCAAACCTCACATACCAACAATATGAGTTTGACAAAACGTTTTGGGCCCAAAATGGTTTTAAATCTGGAATTTTTCGAAAATAGCTTGATCACATATAGATAAACCAACCTCGGGAGATTCATGTATGGCACTTTTATATTCCTTAAAACCGAATGCAAAATTTTTATTTGAGTTATACCAGAGACAATTTATATAGAGACATGCCACTTCCTCAATCCTCAATACAACTATATAGGGAAAACCCGTAACGCCAAAGATGGCGGTTGTATGCACATGCCCCGCCCCTCCCGCTGGAAAGCCAATCGTCTGCTTTTAACAGTCAAACCGGGAAACATGTAAGCCTATTGTCTGGTTCCACTGATGCATGCGCAGTTGCGCACAGTTGAGGTTTGCGACAGCAGAGACGAGAACCCTTGCACATGCGTAGTAAACGTACAACCTGTGGGGAAAAATACCTTTTAAACCTTATTTAAGTCATCAAACTTTTTCAGCGCTTTTACAGTCCTGTTTCCCATGTACATACTATGTACTTACTATAGTAATTACAATTACTGGGTAATCACTAGGTACTAACCCTGAACCTACCCCTAAACCTACCCTTAACCCGTGTACTTACCTTATATTAGCCAGTACTTTCTCGGTAAGTACACTGTAAGTACACGTAAGTACTGTCATGTAAAAGGAAGCGTTACCTTTTTATCATATTTTACTGCTGTTTCTATACAAGCAGTTTTTATGTCCCGGTGACCAGTGAAAGTGCAGTTCTGACTCTCTGCCCATTCATTTAGATAGGAGCCTGGTCTTGTTAGTCTGAAATAGCGGCCCGGAGGCGCTGTCAAGATGGCGGCCGAGTGGCATGACTTGCCTAAAAGGACTTTGGTTATACGCAGATCTCAATCCAACGGTTTTATAAACTTTTAACCATGCCGGCATTTCAATGCTATCTCACAACCAATTCGTACGAATTTGTACGATTTGTCTAAACCCGAGTGATGGGTAGGTTTGGGGGCGGGGTCAGGGGTAGGTCATTCGTACGAATTGGCCAACTCGTAAAATATGTACGATTTAGCAAAAATCTTATGAATTCGGCCGAGTGAGGACGAATTGGCCAACTCGTAAAATATGTACGATTTAACAAAAATCTAACGAATTCGGCCGAGTGAGGTCGTATGAATTCGTGCGAATTAGCCAACTCGTAAAATACGTATGAATTGCTGGAAGATCCAGCATTTCCACCACAGCAAAAAAAGAAGAAAAAAGTGCTTCAAAAAAGCTTCTTGTTTATCAAAAATATAGACATCAAGGTAAATATCAATATCAATCTATGCAAAATGTGTGAAAGGCTTGAATTTAGGCTTTTTTTTTTTTTACACTATACCATCACTTACCTTAAGAAATGACAGAATTCTGATGTATATTGGAAATTAGTGGACATATTAAGTGAACTAGTGAATGTTGAAGTCAAACGCGCCTATAGTTGAAGAAAACTCCCATATATCTTCATAATGAAGATTTATTATAATAACCCACTGTTTGTCAAAGCAGGTGGACAAATTAACCAGTCAACTCCCAACTTAACCCAGGAACCCAGACATCCCAGCACATTCATCTGAGGACGGCGCTCTGGAATTCTGCGGGAAAGAAAAACAAATCACCATTTAATATCTCAACAGTTTCTCTTAGAGAATATGCTTTTTTGATTTGCTGTGTTTGGCAGACATAAGACAAAAGTGGAAGTATGAACATGTCCGATTCAGAATTGTAGAATTCATACGTAACTTATATCGTCCCCTCCCTGAACCGTTTTGGATGAAGGTTTAAACTCTCACAGGTGGCTGCGTGTTGGAGGCATGTGTGACTTAAGATCTGAGAGGTGTGTTTTAAGGTTCTGGGGAAATTCCCAGAGCTCGGAGGGTCTTTCTCTCGCAAATCACGAAAACTCTGGGAGCATCCGTTCCACTGTTCTCTCCTTTCCTGCTCCAAGTCATCAGGGGTTGAGGAAAATGGTACCTGGGGGAATACAGGGACTTTGGCCGCCCTCACTCGTTCTAAAACACACACACACACACACCTCAGTCTTTCCCTTGTTCTCATATACTGTCCTCCTGTCATAAATATTGTACAGTCAAAGAGAAAGACTTGCCCTAACAGTCCCGAACTCCTCTGTAGGGCCCACAGGTCAGCGCTCGTTGCTTAAACATGTCTGTCTGTGTGCTAACCAGCCCGTAATCACACATACTGTGAATGTGTGTACGTCAATATTTCTCACACTGCAACAGAGAATCCCATCAGCCTTTTACATTAGGAGTCTCCAAATAAAAGTAACAGTTGGCTTAGTAGTCACTGATGCGACAATAGATTTCAGACAAGTTTAACTGACAACTTTAGCCGTTTCGTCGACTTGACCAGAAAGTCGCAATAGCAAAATATAAAGTTGCAATTTTGTATTAAATTAAGTAAGTCATAATTGTGAGATATGAAGTTGCGATTACAAAAATAGTCAACTGTGAGAAATCTTTGATATGTCACATTATGAAAAATATAGTAGAAATAGTGAAATATATACTTGTAATTATGAGAAATGAAGTTATGATTGTGATATGAAGTCGCAAGTCAGTTTTTCTTGCAAAAAAGTTGCAATTGTAAGATAAAAGTTATAAAGTTGCAATTACAAGAAAGTCATAATTGTGAAGTTGCAATTGTAAAATGTAAAGACAGAATAGTGAAGTCGCAATTACAGGAAATAAATTTGCAATCATAAGAAATTAAGTTACATAATAACATTGCCTTTATGAGAAATGAAGTCACAATTTTAAGACGCAATTACACGAAATAGTCATAATTGTGAGATATGAAGTCGCAATTGTAAGATGTGAAGACAACTGTGAGATATAAAAGTCACAATTACAAGAAATAAAGTTGCAGTTATGATAAATAGTCACAATTTTAAAACAAAGTTGGCATTGCACGAAATAGTCATAATTATGAGATATGAAGTCGCAATTACAAGAAATAAAGTTGCAATGATAAATTAAGTAAATTCTAAGATATAGTTGCAAATTACAAGAAATAAAGTTGCAATTATGAGAGATTAAGTCACATTTGTAATATATAGTCGCAATTACATGAAATAGTCATAATTGTGAGATATGAAGTCACAATTGTAAGATATAAAAGTTGCAATTACACGAAAGAAAGTTGCAATTATCAGAAAATAAGTCACATTTGTAAGATATAAAGATCATTTTCCAGTGTTATTGATTTCTCTTTACCAGTCTCAGGCTTCTTCGCGAGTGTCTTTCCTACAGGAATGAACTCATTTATTCAGTTTATACTGTGCTTGATGGCTCTTTCTTTAATGTGGAATGGGGCAGGAGGTAATAGTGTGTGTTCAGCAATTAGTACAATTAGTACAGATGTGCTTTCCGTCGTTAAAGTTAATTAATGGCTGGAAGAATGAACACCTGCCACACACACACACACACACACACACAATCTTTTACCAATGCACCCTCACCTCTTGCCTTCACACCCTACGGCCTTTTTCCGTGTGTGTGTGTGTGTGTGTGTGTGTGTGTGTGTGTGTGTGTGTGTGTGTGTGTGTGTGTTCGTGCGTGCGTGTGTGTGTGTGTGTGTGACAGATCCTTATGTTGTCAAGCCTATTTGTGTATTTTTTTAAAACAGTGACTTGTGCAATTTCTTTTTTTTTATTCAGTTCACTTTTAACAGAATTTTAAAATCGTTTCTGTCCATTTCTGTCCAACAGTCTAGACTATAATATTTTACTATTCAATACATTTTCTTTTTTCTTTTGTTTTTGTTTTATTTTTTGTCTATTTATTGTAGTTGCAAATCAATAGTCATTTATTGAACTGTTTTAGATGATACAGAGGGGCATGATTAATTGTGCTAATGTTTTATTGTATTGTTTTTTTTTTACATCAGTTTATAATTTATCATCATACTAAATGAATATGTTAAACTGACATACTTATTTTCTATTATTTGATATACCTATATAGAATGTGCTAATGTTTTTATTGTGGTGTTTTTATAAATACATTAATTCGACAGCCCTGTTTGTTTTATATTTACGTAAATTGTATTGTTTTTTTTACATCTATTCTATTCTATTCTATTCTATTCTATTCTATTCTATTCTATTCTACTCTTTGCCTGAAGTCCAGAGATTGTACACAGGAAATGTGCTGTCTTCTATCTCATGTCTTTAGTAAAAAAAATATATATATATAAAAAGAAAGAAAGAAAATGTATTCCCCCTAAAAATGTTCTGCTTTTATTTGGAGTCACCCGCCGCTAAATAAAGCATGCAAGGGAAGTTTGGTTATACATTCTTATTCAGAAAATGAAGATTTTGCCAAATCAACTAAATATAACTTGCATTCTTGTTTCCAAGGGGTATTTAGTGTCAAAAGGGAACAAAGATGGGGTGGCGTTGGCTTTGGTGACAGCACCACCCAGATCATACAGGAAGTGTGGGTGTGTGCGGGCAGAAAATGAAGAACTGGAGTTATTCTGGTTCACACGGAGAAAAAAATGTTGAGTAAAAAAAGGTGTGAATGTGTGTCAAGGGTGTGAAGAGAATATTTAGGGTCTTGTGTGTGTGTGTGTGGGTTGGTGACTATGTGTCCGTTCTGTATGTCTTTACGAATGTCCTTATCATATACGTGTACGTGTTTCCATGACAAAAGTTTCCGGTACAGATGCTGTAGGCGAATGAGTTTAAATCAAGTCTTTATTTCCATCTTCGCATGATGTTCCAGCTTCAAATAAGCAAGTGTAAGAAGATATATATGGAGCAGATCACAATGACACATGGCTATTTACGTGTGGTAGAACTAGGAGTCAGACATATGTGATGCAGTAGGCAGGGTGGTGACTAGTTAGTAACCCTCATTCTGCATTTATCTGAAATCCCCAGCAACAAGAAATGCCCACTTATTTATTAACCCTAACTCAACCCCCTACATCTGCCTTCACTCCTAAAAGCACACTAATAAACCTCTCCTACTTTAGTTCACCTAACACGATGCAAGCTTCAATATACCACTTAAAGTGTGGTCGAAATTCTGTGAAATTTTGCAGGCAAACACGTCCATTGTCAACTGTGCAGCGATGTATGAAGCACAGCTCACACACACTGTACAAATGAGTTGTTGAAGTTGTAAATAAAGAAAAATATTATTTCAGTCTTTCTATTTCAAAATTTCACATTTAATTTAGTGCCGTCAAAACGATTAATCGCGATTAATCGATTTGCACTAGTTTAAAATCAATGAGTAACGACATTTCTTTGTAATTTTTTTTTAGATTTACTAGCAATTTCTGAGTGAAAAATTGGGTTATACTTTATTTTGATGTTCCCTTTAGATCATTCCGTTGACTATAAGTAACTTTGCAACTACATGTCAACCAAGTTAGAGTATTAGTCGAATGTCTGCGTAATATCTGCTGACTCTTTATTGTGATGCTCCCCAACAGACATTCAACTGACTAAAAGTAACTCTGAAACTACATGTCAACTTATTCTAACCCTGACCCTACCAGTCTACTAATACTCCACTAACACTCCAATGAGAGTTAGTAGACATGTACGCTATAGTCAACAGACGCAGTTTTCTGTTGGTCAATGCGACGGATTCGCGCGACCAACATGACCAAAATCTGCGTTGGAATCTTTCTCCCTCAAACTAAATGACCAGTCTCATGGATTCATATTGAAATGACTGGATTTCAGCCATGAAAATTCGTCAAATGGAATTGTGCATCTAAATGCATTTATGCAAAAATATAGACTGCGTTTGGAATAGCATATTAGCATACTACTTAAGAGAAGCGTTGAAGGCGGTGTGTAAGGGGAAGCAGGTTGCTCCATATGTCAGTCATCTAACTGTTGTCAGCTGATTAATGTGTGAGAAGGAGGAAGAGAGAAAGAGAGGGAGAGTGACATTGATAAAGAGCTATTCAGGGAATGCTCACATTGAACTCAAAGACACAAGAAAGCGAAAGTTTAGCATGTGGTGCAATTCCCATTCATCCCAGTGGCAGTGATGTACACAACCTGCTTACTGTTACTAATGCATTGTGTGTTATTTTAATCATAATTTGGGATAGAGTAGTAACATTTCACGGCTGTTAGATTTTAATGCTGATCTGAAATAGCCTATGTTGTTGAAACTTTTGGGATATTTTAGTTTTTCCTCATTCAAGCTTCCCTCATTTCTAAAATGGCCGCCAAGTGAACTGACTTCAAGTGATGATGTGTTTAGTTGCGCGAGGGCGGGACAACCTGTCAATCACATGAGATCCACCAATAGCAAACCACTACCATCCAACAATCCACTCATTTACTGATGGACAAAATCAAGTCCCGCCCAACATTTGTTCTTGTTCGCGAAGCCGCTTCACTCGGATATACAGATTATCACAATGGGGAAGAAAAGAAGATCGCCACTTCCGTTTCCTGACGACTTTAAGGACTTCATTGTTAGCCAACCAACAACTTAGGCTACAACTTAAACCAATGTTGAGGATCATTTCTGATTTCATATAACATTCTGTTCCTTCTACAAAAGTAGCAAAAATTTAGAATAAATAAATATTTTAACACATCGGATGCTCATACAACTCTCCATTGGAAACAGTAATTTCTTGGTTGTTAGAAGCAATGAGGGTCAATAAATGTATATAAATGGCAGAGTCTGACCTCTTTCTGGCGGTATTATCCGATGAACGGGAACTTCCATCTTACCAAGATATTAATATCAGACATGCTGCCGCACGCATCACTGAATTTCTGCCAGGGAACACATTATTCGAGAGAGAGAGAAAGAGAGAGAGAGAGAGAGAGAGAGAGAGAGAGAGAGAGAGAGAGAGAGAGAGAGAGAGAGAGAGAGAGAGAGAGAGAGAGAGAGAGAGAAAGAGTCCTTGGAACTACATTGGGAGAAATTATCGATTACTGAATGAGAAAGCAGACAAACAAAAACACTCAGACCCCGATCAGCAGGTGACCAGACAGAACGTGTCTCCAACACATCCAGTGTCCCTTCCATTTCCTGTTTGTGTAGCCGACCAGAACATGTTCACACGCGCAGCAGGACTTCAGATCGTGTCAGTGCTCAAACACCTACAATATTGTATTTTTAGATTAATGTGAATGCAGAAATGAAAATGATTATTTGTAGTTATATTATAGGGTATTATGAATATATTATAAAAAAATGTGTAAAGTTTATTATAATTTTGTGTGTGTGTGTGTCTGTGTGTGCATGTGAGTGTATGTTCAGGTATTCACAACATTGTGGGGACAAAATGTCCTACAAGGACAGATCTTGTGGGGACATTTTTGGTGTCAGCTTATAAATCATACTAAATTATGTTTTTGCATTTGTGTTTAGGTTTAGGGGATAGAATATACAGTTTGCACAGTAAAAAAATAATTATGTACATGAAAAGTCCCCAAAAGTGGTCTTGGTTCCTTCATATCTAAGTCTTATAAGATTTAATGAAACGTCTATACAGTATCATCATGACTACTAAGAAATGTATTTTTTTCACTCTTTCTCTTGCTTTGTCTCTTTCCTCTTTGGCTTTAATAAGGACGCAGGTGTTCTCTGATCATTTGAGCATTTTAAGATGTGCAAAGCCCTGCATAAGATCTGTGAAGCTCTTTGTAGTCCCACTCGCCTATGTGGGCATCAAACGCTAAAAAAGGACATATTCACAATCTCCACAGAACTCTTTTGAAATGCATAATGGTCCATTTTGTGAGTGCATGCTTATGCTTGTCATGGTATCTTTAGTGAGATGCTGGAAAATGTGAAGGGTACGTGATGTCACGCGCCAATACAACACCAGCGTTCAAGAACAAAGGACAGAAGTCACGATCTAGAACAGTAAACGCTCACATTAACTCACGCCCAGTGACATCAGGTCTGGAAAGATGTGTTCAGCCGTCGTGATATGATAATGTTTGCGGTGTGTGGGAGAATTTGAGAGTGAGGGATGTGGAAAAGCTGTGGATGGAGGTATATTTATGTTTGGAGATGGGAAAATCCACCTTTCCTACCTAAACCACATGATAAAGATGCCGCCTCAGGCCGAGCCATGGGTTTGGCAGAGTCTTGTCATTCTCTCTCTCTCTCTCTCTCTCTCTCTTTCTCTCTCCCTCTTGTTTTTTTCTTCACTTATTGACTTATAAATGGTGCAGACAGATCTTTCTCTCCTCTACTAAAGGAAGAATGAAGAAGAAATAGTGCAAATATCATTCTCTGCTTCTTCTCTCTCACATCCACAAACACAGTTACTGTACATTCAGCGTTTTTCATTTTCGCTTTAAAATTATTGCATCTCTGTTCAAAAATGGTGCATAACAACAAATGGTGCAAAATAATGCAAACAACTAAAAATACAACATATTCAAAAAGGATAGTAAAATTAAGAAAAATACAACATTAACGAATACAGTTTTTAAAAAGTGTAAAATGTTAAAAATAAAGACATTTTATATTTAATTAAACTAAATATTTAAAATGAATATTGTAATATAATCACACAATGAATTACAACAAAATCACAACAGCAACAAAATAACTATACAAAACAAAATGATTAAATTATTATTATTATTAATCAAAGTAATTAAATCAATAATAATGAAATTAAGACTGAAAAAAATCATAGTTATTAGTAGTAGCCTAGTATTTTCACTTCAATAATTATTAATTCATTGAATATGATTAATAAATAAATACATTATTATTATAGTATTTACCATAAATCTGTATTACTTAAGATGATGAATGAAGTAATAATATTGAAATATGTTTAATTATTATTATTATTAATGGCTTAAACCCTCAGCCCTGAGTGGCACTTAACTCCGCCCAAATGATTAGTTCTATGGACCTGATGAAAATGTATGTAAAACTGTTTTGATGCTGAAAGAAGATTTGGCTTCAGTGTGAAAGTGTGTGAAAGTGTAGGTTGCATGTTTAGGCCTACAGCTGCAATAAAGACAAGTGGATACATTATTCTGCTGACAGAATTACTGTGTGAAGGTTACTCAAAACAATGAGTGCACACAGGTGATGAGTTTTAATGAAGGGTGTTGATGTGGTGCATATTGTTTGTTTACTCTGGATCGGAAGGCCAGAACGATCTAAACATGTGACCGGCAACTGCAGACAGAGGGCCGATGAGGTGATGAGGTCACGTACATCAGTGCATGAGCAGGTCAAGTCATTGGATACTCAGCGAACACATTTGTTTGTGTATTCATCTCATCAAACTGTTCAATATAAAGACAGATAGATAGACAGACGATGATAGATAGATAGATAGATAGATAGATAGATAGATAGATAGATAGATAGATAGACGTCTGACTTTAGATGAACTTTAATGAGGTCCCATTACTGATCCGTAGGGTTTAATATGGAGTTGGCCCTCTCTTTGCAGCTATAACAGCTCCAACTCTTCTGGGAAGGCTTTCCACAAGGTTTAGGAGTGTGTTTATGTGAATTTTTGACCATTCTTTTAGAAGTACATTTGTGAGGTCAGGCACTGATGTTGGACGAGAAGGCCTGACTCGCAGTCTCCGCTCTAATTCATCCCAAAGGTTTTATATCGGGTTGAGGTCAGTCAAGTTCCTCCACACCAAACTCGCTCATCCATGTCTTTATGGACCCCTTCCTGTTCATGTTGGAACAGAAAGGGGCCATCCTCTTCCCACAAAGTTGGGAGCATGAAATTGTCCAAAATGTCTCGGTATCTTGAAGCATCAAGAGTGCCTTTAACTGGAACTAAGGGGCCGAGCCCAACCCCTGAAAAACAACCCCACACCATAATCCCCCCTCCACCAAACTTTACACTCGGCACAATGCAGTCAGGCAAGTCCCGTTCTCCCGGCAACCGCCAAACCCAGACTCGTCCATCGGATCGTCAGACAGAGAAGCGTGATTCGTCACTCCAGAGAACAGGTGTCCACTGCTCTAGAGTCCAGTGGCGGCTGCTTTGCACCACAGGATCCGGCGCTTTGCATTGCACTTGGTGATGTAAGGCTTGGATGAAGCTGCTCGGCCATGGAAACCCATTCCATGAAGCTCTCGCACTGTTCTTGAGCTAATCTGAAGGCCACATGAAGTTTGGAGATCTGTAGCTTTTGACTCTGCAGAAAGTTGACGACTTCCGCGCACTGTCGCCTCAGCATGTGCTGACCCGATCTGTGATTTTAACTGGGCTACCACTACATGGCTGTTGTGGCTGTTGTTCCCAATTGCTTCCACTTCGTTATAATACCACTAACAGTTGACCGTGTAATATTTAGTAGTGAGGAAATTTCACGAATGGACTTATTGCACTGGTGGCAACTTATCACCACACTTGAGTTCACTGAGCTCCTGAGAGCAACCCATTGTTTCACAAATGTTTGTAGAAGCGTCTGCATGCCTGTGCTTGATTTTATACTGTGGCCATGGACTGATTGGAACTAGCCTGACTACGTCAGACTTCGTACTTCCGCTCTATTTCAGTTCGCTTCTGTACTCAGTCTGAGACATCGACATGTCTCTCAGTTTTCCTCCGGCCTGAAAACAGCCGGCCAATCAACGAACAGAGGGCGGGCTGAGAGCCGTGACGTAGACGCTAAGCACCGAGTTTAAGATTGTATTTTAAGTTAGGGAAATCGAAAACGACCGCGGATATGGAGATACGGGATGCAATTCGCTCTGTTGTGGAGAATATTCCCGGCATTTGCAAACTGAAGCCCGAACAAGAAGAGTGTTTGGTAAACATTTTGAATGGAGGTGATGTTGTGGCCCTACTCCCGACAGGTTTTGGGAAAAGTTTAATTTATCAACTTTTACCGTTCGTCAGCGAGAAACTGGGGAGGCCAAAGGCCGGCAAGGCGATAGTTGTGATTGTGTCCCCCTTGGTTGCACTCATGGAGGATCAGGTTAAGGAGGCAGCAAAACTCGGTCAGCCATGTTCACTCCGGTATTTCGCTCGATGGTTTCGTTGTCTTACATGTGTTTACAGTGGAAGTTCGATGCGGCTGAGCTGGCGAATAACACACGTCATAACCAGACGTTATGTGATTGGCTTACGGGTAACCAATGATTTTATACTTCAGACAAGCCCCCCCCCCCCCCCCCCCCCCTCCCCCCCCCCCCGCGAGAGAGAAAACACTTTTCAATTATGCCATGCCAGACTCTGTCTACGAAGCAAAGCGAAGTAGCAGGGTTTGGTATTACTAGGCTAGATTGGAACACCTGAATTCAATGATTTGGAGGGGTGTCCCAATACTTTAGGCAATATAGTATGTATGTATGTGTGTGTGTGTGTGTGTGTGTGTGTGTGTGTGTGTGTGTGTGTGTGTGTGTGTGTGTATGTGTGTATGTATGTATGGATGTATGTATGGATGGATGGATGTAGCAGGAAGAAACATTCATTTAATTAATTTGCAAATGAGTGTTTATTGGAGGAAGCAGAAGTGCAGGAGTTGATGTGGGATTACAGTGCAGTAAGTGTTGGCTAATTGTTATTTTGGGGTAAAGGACATGCATCCTTTATGGGATCTCAGCTTCCAGGTAACAGGAGAGTTATGTTTGCTTTATCAGGAGCGACGGAACAAAGACATCCTCCTCCAAACACAATACTCTCCTTCCCTCTGCCATGTACTCACACACTCCTCTTCATTCATGTTTTATATACACACACACACTCGCTTAGCGTCTTTAGCTTTAGTTCTTCCTGAGCTATGTTTGTTATTGTTTGTATTGAAATTCCCAGGTGTCTTCCCGTTCCTTTTCCGCTGTGGTGTTCCGGCTCGGAAAAACTCTGCATCAACTTCTCCAGCATGACTCAGATGCTGAAAAGGGTATCCCCTCTTCTTTCTCTCTCTCTCTCTTTCTTTTTTGTGGTGCAGGAGGGGCAGAACAATGCTGGTTCTTAACGCTCACACCTTTGATGACACATACTGAGGCACACGAGTTCTCCTTCTGCTGCCAAACTCCTCAGGAACATCTGGAAGATTACAGGCGGCCTTCAGAGCGCTCAAAGGCTTCTAAAGCCCAAACTTTATCCTTGGGTTTAGCTATTAACTCATATATAAACTTCAACATGAAGTTTTCATAAAACTCAAATGATTACAATGAAGCAAACGATAAGCTCAGGCAAGAACTATATGGCTCGAAATCCAACACAATCTGGGACCGACCTGTCTGGGCTTTCCTGCCAAATTTATGCAAACATTTATAGAAGAATGTTAGGAAAATTTCCCCTCAGGGATTTATTAAATATCATTCTCTCTGTGTCTATCATTTATGAATGGTAAATTACTTTCCACCGAAGATGTGTCATGCAGCATATTTAAAAAAAAAAGCTTAATTAAGCCATGCTAAAAATGTATTGTATGAGTTTCTGTTACTTTCACTGTTTATTCTATTGCTCTATCTTAATTTATCTTTCATTTAATAGCACAGCACATATTGAGATATTGTGTCAGTGGATCAAATGTTTAGATATCAGTGAAATGTCACAATTCTCTATTCCAAATTTGATACTACAGCAAAACTACTAGCCTTATTAATGTACATTTAAAACAATATTAAAGACAAGTAAGCATCAGTAATAAAATAAGAAAAAATAATCAAATCACAAATAGCACAAATAAATACAATAGAACAAAGAATGGCTACAAATGAAATAAACAGTGTTTTTAGAGTTTTTCAGGTAGGTCTAGCAGTAGTCTTTGTAAGGGACAGAAGTTTGAATAAAAACTGAAACTTTCAAAAACTTTTAGCCTTTTATGTTCAAACTGGAGTCGGACAATGATGGAGAGACTCAAGAAGAAGTGGCAACATGTAGAATGCAACAGGACGTCTCTGAATGGTTAGTTGATGAATTTATGTTGCTGATGTGGAGTTAACGTCCTTGATTAGCATATTCTGCCTTGATAATCTATAAATCATGTTCCCGGGGGTGGGCTTTATGTAAATTTTAGGGTTAGTTATGTCACTAACCCGTGATGAAGCTCATTGTAGTCCTTAAAAAATGATTTCTGTAAAAGAATATATCTCCCTTTGCTTTGAGCTTTGAGCGTCGTAACTTTGCAGATGTTGTTTATTCTCAAACAGCAACATTACACACTAACTAAAGTTAGAAAAGTGAATTCACAAGTCACGATGAGCAACGCTTGAAATACGAAATAAAACAACTTTTAGCATCTATATATGTAAAGTCTGAAATGTCTAGTAGCTGTTATCATTTTTGGGAAGCAAAAGAAGGAAAATAAACCACTTTAAACCCTAATCCTATATAAATAATCTGATATAATGGAGCGTAAACCTATTTGAGACCCTACTTCCTCACAAAAGAGACAGAGTCTAATAATGTGCCAACTACTAAACCACAAACAGGTTAATCCCGTTAAGAAATAGTTGATTCCCATCTGAAATATTTCAGCTCAAAGCAGGTTCAAACATATCACGACTTTATAGACCTCTCACTTTTTCTTTCCTATGAATCACTGATTCCTCCTCATTCAGAGTTGCTGTCAGTACGAGACCTTATCACTAAAGACTTGTTTGAACAGCATGAAATGGTCACATACACACACGAGCATGTGATGTATAATAACACTATCAAAACAACAACAACAGCTGCTTTGGATCATTAAAAGTTCTGTATGCCGCCGTGGAAATGCTCTTTATAGCCATGCTGAAAGAGAAAAATGCACAGCGACCCAATTCGCATGCCTCCCATATAGAGTGCGAGATTAGGATTAGTGTGTCCCAGATCATTGTGCGTGCAAAATTGACAAAGGTGGCGGATTGTGTCATTTTTGAGGAATGCATCCATGCATGCTTTTTGAGTATATAAATTTCCCACAAACCCCTGGCTACACAAGAGGATGAGTTTGTTATGTTCGTCGACTACATTGGTAGAAAAATACTGTGTAAGGATACTGCGCTGCGAACAAGAATTCACGTTGACGTCAATTTACCAGTTAAAGGGTTAGTTCACCCAAAAATGAAAATTAAGTCATTAATTACTCACCCCCATGCTGTACCAACCCCGTAAGGCCTTCGTTCGTCTTCGGAACACAAATGAAGATATTTATGATTAAATCTGAGAGGTTTATCACTCCTCCATAGGCTCCCTAAGGGAATGACACCGGACGGCCCAGAAAGTCATTAAAGAAAATGTTTAAATATTCCATGTCACAACAGTGGCTCAACTATAAGTTTATCAAGCGACGAGAATACTTTTTGTGCGAAAAAACAAACAAAAATAACGACTTTATTCGACTATTCCTTTTCTTCCTTGTAGGCCTGAAACGAGACTTCAAGAGATTTCCACGACGCATACGTGAGAATTGCGATCTCCTTCAACTACTTCAGTTCAGTTCTCGCGCGCGCGTCGTGGAAATCTCTTGAAGTCTCGTTTCAGGCCTACAAGGAAGAAAAGGAATAGTCGAATAAAGTCGTTATTTTTGTTTGTTTTTTCGCACAAAAAGTATTCTCGTCGCTTGATAAACTTATAGTTGAGCCACTGTTGTGACATGGAATATTTAAACATTTTCTTTAATGACTCTCTGGGCCGTCCGGTGTCATTCCCTTAGGGAGCCTATGTAGCAGTCATGAACCTCTCAGATTTAATCATAAATATCTTCATTTGTGTTCCGAAGACGAACGAAGGTCTTACGGGGTTGGTACAGCATGGGGGTGAGTAATTAATGACTTAATTTTCATTTTTGGGTGAACTAACCCTTTAAGTATATAATATATATGTATATTAGTACAGTCATGCAGATTGGGATGCAGCCATTGATAAATAGTAATAATAATAATAAAATAAAAAAATAATTAAAAATAAAATCAATAAAAAAAATGTAAAATATCATTTGATAATTTAAAACATATTTTTTAAATAAAAAAATAAACAAATATACAGACACAAACAATAAAGAGATAAAGGAGTGGAATATTTTACAGCGCTTGCGTGTTTGACCTCAGACGATCATGATGCCTCTGAATCAGTGACTACACTTTTGTCTGACAGGCCGTTGTAAATCTGTCCATCTCTCGCTCTGCTTCCACCCTTTCATCTATCAATGGCTCTATTGAGCAAGTGTGTGTGGGGTCATCACTGGTCATCACTGGTCATCACTGGACTGTGGCTTTGCCTTGGTAACATTCCCTCACAGAGAAACACAGCTGGACTGCAACCTCAGCTCACAACACAAGTGTGCTTCTAAAACTAAAACTTAAATGAAATTAAATTATGATTTTAGTACTTTAAAATATTTCTATTTATCTTAATTTTTTTGTCATTTTTAGTTTTTGTAATTTTAGTAGTGTTGTCAAATCGATGAATCGTGATTAATCGCATCTAACATTAAAGTTTGTAAATATATAGTATATGTATACACACACACACACACACAAATATGTATATATATATACTGTATATATATGTGTGTGTGTGTGTATATACTGTATATATGCGTGTGTGTTTGTGTACATATATATATATATATCGTTTAATCGATTTGACAGCACAAAATTTTAATCATTCAAATTAAACCTATTTATTTCATGCAACATTTCCAATTGTTGCTTAAAGGGTTAGTTCACCCCAAAATTAAAATTATGTCAGTAATTACTCTCCCTCATGCTGTTCCAACCCCGTAAGACCTTCGTTCGTCTTCAGAACACAAATGAAGATATTTTTAAATCTGAGAGCTGGATCACTCCTCCATAGGCTTCTTAAGGGATCGAAACTGGCCGGCCCAAAAGTTATGAAAGACATCGTTAAAATAGTCCGAGTGACCACAGTGGCTCAATCTTAAGTTTATCAAGCGACGAGAATACTTTTTGTGCGCAAAAAACAAACAAAAATAACGACTTTATTCAACTATGCATTTCCTTCTCAGTGGGCCTCGAGATTTCACGTAGTGTAACTGCGCAAAGGTTCTTGTGTTGTACGTCTTTTAAGTTTTTTAAGTTTAAGTTGAATAATTAAAATCAGTTGAACTAAAACTTAAATGGAAATAAACTATGCTTTTATTTCTTGTTTAAAATTTTTCTATTTAGCTTTAATTATTTTTTATTAAAGTTTTAGTTTTAGTAATTTTAGCCATTCAAATTGAACCTATTTATTTCATTTAGTTATTACCAAGGCAACATTTCTTCATTTTCATGGAAGAAATAAATTGTTTTTATTTAAAAAAAGCAATAATTCTATTTAGCTTCATGTTTATTTCTGTTTTAGTTGGAGTGTTTTTAGTAATTAAAATTATTTAAAAGTCATTTTAATTAAAATGTACCTATTTATTTTATTTAGTTACGCAGGCAACATTTCAGTTTCCTTTAAGTTTTTATTAGTTTTTTTATTTGTTATATTTTATTTAGCATTACATTAAAATAAAATGAACTGAAAATATAAAAAAATTAATAACAAATATTATTAATAATACTATATATATATATATATATATATATATATATATATATATATATATATATATATATATATATATATATATATTTATATATATATTCTCTCCAGAGTCTCTCTCTCATTCTTCCTCATCGTGGTTATCATATTGTCATAATCATATATCATAAAAATGATGATGGGTTTGCTCAGACAAAAGAACCATCTGTGCATGAGGCCAAACATTCAGCAAAATGGTAAAGCCATCAATGTTAGGATCCAGATCTAGACTTACTGCGCATGAGTCAGACACACATCACCTCTTCCACATCTCTCTGTGAATCCATCACTCACAATCCTGCATCTCAGCTGCTAAACACATCAGCTGAAACAGCCAAATCCCGCGTGACTAACCAGTGTGCACGAGACAGGAATAGCCATGTTGGGCATTAAAACACGACCTTACGAAAACGCTGTTCCTCCCGCGGGAGATTTCACCTATCGCGATGATGTCACAGGTTAAGAATCCCCGCTTGTTGACGGATGTAGACTATAGAGAAAGTTAATTAGTGACCGAAGCCCTCAGGCGACTGAAGGAGAGCGAGAGTGACTCTTCGACTGGGATGAGTGGCCCGTCCGGGAATGCGGCCCCCGAGGATATAGGGACACCGCTGAGTCACACACGCATGACATCATGGGGAAACTACCTGTGCCTCATAGGTTTAACTCCAGTCTGGTGTTGGACTAATGCATCAATATTTACTTATCAAGGGTTTGGAGTTTATTACAGGTCAGTGAGTTTTTGGACAGTTTAAGCAATTAGACTAGCGATTTTCAGTAAGTCTTTTCTAATAATAAATACTGTCATTGATTCAAATATTTGCACTCTAAACAAGTCTGACTTCCTGTTTTCAGTGGAACATGAAAGGAGATGTGACACAACGAGCACAGAACGTTTTCCACATCGGTTTATGGTTTCCTGTTGGGTTATTTCTTTGGAAATTCATTTCTAAAATTCTAGCAATGGTCTTTTTAGGTTTGAATTAATGTCAACCATAAACTAATGCTTCCAGAATGTACTGGGAACCTACATTTTTTTGGAGGGAAGGCAGATTATCTATTCGGTTTTCTATACAATGAAAGTGAATGGGGACTGGAGCTCTTAAAGGGATAGTTCACCCACAGATGACAAATTTTTCATCCCTTACTGACCCTTAAGTTGTTTCAAACCTGTATGAGTTTCTCTTCTGTTGAACACAAAAGAAGATTAAAAAATGTTTTCGACATCAAACAGTCGACGGCACCCGTTGACTTCCATAGTAGGAAAACATTTATAATGCAAGTCAATGGGGTCCATCAACTGTGTGGTTACCAACATTCTTCAAAATATCTTCTTTTGTGTTCAAAAGAAGAAAGAAACTCTAGTCAACTTGACTAAACCTGTCAAGTGCAGCATTTGTAACGATATGAGGGTGAATAAAATATTTTTTTTATTATTATTTCTTTAGGGCGCGCTATTCCTTTAAGAAAACCGATCTTTGATCAGACTGTTAAAGTTCTTATCCTCATCCCTCTTTATTGACTTTTGAATCAGTGTCTTGGCACATTATAATATACTTACTGTGCAGAAATTACATTTTTACGGGAACCTGAGCTTTGACTCAGTTGTTACTGTGTGTCATTTTTAGTGTCTATGTGTGACCCCTCCTTCCGTGAGTGACAGTCAGCTGTATTATTACTTTAGTCTGACCTTCACTGTCTGTCTGTCTCTCTCTCACACACTTTTCTCTGTCTCTCACCTCAAAAGCATCCCTCCCCTCACTACTGCATCTCTTTCTATTTTCGATTGCATTCCTCTCTGCTGAGGTCACAGGGTGTGTGACGTCTGTGTTTGTGTTTGCAGACAGACAGTTTTATAAAGTCTGTGAACGCAACTGTCTGTTTTGTGTTTTTTAGCGGAGAGAAAAAACTGTTTGAAATACATTAACTGGTCGTTTTGCTGCAGTTGGTTTATCTGTGTTGAAAGCTAAAGATATATTTAACAAGTTTCTCTCCCCTTCCCTTACAACATAGGAAACTGCAGTCTAATGATAACAGGCGTGCAGACAATAGGCTTCTACAAACACACACACACACTGTTCTAGTATAGCCAGAGGAGGTCAACAGGCCTTGTATAGACGCGCCAAGTCCTCGTTCGGCTAACTGCCACACACACACACACACACACACACACACACACTGTGGTGGCCTTTTTGGACAGACATGGAACAATGTGGAAATACCAGCAGTGTTTGAGAATGCTGCATAAATGTGGAATAAAGACGCATGACGTCAAGCAAGAGACGGGGATTTCTTCTGTGTGAAATTCTTGTTAATTTTTTCCTCGGGACAGACTTTCCTATGTTTTTCTGAGTCATTGAGCAGTGGAGAACGGAGTCGGTCGTGTCAACAGCAGCAGATGGCAGGTCAAATCTCAGTCCAGAAGATGAACTACACATGGATTATGATCAGTGAATAAATGTATTTACATAGTGAGGGATGGATGGGTGGAGAGATGAATATATATATCATAAATTGGAATAATAAATGATATTTTGTAATGTGTTATATAACTATATATTTATCAACATGTTATTTTATTATTTATTGTATTATTAATAACATTTTATTTTATTATTAATAACAAGCCTATTATTTTATAATTATTATTTGTATTTATTATATATATGTAATAACAAATTATGTGATAAAATGATACATTCATAATAATTAAATAATAGTACATTAATAATAATAAATTCGCATGGATATGTGTGTGTGTGTGTGTGTGTGTAGAATATATGAATAGAACATGAATAAAATAGGAATGCATTAATAATAATAAATTAGTCTTCATATAATATAATTATTATTATATTATAGTAATTAAGCTATTATATGTCATTTTTATATAATATAATAATAATTATATATATATATGCACACAATAATGTATTATTCATTTTATTCATATAATTTCTTATCATAATATATAATATAATGTAATTGAATATATAACAAATTTAAATTAGCCTACATTATTATCATGTTTAATTAACAAATAATTTTCATTCATTTAATTTATTAAAATTAATTACTTTTTAACTATCTCTCTCTCTCTCTCTCTCTCTCTCTCTCTCTATATATATATATATATATATATATATAAAACATACATTTTGTCAATAAAAATTAATAACAGTTTATTTAAATTTATATTATATGAATAGTAGCCTATATATATATATATATATATATATATATATATATATATATATATATATATACATAGCTGGTGTGTGTGTGTTGTTGTGTTTTGTTGTGCTGTCTTTCGTGATATTTGCTCTGCTGTTTTGGTTCTTTTTTTTCTTCTTTTGCTTTGATGTTTTGGAGGACCCCCTCGAAAACGAAATGCTTCATCTCAAGGGGTTAATCCTCGTAATAAAGATATGTTTATAAATAAATAAATAAATACATTTATATAGCATATGTAATTTTTTAAAAATATTATTCATTTCATTCATATAATTTCTTATAATCATAATATAAAATATTATGTAATTTTATGTATAAAATAAATGTAAATTACATTATTCTATATATATATATATATATATATATATATATATATATATATATATATATTATATACTAAAATAAATGTTTTTTTTAGATATCGTGATTTGATATTATATATATATATAATATATAATCCCAATAACTTTAAAAAAATGATAATTATTTATATTGATATACTGTATATATGATATAAATTATGTGAATACATATTATATGAATATAATGTGAGGTGTAACATCATGTCAAACGAGCTCTGAGTAGCAGCATCCTTATATAACGCACTGCCAGTCACACTGTAGTACACACTCCATCTGTCCTGACAACAGAACAGCACTGTCAGACCCTCAGAAAGACAGAGGACGGGCTCTTGAGGCTCAGTGGGTCTTGAGTGTTAATATGTGAATAGCAGGATGTGCTGAGATCAGGTGTTATATATGCCACACTCATTCTCACACACTCAGCAACTCAGCAAGTCACCCGGCTTGACTTCAAAGTTTGTGTATGTGTGTGTCGACTGACTCTGCGGGCTCTAAGACAGCTTTGATGATGACTTTGCAGTCATGCTGAAAGACACACAAATCAAACTGCGACACACAAGGGCGCTCGCTTTAACTCAAATCCATGTGATTACAGTCAGTGTGTGATCTACAAAAGAACAGTCAGATTTTCCATCCATACTGCACAAACACACATCTACAATTCAACCAAATCACAGCCACGTACAAAGCAGAGAGGACGAACAGCAGAACAAAGGCTTTTTGAGGACTGATAACAATGAGATATATTTTACTCTCTGTAGCCCTTTATTACCAATCTTTCCTGCCACACACACACTCGCCATTTACGTCAGGCTGTGTGAGCGTGTGTGTGTGTTGAATTGTTTGAAATTTTTGTGTCTTCTGAGGTTAACAATAGTCTATTCTGTGCCGTACCGAGGCGAGTGGACACACCCGAGCAGAGAGCCGACCACTGGGAGAGATTTGGGTACCGTCCAGATATAACTCTGGCCCTGTGTGTGTGTGTATGTGTGTGCGTGTGTGTGTGTGTGTGTGTGTGTTTTGTGCTATTCGTAGGTGTCATCTAGGTAGGCAATCTTTATTTCTGTCTTTGTACGTCAGGGAGTTTCTGTCTGAAAGATACTTCATGAGAATGCAAGTGTTTCTAACTGCAAAAGTGTTACATGTTTTGTTGCATGTAGCATTATGCAAGTTAGCAAATTTTATGTTTCTGTGGCAACACTATCAACAGCAAATTGACTCTGCAGGGGTCACGTGGTACAAATAGGAACTCTCCGTAAATTTCGACTTTACAAGTTGTAATTACGAGTTCTATGAGGATGTGAACACTTTTCAGAATCTTGTAATTACAATTAATTCTGACGTTGTGTGATTGCACCTTAACATTCTCAATGTTCCCACAAGGGGCGCTATTGCGTATTAGCATTACATTGATTCTTCTATGGTCCGGTTTTTCTTTCAGCAGTTTCAAGAAATAGTTGCTAAGCGGCTCCTGACACGAGGAGGCAAACGACGCCTGGGTCTTCCATGAGGTCGAGGGGCCGGTTTCTCCGGATGCGTCCTATGGAACTCCTCCGTGAGGGTTGGGTCGAGGATATCATCCATGTTGACCCAGGATCGCTCCTCCGGACCGTACCCCTCCCAGTCCACCAGGTATTGTAGAATACCGCCCCAGCGTCTGGAGTGGAGTAACTCACGAACTTGGTACGCCTCCTCGCCCTCGACCAGAATGGGCAGGGGGGTCTGACCTTCGGCTCCACTCTCCTACTCTACTCTCGGACCAGCAGCAGGTTTAAGAATCGAAACATGAAATGTGGGAGAAATACGATAGTTAGCAGGTAACTCTAAACTAAATGAAACTGGAGTAATTTGTCTAAGAATTTTGAGAGGACCAACATACCTAGGACTGAGTTTTCTGCATGGACGTCTAAGGCGGAGGTCTCTTGTGGATAGCCAAACCCACTGCCCTGGGGTGTACTCTGGACCTGGGCGGCGGTGACGGTTGGCCTGTTGTTCTTGTCTGTGCACTGTACAGTATGTAGTAGATAAGTGTGTGCTCGGTTCCAGATCTCTTCGCTGCGCTTCAGTGACAGATGGTAGATCGGATGGTTCACCGGACCAGGGAAACAAGGGTGGTTGGTACGCACTTAAAGGGAGTCATCCCAGTGGCGGGTTTCTGCAGCGAATTTTGTGCGTATTCTGCCCGCAGTAAGTATTTACTCCAATCAGATTGGCTGTGTTGGCAGTAGGATATGAGAAAACGTGTGAGTTCTTGAATTAATCGTTCAGATTGGCTGTGTTGGCAGTAGGACCTGAGAAAACGTGTGAGTTCTTGAATTAATCGTTCAGATTGGCTGTGTTGGCAGTAGGACCTGAGAAAACGTGTGAGTTCTTGAATTAATCGTTCAGATTGGCTGTGTTGGCAGTAGGACCTGAGAAAACGTGTGAGTTCTTGAATTAATCGTTCCGTTTGACCATTGGACTGCGGATGGTAACCAGAGGTGAGACTGATGTTCACGTTGAGCTGTTTAAAGAAAGCCGACCATACTCTGGAGGTAAATTGTGAACCTCTGTCTGACAAAATGTCTTCAGGTAGTCCATAGAAGCGGAAGACGTAGTTACATAATACCTGGGCTGTTTCGAAAGCAGTGGGGAGTTTAGGCAGAGGAATGAGACGACATGCTGTAGAGAAACGGTCAAAAACTGTCAGGATGGTGATGTTTCCCTGGAAGTTGGGAAACACCACTCACAAAATCAATGGCGATGTGGGACCAGGGACGCTGAGGAATCGGCAGGGGTTGAAGTAGACCGGCGGGTAATTGTCGAGGGGTTTTGGATGTGTTACATATGGTACAGTTCTTTACAAAGGTTGTGGTGTCTGTAGACATTGTGGGCCACCAAAACCGGTTAGTGAGGAGATGGTGAATTGCTGTGATTCCAGGATGCCCTGAGCTGGGAGTTGAGAGGACCTGATAAAGGAGTCTTTCCCTCAGTTGTTGGGGCACAAAGGTGAGATTGTGCGGGCAGTTTGATGGTGGAGGATTTTGGGTGTTGTATTAGTTAATCTCCGTCATGATGTCCCACTGAACTGGAGCAACGAGCAGTGTTTCAGGAATGATGTTCTCTTCAGATTCATGATGAACTGAAGTCTTCAAGTCTTCAAGCATCAGCTTTGGTATTCTTGGAACAAGGTCTGTAGGTGACAATGAAATTGAAGCGAGTGAAAAACATGGCCCATCTCGCTTGACGAGGATTTAGTCATTTCGCTGAACGTATATATTCTAGGTTCTTGTGGTCAGTGATTACCGTAAATGGATGCTGTGCCCCCTCTAACCAGTGATGCCATTCTTCTAGGGCGGCTTTCATGGCTAAGAGTTTGCGATTGCCGGCATCATAATTTCTCTCTGCAGGGGATAGTTTTCTAGAGAATAATTTTATGGTGATGGTTTTTTATCGAAATTTAATGGAGATGTTGTTAAGGCCGCGATAATCAATGCAGGGTCTCAAACCGCCATAATTTTTTCTTGACGAAGAAGAACCCAGCTGATGCTGGGGATGTAGAGGGTCTGATGAAGCCTTTAGCCAGTTCTTCCTTGATGTAAGTTTTCATGGATTCTGATTCGGGTTGTGATAATGGGAATATTCTTCCCCTAAGGGGAGTTGTGCTGGGTAACAGATCAATTGCACAGTCACTGGAACGATGAGGTGGCAGTTGTGATGCTTTAGTTTTACTGAATCCTTCAATTAAATCGGAGTATTCGGTGAGCAAATCCTGAATTACAGGAGTTTGTTCGCTAACGGTTATTACGTTCAAATTCATGTGACAAAGTTGCCAGCAGCACCTGAGTCTAACAAAGCAGACGTGGTAATAGTTCTATCTTGAACCGTTATTTTCACTGGAGTTTTAACACATGAAGAGGAATAATTTAGCTGCGCACTTGCACTCACCACTTTGGAGCTAGATGAATTAGAGCGAATGGGGCATAACGTCTTCAAATGTCCGGCTTGGCCGCAGTACATGCACAGATGATGTTGAATTCGTCATTCCCGCTCCTCAGGGGTTAAATGAATGTAACCAAGCTGCATCGGTTCTGGAGGGGGTGCTTGTGTATCGGCGAACAGGGTGCGAGCAGGACGACGTGAGCAAATTAAATTGTCAATTTGTAACAGGAATCCTTTGCATTTCGCTGGGTCTCCGTCAAACTTTTCGGGGAATGGTAGACAGGGGTTCTCGCTGGTGGAAGGAGTGGGTACGCTTTCAGCAGGAGGAGACGGCAGCGCCGCCGCGGCTTCTGTGGGTGTAACACGTAGGCCTTGTAGTGCTTGAACGAGTTCTTCAGTCAGGGAGGTTAGACGAGTTAGCTGGTGCTGATGTATCGCGAGTTGTTGGGCTGATAATTACGTGATTGCTGCTGGATCACTGAGTGGCGAAGTCTTCTGTAATGAGGAGTCATTGGATTGAGAATCCCTCTGCAGTGTGTGTGTGTGTGATCAGTCCCAGGTATGAGGGCCTATGGGGATTGTAGTCCAAATAGTGAAAGTCAGTATTCTGGTGAGAGCTCCCTCTGGTGATCCGGAGGAAGCGGAGAGAGAGAGAGCCTCTCCTGTAACACATATGCTAGCTTAGCATACCACTAACTGATAAGCCTAATAGCTTAGCCTATATCCTAATCAAATATTCAATTATTTTAAAAAAATTGTTTGATTAGGCAAGAGTCAAGACTATGGCATTATAAAATACATAAAAATAACAACAATTTGGATTTAACAGCTCAGATAGTTTGAAAGAAATCCCAGATAATAATGAGAAATATCCCAGCTAACATGGGACACTCACACAACTCTCCCAGTAACGCTACTCGTCATAGCGTTTGTTCAAAGTTATCTAGTCTTTAATAATGTTCTTAATAATGTCTCTGCCACTTGTTTTCAAAGAAAAAAAATCAAAAGTAATGTTTCCATAATATTTCAAGAATTATAAAGTGGAATGTTTCGAATAATCAGAAAACAAAACGCTCTCAACTTTTTTAAAAAACAGACATTTTTAAACTTTCAGAAATCACATTTTCATAACTTAATGGGAACACTGGCAAAACATTCTTAGAACATATTTTTGTTAGCTGGGATATGAGATAATACTTAGATCTATGATTTTTGATTGCAGATTTTCTGATTAACAAATTGAGCTCTCTTCTGAAACTTTCAATACAATATTAGAGTATCAGAAAGCAGAAAAGTTCACCAAAAAGCCTCCAGTTGTGCTACAGTTAATCTAGGAAAAGTGTTTGAGATATTTAAGAGATCTCATTGGTGTAACTTCTCTTTTATAGGTCTTGCTTTAGGGGGTTTACAGGACTCAGTGTCCACTCTCAGCCCTCCCTTTCCCTTCATTTCCTTCACAATTTGTCGTTGTGTAAAAATAGCGCACGTTCTCCCTCGCACAGACGACACAGTTTAACAGGTAGACTTGAGAAGGTCACATAGCCAGCACTGAGTCCTGCGACAATCTTCAGAAGCTTGTCTGGGCCACGTTGAGTTATTGTCTGACAGAATACAGGCTGGAAGAGTTTGAGATGGGTCTGTTTGAAGACAATTGCACAATCGCAACCAATAACTTTTGACTGACAGCTGGAATGTAGGATTGGGCTCATTATTTACTGACATTTGTCTTTTTGAGGGAAAAAAACCCCATTGAAATGGATTTTTCTTTGTGCTGACTGAGATTGAATTCAGAAATAATGACATAAAAAGTGCTATTTCCTACTATCATTTTTAAAAACATTACAATAAAGTTGTTGTGGAGTGTTCTCATGGCATTGCTATGTGGTTACTAAGTTCTTCTGAGTGTTTTTAAACTTTACTCTATGTTACTATGGTGTTTCTATGCGGTAAGCTCAGAGGTTTAAATCGATTGTTTACCCTAAAATGAAGTCATCATACTCACTCTGGTGTTGTTCTAATGCCGTATACCCTTTTTGTTATGGAAGCAGACTCAAGAGGATGCAGGATGCAGGTAAGTGATATGAACAATTATACTTTGGAGAGTGGTGTGCAGGTGATGATTGGAATAGTTCTTACAGGAATGGAGACACACAGGAGAGATGAGACAATGGAGATGGAGACAATGGAGGTTTGCGGTATCAAGGCAAGTAGTCCTTTACGAATAAACGAGACCAGACAGTGAACAGAAGTGAAGAGAGTCTTTATAGAGGTGGTGATGATGTTGATGAGGTGCAGGTGTGTGTGATTAGGAATGATGTGCAGGTGGGGATCAGGAGGGATGCTGGGATGTGTAGTGCAGAGGATGGTGGCTAGGGTGATCTGTGACAGTAGGTGGGGCGCCCATATGGAGCGGCCGTGGCAGAGACGGACAAAGCCGGCATTGAGGGGAAAAAGGGAATATGAGAACAAAAATTCTTTGGGTGCTTACTGGACTCTGGGACGAGACTCTGGAATGGCGGCGGCCATCTTGGGACGAGACCCTGGAAGGGTGGTCTCGGCAGGACAAGACTCTGGACCCATGATGGGACAAGGTTCTGGAAGGGCATGAGAATCCGGAAAGAGAATCCGAAACTGGTTCTATTGTGTAGGACGATCCACTCACCCACAGGATGTTGTCAATGTATTCCCTCAAGGAACACGTGGTGGCATTAGCTGGGAATTGCCTAAAGAGTGGATCGTCCAGACCCATCCAAAAGATGGACTTGAGGCCTGCCTCTTTCCAGGACACCTGGTGGACGAGGTGGAGGACTCTATTAGCGCCACAGTTCACTCCGTGTCGTCAAGAAAAAGCCAACAAGTTGTGAGAAATCAAGATTAACAAAAATGCAATATGAAATACAATGCCTAGAAATCCCCCCAAAAAGTATCGGTGAGTCCAATATCACTGGACAGTCAGAATGACAGTTGACAGAAGTGAATTTTTTTAAATCTCTCCTTTGTGGTCCATAAAAGAAAGAAAGGCATCCAGCATTTAGGACAACACCACAGTGAGTAAATTATGACTTTATTTTCATTCTATAACTATGATATGATCTGGGTGGTTGTTATGGTATTGCTATGTGGTTCTGGGTGGTTGTCAGGGAGTTGCTGTGTGTTACTAAGCTGCAGTTTACACATTAAGAGTTCCACCACTACTCATTTATGAAGCATATTATACCTGGCTAATGTAAGCCATATTCAATGAGTTAACGTAGATGTTGGAGCAGTTCATACAGAGGTGGAGGCATGAGTGAATGCTCCAGTCTGTCTCCGGTGGTTATTTGTGGATTGTGGCCACTCCTGGATTGCTGACCTGCTAACATAAACTTGCGAGCATCTTTACACCAAGACCATACCACCACAATTGCCAAATGCCCACCCACCCACACATACACACACACACACACACACACACACACTGAGTCAAAATATAATTCACCCTTGCCCTGAGGACGAGATCAAACATTCTCACACAAACACAAACCTTGAAGGCTGGCATGGGCATGAACAGTGTTGATCAGAGTAACAAATTTGAGGATATATTAATGTCCTGTTGTGAGGCAGTTAGATGTGAAGCTCAATGGCACCCTCTTGTGTACGATGAATAAACAACATTTCATAGCATTCATTTGCAATGGAAAGCATCACTAATACGGCTGCTCTCATACTTAGGGTTAGGGACATTATCATATATTATATAAGGGTTACCTATGGGCCATCTGACCATAGTTATAGCATGTTGCTATAACTATCTTTGAATTATGAAATATTAACCCTTATATAATATGAATATTAACCCCCCATTAATGGGCCAAGTGGGCATGGTTTTGGTAGATTTTTAAAGATTATGTTTGTTGTTCGATGTAACATTTTTGTATTAATGTATTTTTTGGAGAGATGTTTTTTTTCAGAGATTTTTTTTAAATATATTTTTTATTTGTTTACCGGTTGTAATATTGTGACATTTAAATTATTTTTTAGTTAGTTTTTAGTTTTTCTTAGATTGTTTCCTTAAACCATTTGGCATGGTTGGGCTTAGATAGGCCTAGCATGAATTGCCCAGTTAGGACCCACATATAATCCTTACAGAGCCCACATTAAGCCCATAGGGGCATTCACGGTTGAGGCAGGTGGGACCCAAATGGGTCTGACATGAATTGCCCAATTAAGACCCATGCAGTACCCTTACAGGTCCCACTTTTAGTACGTCTGGGCTTCCACGGCTTGCCCCAATGTGGATCCCGGGTGCAAGCCCATAATGGCGCCCACATTTGCCGCCCATGAAGCCCTCATCTGGGCCCCACATGTCATTGCTGGCTGGGCAATTATGAGGGTGGATTAACTTTAATATATATGCGTGATGTCAATCTTTTCAGATATTTGAAATTGGAGACATATGCAATCTCTGCTTTCATATAAGAAGTATAAATGGGTGGATATGTACATATCTAGAATCCTTTCACTGGCTTACATAAAAGCAATTCATCATTGTTTATCATTGATGTAGCCCTATAAGGGAAACTGTGCATAATAACTAGAGTTGAGAGTGTTTAGATATGTGCAGATATCAAAGAATGTTTAATTATTATGGAGGATATTTTGAATAAGGGGTTTAAATTACCAAAATGTCGAATTAATCTGTGAGCATTAATTCGTAATTACGATGCACATGAACGCCACCACAATGTCGTAAATACGAGTGGGAAGCTCGGGATTTTCTGTAAGCCTCGATCTTTACGAGTTGGTGGCGTGTGAACAACATGGCGGAACACCACAATACTTAAAGGTATTTATTTAGCAATGATATTGTCAGGCTCACAGCGCATTAAGCTAATCGCCTGCACAGAATATGATGGCATTATACTAATATAACAATATACTATGTGACGTAAAGTTTGCAGTGGCTTCATAAATTAATTTAAAAAAAAAACATAAAAAGCAAAGCACATCTGATGCACATTTTCTTTGTTCTCCATTTTCTAAAACTAGAGTTTAAGAACCTTGCTGTATTTTTGTGTAATTAATTAAGAGAAAGTACATCGCCTTGTACTTTTAATTACATTTTTTATGACCTTGGATGCACGTAAATCTGTTGTAGGAGACCTTCAAAATTAAATTAGGAACCTTTAAAATAGCATAATTAAAATGTTTTTTTTTCTTCACACTGTTCAAAAGCGACTCTTTCATGATTTACCAGTCGAGTAAAGCTGCAGCTAACCGTATAGCTAACATGCAACATTTGTGGCTACTTGAAGTCCTCGCTAAGGCAAATGTTCACTCGTGTTCTGTGATGTCATGGGTCATGTATATAGCCGATAACACACGGTCATATTCAGCCATGTGTGTCCCATCACCCCCGCTCTGCACATGATCTTGCTCACATCCGTTCAGACGGACTCTTTATTACTGCTGGGACGAGTAAACACGTGGAGAAGAGCAAGTATAAATGATTGTTTACATAAGCTGTGGGAAAATCCCACATGTATGCACATTGTGTACATTGTCTCACAGAGATGTTTAATCTGTCATTCAGTGGGTTGACAAGCCACAGAACATAAATAATGGCAACATTTAAAACAGGGGAAAAAATAGATTAGAGTACGACCTTTGGAGAGAGAGCGCGAGAGAGAATTTCACATTTAGATGTAAATTAGATGTAAATTATTTGTTAGTATGCTAATGTATGTTTGTATCAGTTCATCATTTCGCTGTGAGCTACATACAACTTTTTGAAACTCTTGTGAAGAATTCTTGAAGTCATATTTCACTCCAAAATTCAAAATAAATATATATATATAATTATCCAGAGTTTTTGCATCAATAATTTCATAATTAAATACATTTCACAAGTTTTATCACGATTTAAATAATATTATATTTTTTTTTAGGTTGTAATACATTTTTATTGTAATGACTGATTTTGTTGTTGTTTTCCTTTCGAGTAATTGGGGGGGGGGGGGGGGGGGGGGTAAATTGTCATGAAAATAATAGAGCTAAAATAAGCTTTATGTTGCTTATTGTCTTTTAACTATTATTAATATTATTTTAAGTTTGTGATGAAATACCACTCAGTCATATTTATTATACTAATTTATAAATTATATATATATATATATATATATATATATATATATATATATATATATATATATATATATATATATATATCATAACAGCAATTTGGGGTGTAAATGTGCTCAATAGTCATGAAATAAATTTCATATATTTATGATCCTAAATATAGCTTTATTTTATTAATTTATCATGTTTCTTATTCTTATTTTAATTTTGTGGTGAAATATTACTCAAGTCATGTTTATCATTTATATTTATAAATAAATTATTTTATTATTACTTTACGGTAATGACATTTATTTATTTATTGGGGAGTAAATGTGCTTAAAACAACAAAATAAAATAATAAATCATATTTATATTTATGGTCGTAAAATAAGCTTTATTTGATTAATTTAGTATGATTTCTTGCTGTATTTTCTGGCCCACATTTTCTCTTCACAGTGACTGTATTTGAATAACTATTATTGTTTTAGCAGTTTCCAATAAATGTTGTTTGGCATTTCTTAGTAAAGATCATGTTGTGTAACGTCCTCTACAAGCTAAATGGCAGCGATCACTCCACCCTCGCCATATGTCTGCACTGGATGCACAGGGAAGCATGCTTTGGTAACAAGGCAACAGACGATGACAGCACAGTGTGTTTTGTACTTTAGTTGCCAAGTAGAAATGGACATTGACAAGGTTCAGTTGGGTTCAGAGCTGCACCATAATCAATGCTGTTTAGCTATTGCTATATCTCCGTATGGCGGACATGACTCATGCTTTTCTAACCGGTGTTCTCTTTGCCTTGGGAGATTGCATGGCATTAAACTAAAACTAAAACATGTTTTGCAGGTCATTTATGTGTTTTTTTCCTCTAACAGTCTTGAACTTTTGAGCTTAACAAGGGCAATATAAATGTAACTATAATAAATGGTTTCAAATTACAGTCACCTTTGACATTTGATTTTTATTATTCAAATTTTTCCGGAGACCAGCCATTTAGATAATTATGATATTTGACTGATGATTCAAAGACAAAAGGGCACCAAAAGACCAAATGTAATAACATGAATTTGATAAAGCATATTATGATGCAGTACTTATTTCAGACAGTAGAGGGCCCTAGACTTTCACCCTGTCCTCCGTTATGTTAATGTGACCAAAAATATTCAATTTTATCCCATTGCAGCTGCAAAAGTGACTTTTCTGTCCAATAGTGGGCAACTTATTTATCTGTATTTTAGTAGCTGGTGCAGGAACCTTTATTTAGAGAACAATATAATACCAATATAAGTATAATATCAGGTCATTACACCAACATATATGAATTGGAGAAATTAAACAATAACGTAGGCCTATTTTACTCTATATTTACTTTTTATAAAGCATATTTCCCATTTAACATAAGGAGGGGTCACTTGCAAACTTGCAAACTTGCTAAACTAAACAAAAACATTGAAACCAGAACAAAGCAAAATCAAACACAAAATGAAACAAAACAGGAAAAAAGTTATATATATATATATATATATATATATATATATATATATATATATATATATATATATATATATATATATATATATATATATATTCAGGCTAACCCATATTAATATATAATAACACATGGTGTATTACATCATTTAGTCTCCTAAACATCTATAGGCCCAGAGACACGTGTACATGCAACATTTAATAACGTGGCTGTGAGTACCTGTATATTGTGTGTGTGTGTGTGTGTGTGTATTGTGTGAGCAGCGGTGTGTGTAAGTGATCGTAATGAAGGCAGAGAGATACTGACCTCATGTGCCACTCCTCCCACGTTAACACCTGTGAGTCATCTTCAAAAACTGTGTGTGTGTGTGTGTGTGTATGAGAGAGAGAGAGAGAGAGAGAGAGAGAGCACGGTACATAAGAGAGAACGAAAGATCAAGATGGAGGAGGGAATGGGTGACGTGACAATCATCCTCTCAGCTTTGCTCTGTTCATTTGTCTCGACACACTTCTGTAATTCAGTGACCGTGTGCAAGTAAGACGATGACTGACCTCTCATTTCTTCATTTCTCAAGCTCTCTCCATATTTGAAATTTCAATTTCTCAAAGTGCTTTATTGGCATGATTGTCTTATACAACATCAAAGCATCAATGCAACAACAAATAGCAAAAACAGTGGGGTTCTTTGTAACATCATGTACTTTAAACTAATCTACAGGTTTTAAGGGATAAATTAATATTTCTAAGATAGCCCATACTTTAATTTGTAGCAGACAAATTTTTTCAAATTATATCAAAATCTGAAACAAATGCAAAAAACGTCTCGGTTACGGATGTAACCCTCGTTCCCTGAGTAGGGAACGGAGACGTTCCGTCGGATGACGACGAATGGGAGTTTCGCTTAGAAAGCCTATCCACTTCGAGTAATACAAAACGAGCCAATGGCAAAGAAATGCCATGGGTCTGCAGAATTTGCATGGAGCAGCTCCGCCCCACCTCGTGGGTATAAAGGGCGGAAATTCCAGCAAAGCAGTATGTTTCCTCGCTGAGGAGCAAGACTGAGCTCAGGCGATCCCCGCGGTACAGCGGAAAGTGGCAGGAAGACGGAACGTCTCCGTTCCCTACTCAGGGAACGAGGGTTACATCCGTAACCGAGACGTTCCCTTTCGTTGTCACTCCGAGTTCCGTCGGATGACGACGAATGGGAGTATCAGTCTAATCACGCCACCTTCTCAGCTGTCCTCCAGTGCCCTGCGTAATCTGAGATCCCTGTCGTGAGATAGCACGGACGAAGGACTCCTATTAGCACAGGAATACCAAGGTACACTGGGGAGCATATCCCAAGGTCTTTAAGGGAAATATGCAATTACTGCCAACCCAGAGGGGGGGACTTAGAGAATACACATATGACCCGAGGGATGCATATGGGGAATCACTGGGGTGTCCAGCCGCAGGTGGAATATTTCAACCCCAGGGGTGGCAAGGTGGCTTGCCAAGGGAAAGACACATGCTCAAAGAGGCTTACAGTGGAAATACACATGTGGGGGTAGCTCAGAGGAGGTACCATGCACACGGGAGGCACCTAGCCGACGCGCAGGCAAAAGACACTGGCGCCAGCATCAGGAGTGCTGGAGGAACTCAGGGCTTTCGGGGAAGCTCACCTGAGGAGAATATCGCACGTATCCAGTCCGTGGAGTGGAATGGCGAGCAAGCGAAGACACCTAACGGGTCCCATGTTAGCTTGAAAAAGACAGTACATGGGAGGAGACTGGCTCCACGCGGAGATTGTAAAATCTGGCGAATGTGTTAGGTGTCGCCCAGCCTGCAGCTCTGCAGATGTCTGTTAGCGAGGCGCCATGCGCTAGAGCCCAAGAGGACGCCACACTCCGGGTTGAGTGGGCAGTCACACCAAGGGGGCACGGTCGACCTTGCTGTTGGTAAGCCAAAGCAATGGCGTCCACTATCCAGTGAGACAACCTTTGCTTGGAGAGAGCCTTTCCCTTCAGTCTCCCACCATAACAGACAAAGAGCTGGTCTGACGTCCTGAAACACTGCGTTCTGTCTACATAGATGCGGAGAGCACGTACTGGACAGAGCAGTGCCAAGGCTGGGTCTGCCTCCTCCGGGGGCAGCGCTTGCAGGTTCACCACCTGGTCCCGGAAGGGAGTGGTAGGAACCTTGGGCACATATCCAGGCCGGGGTCTCAGGGTCACGTGAGAGTAAGCCGGCCCGAACTCCAGGCACGCTTCGTCAACGGAGAATGCGTGCAGGTCCCCTACCCTCTTGATGGAGGCCAATGCAGTCAGAAGCGCTGTCTTCATTGACAGGAAGTTAAGCTCAACTGACTGCAAAGGCTCGAAGGGAGCACTCCGCAGGGCAGTTAGCACCACTGCGAGGTCCCAAGAGGGTACGAGAGGAGAACGAGGAGGATTCAGTCTCCTCGCTCCTCTCAGGAACCTGATGATCAGGTCGTGCTTCCCTACGGACTTACCTTCTATAAGGTTGTGCTGTGCGGCAATAGCGGCGACATAGACCTTGAGGGTGGAGGGAGACAGCCTTCGCTCCAACCCATCTTGAAGAAAGGAAAGCACAACACCAATCGAACATCTCCGCGGGTCTTCTCGGTGAGAAGAACACCAGGTGACGAAGAGGTTCCACTTCAACGCGTAGAGGTGTCTTGTGGACGAAGCTCTAGCGGAAGTGATGGTAGCCACCACCGCTGGTGGTAGGGTACTCAAACCTGCCTCGTCCCGTCCAGGAGCCACACGTGGAGGTTCCAAAGATCGGGACGAGGGTGCCATAGGGTGCCCCGTCCCTGAGAAAGGAGGTCCTTCCTCAGAGGAATCGGCCAAGGAGGTGCTGTCGCGAGGAGTACAAGTTCGGGGAACCAGGTCCTGGCGGGCCAGTATGGCGCGACCAAAATGACCTGCTCCTCGTCCTCCCTGACCTTGCGCAGGGTCTGCGCGAGAAGGCTCACTGGAGGAAACGCATATTTGCGGCCCCGCGGCCAGCTGTGCGCCAGAGCATCCGTGCCGAGCGTGCCCTCGGTCAGGGAATAATACTGGGCGCAATGGGTCGAGTCGTGAGAGGCAAACAGATCCATCTGTGCGTCCCCGAACTGGTCCCAAATCAGCTGGACCGACTGGGGATGGAGTCGCCATTCTCCAGGGAGGGGCTGAAACCGTGAGAGCTCGTCGGCTGCACAGTTCAGGGCTCCGGGGATAAAAATGGCACGAAGCGACCTCAGATGCTTCTGACTCCATAAGAGGAGGTGGCGGGCGAGTTGCGACATACGGCGGGAGCGCAGACCACCTTGATGGTTGATGTACGCTACAGTCGCGGTATTGTCTGAACGAACTAGTACGTGCTGGCCCTTGAGCACGGCTCGGAAGCGGCGCAGGGCGAGCTGTACTGCCAGCAACTCGAGGCAATTGACGTGCCATAAGCGGTGGGGTCCTGTCCAGGAGCCCGCGGCAGCACGTCCGTTGCACATGGCGCCCCAGCCCGTGGCAGAGGCATCTGTCGTTACAACAACATGCCGCGAAGCTCGTTCCAGGGGCACTCCGGCCCGTAGAAAACTGAGGTTCGACCACGGGGTGAAGGTCTGACGGCAGGTCGGAGTAACTGGTACTCGGAAGGTGCCGTGATGCCATGCCCACCTCGGGACTCGGTCGCGAAGCCACAGCTGAAGCGGTCTCATATGAAGCAATCCGAGCGGTGTTGCCACGGCTGCAGATGCCATATGCCCCAGGAGCCTCTGAGAAAGTTTCAGTGGAACCGCACTCTTGCCCTCGAACTGTCTCAGGCAAGTCAGCAGTGATTGTGCGCGCTCGCTCGTAAGCTGCGCGGACATGGCGACCGAGTCGATCTCCATACCGAGAAAAGAGATCCTCTGCACGGGGCAAAGTTTGCTCTTCTCCCAGTTGACCCGAAGGCCCAGACGGGCTACATGGCGGAGCACCAAGTCCCTGTGTTCGCAGAGCTGATCTCGAGAGTGAGCTAGAATCAGCCAGTCGTCAATATAGTTCAGGATGCGAACCCCGTGTTCCCGGAGGGGAACAAGGGCTGCCTCGACGACCTTCGTGAAGACGCGAGGAGACAGGGCTAGCCCGAAAGGGAGAACTGCGTACTGATATGCCTGCCCCTCGAAACCAAACCGAAGAAACGGTCTGTGACGAGGGAGAATGGAGACATGAAAGTAGGCGTCCTTCAGGTCGATCGCTGCAAACCAATCCTGGTGCCGCACACATTCGAAAACGCGTTTGGCGGTGAGCATCTTGAACGGCAGCCTGTGAAGGGAGCGGTTCAGCACGCGCAGATCCAGGATTGGCCGTAACCCACCAGTTTTCTTGGGGACAATGAAGTACGGGCTGTAGAAGCCGGACCTCATTTCGGCTGGAGGGACAGTCTCGATTGCACCCTTCGCCAGCAAGGTTGCAACCTCCGCTCTCATGATAGGGGCATTGCCACCGACCATAGTGGAGCGGACTCCCCTGAAGCGGGGAGGAGACCGCGCGAACTGAATCGCGTAGCCGAGCCTAACTGTTCGAGCGACCCAGCGGGACAGGTTGGGAAGCTCTTGCCAAGCTCCCAACGACTGTACCAGCGGGATCAAACGAACTACAGACTTCCCGCCGGTGGTGCAGCGAGGCAGAATGACTGGCCCAGACGTGGACGGCATAGCGGCCCGGTGTGGGGGCACAGTCATTGATCGCGTCCTGACAGAGCAAACCAGGGAAGGACGAACGTTCCGCGGGGGTCTGCTCTGCCAGGAGTCTGGCGTCAGAGGAGGATGAGAGTGGTACGGTCCGGGGACGGCACGCACTGTCATCCGGCTCTGGGACAGAGGAGGACGAGGGGTGCACGGCCCGGGGGCGGCGCACCGTGTCGTCCGAGAACTCTGTGTGCTCAGGGATAATTGTGTCACTTCTTTCTTTAACCACATTAGGGTGCTGCCCACCCGTGGGTGAGCAGCGGTGGAACAAAGGATTCTCCCCCGGCCCTCCACCGGGGGAAGGAGTGGTCCTGCTACCATCTCCTGAGAAGTGCACATCATCCCTGAGCAGCCCGTCTCAGGAGCGCCGCTTGGCCCGGCGTTTAGCGGGGGGCGGGGCAGGAGTGGGCTGGGGCGCCTTCTTGCGGCTTCCTCCACGACCGGGCCCGGGTGAAGGCTGCTGCTTGGGCCGGGCGGGAGGGGCGGGAGCCGCAGGAGGGCGCCCTCGGCGGCGAACAGACTGAGTATTCTGCTCGGTCGGCTGGGTGGAGGCAGCAGCGGGCCGTCGGGGCAGAATGTACTTAATCGCCTCAGTCTGTTTCTGCGCAGTCGAGAACTGTTGGGCGAAGTCCTCGACTGCTCCGCCGAAGAGGCCGTCTTGTGATATGGGGGTGTCGAGCAGCCGAGACCGCTCGGCATCCCGCATATCAGCAAGATTCAGCCACAGATGTCTCTCCTGGACCACAGCTGTGGACATCACCAAACCCAGGGAGCGTGCGGTCACCTTCGTCGCTCGGAGAGCAAGGTCGGTGGCGGCGCGCAGCTCATTGAAGAGCCCTGGGTCTGTCCTACCCTCGTGCATGTCCCTGAGCATCTGGGCCTGGTAGACCTGCAGAATGGCCATGGCATGCAAAGAGGTGGCTGCCTGTCCCGCCGCTCTGTAGGACTTCGCCACAAGCGTAGACGAGTACCTACAGGCTTTGGATGGGTGCTTAGGCTCACCACGAGAAGAAGCGCTCTGAGGACACAGTTGCATCGCAACAGAGCGTTCAACCGGGGGGAGCCCAGTGTACCCACGGGCAGCCGCCTCATCGAGGGGAGGAAAGGAGGATGAGACCAACGAGCGGTCACGGGAAGAGCTGGGGGTCTTCCAGGACTTCGAGATCTCATCATGCACGTCTGGGAAGAAAGGTATTGGGGTTTGACGCGGACGGGGGTCCGCGGCCTTACCCAAGTACCAATCATCCAGCCGCGATCGCTCGGGACAGGGTGGCGGGGACCACTCTAAACCGATGCTCGCGGCGGCTCGGGCGAGCATGGCCGTCATCTCCGGATCCGACTCAGGCACAACCGTATGCACACCGGAAGGTGGCAGCTGCGCTGAGTCTTCACTTCCAGAAGATTCAGACCCACCTCGTGATGCTGCGATAGACATCGCGTCCTCCTCTGGAGCGCCAAAGGAAACTCGCGGGGCATCCGAAGATGGTCCCGCGGGAATCCCCTGAACACTCGCGGGTTGCAACACTGGAGAGGGTGCGGCTGGGCACGGACTGATAGTCGGCGCTTTGTTCCAAACCGTCACCCTCAGATCACCCTGGCCACCAGCCGAAGTACCAGCTCTATCTCTAGAACTAGTAGAACGGGGGGTGGATGAGGGGACTCTCACTCTTGCGAGATCACTGAGTCTCGACCGTAATGTTACGATGGTCATGTTCCCACAGAGAGAACATGAGTCATCCACGAGCGCTGCTCTAGCGTGATCAATGCCCAAACACACTATGCAACGCTCGTGCCCATCAGAGATGTCAACGAGTCTACCGCAACCAGAAGTGCACGGGCGATGCATCTTTAAAAAGACGTGCCGCGTGCAAGCTCTTTTGTGAGAGAAAAGAAAACTCTGACTGTGTTGAAGCGCCCGGGGAGACACACACTCGCTGTCGAATCACAGACAGATAAGCAGGAAGCGCGCGCTCGCCGGAGATCGCCGTCACACCAACACCAGAGAATCTCGCTCGTCTGTAGAACTGACAGTATCAGGAATGGCTTGTGGAACGAAGGATGAACTTGGCTCCGAAGCGAAAACATACTGCTTTGATGGAATTTCCGCCCTTTATACCCACGAGGTGGGGCGGAGCTGCTCCATGCAAATTCTGCAGACCCATGGCATTTCTTTGCCATTGGCTCGTTTTGTATTACTCGAAGTGGATAGGCTTTCTAAGCGAAACTCCCATTCGTCGTCATCCGACGGAACTCGGAGTGACAACGAAAGGGAACAGAGTTTCACTGTTTTGTTTGCTAAACAAAACTAAACTCAAATTAAACAAAAGAAAACAACGCCAACCCAAACCAAACAAAACCAAAAAATGAAACAAAACAAAATAGAATAAGGTAAATAAAACAAAACATTAAAAAAATATTAAAAAACAGAACAAAGCAGTCCATGAGTTAGTTACACACCTAATGTTTTGAATATGTAAGGAGTAAAGGTTAAAAAATCCCTTACCCTAAATATTAGCAATGGTAATTATGCTTACTTGTCACGTGGTATGAAAACACCACAAATAAATTCAAATAAAACCATGTAAAGGTTTAATATCAAGTCAGTCTAATGTAAGCACACGCACCGACAGTTAAATATAGTGATTAAAGCAGTGACTGGCTTCTGCAAGAGTGTATTTCAAGAATATTTTTTCTGCAATAGATGCATAACTGACGTCATGCAGTGGCAAATGCATTTGGTCTTTTTCAGCTAATCATTCTCTCTCGGTCTGTCTCGCTTTCTAGTCATTGAGTTGAGTTTACTGGTACAAGAGCACCAGCTGAGGTCCCATCATTCTTAGATGCATGCTGGGAAAATTCCTCAAGCTGGATGGAGGAGAATGTACTAATGGGCCGACGCTGTTCCAGCAACAGGGACGAAAGCATGATGTACACTGTGTGAAACCCCCCCACATGCAGACGTACTGTCTGAACTTCCACACACTTCTGAAAGCATAAGCGCTCGGTCCTTTTAGTGTGTGTACATTAAAATAAAAACCCATTATCCAATTGTCCCATGTCTCAGTGGACCTTTACATACAAACCTGCTCAGCAACCCTCGACATGTTCAGTATGTGTGCTGTTACCATGTTCGAGACAGGAGAACATGTTTGTGCTGACTTCGGTTGCATTAGGATCTAATTACCCTGAATGTTAAACGCAGGCATGTTTAGCCTCGATAAATCACTCTGAACTTTTCGCACGAACAAGAAAAAGACATATTGTCACATTTCTTTGTGTAGAATAAACTTTTATGTAAAAGAAAATATGGGATGAAATTTGCTCTAGACAGGCTCAATGCTTTTGAGTGTGTGTATGTGTGTCATTTTTGTCCCAAAAACATACAAAAAAACAAATCCACATTCGTATGTTGCAACAGAAGGTGACTTCAAAAGTTTTAATAGGATTACTAAAAACACCCAAAGACGGTGATGCCATTTTCCCAAATCCACTTAAATGCAACAGAAGGTGACTTCAAAAGTTTTAACAGGATTGCTAAAAAACACCCAAAGACGGTGATGCCATTTTCCCAAATCCACTTAAATGTCAAGGCTAATTATATTTGCATAACATGTTCTGTGATTGCTAGGGTTTTCTGGGTGGTTGCCAGGGTGTTGCTATGCAGTTGCTACGCTGTTCTGAATGGTTTTTATCATGTTGCTAATTGTTAGGGTGTTGTGGTGGATGTCAGAGTGTTGCTAACCTGTTCTGGGTGTTTTTTTATCATAGTGCTAATTGTTAGGGTGTTGTGTGTGGTTGCTAGGGTGTTGCTATTCAGTTGCTAAGCTGCTCTGTGTGTTTTGTATTATGTTGCTCATTGTTAGGGTGTTCTGGTGGATGTCAGGGTGTTGCTAACCTGTTCCTGAGTGTTTTTTATCATAGTGCTATTTTTTAGGGTGTTGTGGGTGGTTGCCAGGGTGTTGCTATTCTTCAGTTGTTGTTCTGTGATTGTTAGTGTTTTGTGGGTGGTTGCTAGTGTGTTGCTATGCAGTTCCTAAGCTGTTCTGGGTGATGTTAAGCATGTTATACAGTATTTAATTTGTAGGGTGTTGTTGTGGGTGGTTGTCAAGGTGCTATGCTGTTAATAAGGTGTTGTTGTTTTTTTACATTACAATTAATATGTGGTTTCTAGGTTGATCACTGGTTGCCAGGGCATTGCTTTGTGGTTGCTAGTGTGCTTCATGGGACTCAACCATGTATGCATAGATTTCTTCATGAGTTTGAGAATGTGTGAGTCCTTTTATCACAAAACAAATCTTTTTTCTTATGTTGCAGCAGAAGGTGAAAGTTTTAACAGGATTACGGCTAAAATATCCAAAGATGGTCCTGCCATTTCACCAAATCCACTTAAATATCAATGCAATCCTTTCCAGAACTTGTGCATTTCAGTGGAAGTTTCTCCTCTAACATCACATCAGAAGTCTAGTTTGATGAAACCAGTGTGGGTTAAGCTTGGCTTTGTAAAGCGTGACTCTAAGATGAAGAGGGGTGAAGAGATGAAGAGGTTTAGCGAAATGCAATAAGATCTCTATTGTACCGACTCTGCATTCATTACACACAACTCTAGTGTCGGCTATCTCCCCTGAATCATTGTTGCTGAATTGATTACACCGGCTGCTGAAATACTGGAGCTCAGAAAATTAATATGTCAGCGGAGTGGATTTATTGATCTGCTTTACTTAGGGCTTATTGCGTTAAAAAACAAAAAAACTCATCTGTCTCGCTTTCAATATCATTCAGATGGAATAGCCAAGATCCAAGACCAAAACAATTATGTTACAAACTCACAGTCACTATGGCCCTGTCCCAAATGGCACACTTCATATGCACTTTCGGTCTTGTGGACTTACAATGGCTGCCGTGTGCGCGTGTCCGTTAAGTCCATGAGACCGTAGGGTGTCCCATTTGTCATTTTAGGTTTCAGAAGGGTGCTCACGAGTGTCCCCACTGTGGTCGTTATATGCGCCCTCGTTGCGCACATTTGCCGAGCTCGCGCTTCCCAACAGTCAAAGCGGCGTTACGCCACAAAAGTGCGGACTCGTAGGAAGACCACGAGTGCTTAGCCTGTCGTTTGGGACAGGGCCTATCAAAGCCACCATTCTGAAGGTCATGACCTACGATTGATGAGAGGCCATGACCCTTGGGTTAATTGACATTTTCATAAACACAGTCTTTGTTGTAAATTTAAGGACTCTTTTTGGTTATGTAAAGATGACCTGTTGTCAAAGTCACCTTTATTTATATAGCGCTTTATACAATACAGATTGTTTCAAACAGCTTCACGATAATAAACAGGAAAATAACAATCAATAATGCCAACTTCAAATCAAATATGAAATAAATGATAATTCTGCTGCCAAGCAGCTGTACAGAAAACAATAGTGTCATTATTCATCTCAAATCAGTTCAGTGTTGATTCAGTTCAGTTCAATAACTGCGTAAAGTTCATCAATTATGAAATGAGCTCAATTCAGCTACAAAGTCCTCTTTATTGCCTATAAAGGCAGTCGAAGAATAAACTGGTGTAACGTAATTTTGAACAGAATCAGGCCAAAATGAAGTTCGTTTGGAAAAGTTTGCAGCGGCTGGTAAACACCTTTGAACTACTATTGGTAGGCGGTGATGATGTAATAGGTGGGAGTGGCTCTGAGGCTCCGCCTTTTTTGATGTGAAAATCTTCTCCGGTTCATTTACTCTGTTGAGTCCGTCAAGGACAGAAGCAGTGAGTAAAAACATGAACACACTGGAGAGCAGGTTTATAGTAAAATTTAAGTGTAATTCTAATTGAAAGAGAAGCTGACATTTTTTTTCACGTTTAATACTGTAAAGCTGTTTGATTTAAAGCAATCTATTATATAAAGTGCTTTATACCATGGTCTGGGTGAATACTCGATTCTGATTGGCTGCAGGGTGTCCATTAAAAAGTGATAGAGGACACCTAGTGAAGTAGTTCTGGTGAAACTGACTGTTTACCATTCGAAATGAATAAATAAATGCGCTGGCTACATCAGCTGTGAGTAACCATAGCAACAGGCAGGCAAAGTATCCGTTTACAATTTATTGTATCAAAACAAACATCTAGTTAGCCGTTAAACTATGCCTGCCTGTGTGTTTTAATTATAGGTTAAAAAAAAACGAAAGTGTAACGCCCATGGCTAGACAAGCCTATCTTACATGAAGAAAAATACGTTAACTTTCTGGCTCGTAAGTTAGCTAAACTGAAGGGTTCTACGAGCTGAGCGGACAATAAATATCTCCGGTTGCTAAATAAACCATCGGGCGTAACTAGGGAAACCTAGTTATTGTTTGTAAAAACTTTAGATTTCGATTGTAAAACTAATTAAAATATAAACTAATGTTTTAAAAATGTGTTATTTGGCAAGTGACCATGGTATAAGCGGGTTAATGCCCGACGAGGTGTCCATTGTCAGGTATTAATGGACTTCGGCGGAGGCAACCCTCCTATGTTGCACGTCGTACGGTTCACGCCTCGCCGTCGTCCATTAATACCTGACAATGGACACCTCGTCGGGCATTAACCCTTACATATAAATGAACATGACGTGACTTTACTGGAGAATCGAATTGCAGAGCTTGTGCAAACATACACATCGCTATGATCAGATGCTTTCTTAACTGCTGTTTTCTCACCACTGTCCTTTTTGTTGTGTGAAATCAGTGATGTCATTATCCAGCTCAATTCAGTTCGAGTTTGGTTCGATATTGTCAGTGCACTAAGCAAGTCAAAGGCGACATTGGCAAGAAACAATAACTCCCATCAGGTGATATAAATGGAGGTATTCCAAATGTGATATTCTCCTCCGGCCAGACGAACAAACATGGTGTGGTTTAATTCAAGGCTGCATCACAAGTCAGATTGTAGATTGGTTTTCCCAAAAATTCATTCAGCTAATTCAAAAAAAATAAAAAAATAAATGAGTTCAGTTTGGAGACTTCCTTTTCTCCCAACCAATGTAAAATAGAGTGGTAAAAGCATTTTAGAAACCTGCTTGAAAAAAAAAACCAGTATTAGCAATTAACTTTGGTGGTGCAGAAATTACACACTTCACCTTTAACGTTTAGATCGAAGAATGATATCCAGTTGCATTTGTGTTTTCTTGTGCTAGGAAGCTGCGGGAGACAAAAAGTGTCATTTCCATGTGTGTGTTATCAAGCCCCTTGTGGTGTAACCTCGCTAGCTAGAGCGCAAGGGTGGTCTGAAGCCCTCGCCGCTCTTGAGCCAGGCCCTGGCTACGGCACATTGATTTTTCTCCAGCAGCTTGTTGTCTAATTGCCCTTATCAAAATCATGACCTGCTAAATGATGGTGTCTGTAATCTCACACTCTCTAGCCAGTGGGCATTGACATTTAGTCCGATTAATTATTGCAAACATCCAGAGAGAGAGCACTAGGGGCTCGTCTCAACGGAAGAGTAGAACAGAGAGACTAAGGGAGTTTTGAGTGTCACCATCTGTCGTTGTGAATAACTGCTACCCAGAGACTAGAGGCCGTGTTTACAAAGCCGTCTGCGGGTGCTGGAACCAGATCAGCTTCGCTCATCGCCAAACTGCTCAAAGTAGCTACAGCTGATCCAGACTGTCAGAAACACAATCCAAGATCAGCTCTCAAATTGGCAAATGAGTTTTTAATACAGACGCACAACCCATAGTTTTGATTCTGCTAATACACATGTATTACTTTTCTCGGGTGTGTGCATGGACCATCACGCAATATTAGTCTCAAATTTCATTTGTGCAGGATGTGAAATAAACTCTAGACAGTGGGGAAAGAAACCCTGGCTCTGTTTTTAAAACAGCAGTATTTTTACATAATCTCAAGGAAAGGTTGACAAGGTGTTGCTATGTGGTTTCTAAGGTGTTCTGAGTCTCCAAATCCATTAAAATGTTGAGGCTTAGGTTAAGGTTTAGCATGTTGCTATGTGAAACTTATGGTGTTGTGAGTGGTTGACACTGTTGCTATGCGCTTGCTAAAGTGGTTTCAAGGGGTTGCTATGTGAATTTGATTTACAAGTCGTTGCTATGCACTATGCATGTCGACTCTGAGTGGTTATGAGTGGTTTTTAGAATGTTGCTATGCACTTATGGTTGACATGCCAGTGCTATGCCATTTACAGTGTGTTTTGAATGACCAAATCAACTTAAATGTTGAGGTTAAATGTATTTGTTTCGCATTTAGCTACGCAATCCTTGGGGTGTTGTAAATGGTTGCCAGGGTGTTGCTATGCAGTGTTGTGAGTGGTTTTCAGCATATTGCTATGCAATTATGGTTGGCAAGACATTGCTATGTGGTTACCAAGTTTCTGTGAGTGGTTTTCGGGAGTTGCTATATGAATGTGCTTGTTAGGATTTTATGCAGAAGTTAAGATATTCTGAATTGTTTTTAGAATTTTGTTAAGTAATTCTTAGCATGTTTATGGTGGTTGCCTGGTTTATGGTGGTTGCCAGGGTGTTTCTAAGGTGTTCTGAGTGGTTGACAGGGTGTTGCTAGACAGTTGCTAAAGTATTGTAAGTGGGTTTTAAGCATGTCACTATGCAGTTTTAAGGTGTTGTGGATGGTTGCCATGGTGTTGCTAAGTCGTTGCTTAGATGTTGTGAAACACCAAATTCACTTAAATGTCAAGGCTAACTTTATTTAACATGTTTTTTTGCCTTGGGATGAGGATGATTGATGGTTGACAGGGTGTTGCTAACAAGTTGTTGTGGAATTGTTAGGGAGTTGTAGATGGTTGATCGGGCGTTAGTACACTTAACATGGTTATGGTGATTGCCAGGGTGTTGCTATGCGTTTGGGTCTGAGTGGTTGACATGCCCTTATTGATCTGTTGGTCCGTAGGTCGTCTGGGTGTTTTTGATTATTGATTGCATATTGCAGTTGCTAGGGTGTCCTAGTTGCTGTGGGTTTACTTACTGGCCCAATTTAAAAAGCCTATATGATATTCTTGGCCATTGTATAAAGGCTCGGATCCCTCCATCAGTATAAGTCTATGGGATTTCTTTGCCTATTTTATTGTCCTGCAGATGAAAATATTTAAATTAGTAATATATGACACTTTTCAAAGAAACCACAACACAAGTCATGAGTCAACTGCCAAAATGTATGCCAAAAACCAAAAGGGTTTTGTTCCAATCCCTTACCCAATGTATGAACAATAATAATAGTGACGATTGCCTTAGAAAACACCACTAATAAGAGAGTCGATAAACATTAAGTATTCAAATAACCATATAAAAAGATGGTTCAGTCATATATGATCATAATAAAAAACAATTCTCAGACAGGGCTGCTGGTCTTAGAAAGGAGTGCGAAACTTCATAGTGAGCCTAAACTGTTATCACAGATGTTTTTGTTATGCTTTTGAGTTTTTAATTAGTTTTTTCCCTTACAATTTTCCATAACAAACAGCTTTTTAAGACTCTTCTAATCTGCATTCGTCCTTGTGTTGGCAGCTCAGTCTCTCCAGGTGTTTATGCTACACTTTTCATTGAATTTCCATTGAATTGCATTCATACATGTTAATATAACCTTGGTAGACAGATGTGGCCCACAGACTGTAATAATAAAAACAACAAAATGACTATCGATCTATATCTGTCTGTCTGTCTATCTATCAATTCACTTGCTTTTCCAGCCTTAATTGGAAACTCTTCCTTTATCCTGGTTGACCCATCAGTAAAAAGGCATTTCCTTTGGTATTTTGGGGAAGATAGGATACTTCGCGAAATATATAATATAGAGGAATGGGAAGAAAGAGAGAACAGGGTCAGTGTAGCAGACCTACCCTGCTGGATATTTCCCTGAGAGCCTCAATCGACCCATAGTTGGGCAGGACAAAAAAGAGAAAGAGAAAATTGAGAGCGAGGAGAGCGGAGGTCAGTGGTTCAGCTTTGTTTCTCGAAATGAAGTTCTGATGTATTTCCCAAAATCCATTCATACTGCTGGGCACAACAGCAAGAGCAGTGTAAAATCCTGTAGCGATCGTCGATGTTGTTTATGTCACTAATCGCAGTGCTATTCGCACCCCTGATATTGAGCTCATGTGTTCCGACTCCTGTGGGTTTGTTTAGACATGTCAACCCGTTGTTGTTGGAAATGCCTAATTGTACAATTTACTCATCCAGCCACAGGCTTATTAGTATTTTGACAAAGACACAAGCTGCAATTTAAAGCTGTTTATCAGGGATCACATTGTATGATTTCGGGCTGTCCCAGATGAAAGATAACCAATCGTGACGATTTCTGTGGTCGTGGCTCCTGAACGGTGGTCCTGCGTTGTACAGTGAGCAGGGTTATTTTCGGAAACGAAAACTGAAACTAAGACTAAAACTATTGGTCAAAAAACATTTTCGTAAACTGAAATCAAATAGAAATTTCAACATAAATGAAAAAATAAAACGAAACTGACAACAGTTAGCCTACTGAAAAACTAACTGAAATGAAATTATAAGGAGCAAAATAAATAATAGTTTTTGTAATTAATAAGCTCTCATTCTGTACCAGAAAATCATGTTTTTCCATTGGTAAAACTAAGTTATTTTTCAATGTAAACACGCGCTAGACGGACATCTATGCAAGAAGCCAGAATGGCTAAATAAGTATTTCCATCATGTCTAAACCTTTTTTTTTTTTACAGTCTATGGTCTAAACCTTATGCAAATACAGCTTCACCTTAATTCCAGGCAAGATAACCATCTCGTGTAAACCTTAACAAGATACCACACTGAGCATAAAATGAAAAACACAAATAGCAAGTCTATCCCAAATAGATGTAGATTTTCAGAGTAGAAGTAAACTAAATGTCTTGTCTGAATAGAACACATGAATATGAGTATAACTATGAGTATATGATATTAAAAAAGCACAATGGATCAATACAAGAATAATATTTGAAAGGATTAATCATAGAAATAACCATAAAAGACTAATCATATGCATATTTTTTCTTACACACCACGTTTAACATAATTTCATCTTTAATATGAATTAGTATGAATGACTAATTGTTACGTTATACTTTTAAGTTGCATTTGTTTGCCATGACCACGTCCATACCCTCTTTTTTCGCTTCCTCGTTTTTTGAGCACATAAATACAACAGTTGCCAACATGAGATTCATCTATCTCTATTTATTTACCACTATCGCATGCATTTTATTCTTCTATACTAACTTGCGTCATAGATTCAATAGGTGTCATCATCTTACAGTCTACTTGCATGTCGTACCCAAGTTTATTAGATACATGTCACATAGTGAAGAAAGAGTGTATGCTGAATCATTAAGAAATCCTTTAACTGGAACTAAGGGGCCGAGCCCAACCCCTGAAAAACAACCCCACACCATAATCCCCCCTCCACCAAACTTTACACTCGGCACAATGCAGTCAGGCAAGTCCCGTTCTCCTGGCAACCGCCAAACCCAGACTCGTCCATCGGATCGTCAGACAGAGAAGCGTGATTCGTCACTCCAGAGAACAGGTGTCCACTGCTCTAGAGTCCAGTGGCGGCTGCTTTGCACCACAGGATCCGGCGCTTTGCATTGCACTTGGTGATGTAAGGCTTGGATGAAGCTGCTCGGCCATGGAAACCCATTCCATGAAGCTCTCGCACTGTTCTTGAGCTAATCTGAAGGCCACACGAAGTTTGGAGATCTGTAGCTTTTGACTCTGCTGAAAGTTGACGACTTCTGCGCACTGTCGCCTCAGCATGTGCTGACCCGATCTGTGATTTTAACTGGGCTACCACTTCTGAGAGGCTTTTGTTCCCAATTGCTTCCACTTCGTTATAATACCACTAACAGTTGACCGTGGAATATTTAGTAGTGAGGAAATTTCACGAATGGACTTATTGCACTGGTGGCAACTTATCACGGCACCACACTTGAGTTCACTGAGCTCCTGAGAGCGACCCATTGTTTCACAAATGTTTGTAGAAGCGTCTGCATGCCTGTGCTTGATTTTATACTGTGGCCATGGACTGATTGGAACTAGCCTGAATTCAATGATTTGGAGGGGTGTCCCAATACTTTTGGCAATATAGTGTATGTGTGAGATGTAAAAATTAGTGCTGTCAAATCAATTAATCGCATCTAAAATAACAGTTTATATATATATATATATATATATATATATATATATATATATATATATATATATATATATATATATATATATATATATATATATAAACTTTTATGTTAGATGCGATTAATCCAGATTAATTGATTTGACTACACTATCTAAAATGAAAAAATGATTATGCTGCTACATTTTTATTTTGCATTAACTAAAAAAAAAGAGTCGGTTTTGTCAACTGGCCTAAAACTCTTTCGCACTGTACCTGGACCTTCCTAATTGTTGAGCCCTGGATGTTGGCAAGCAGGCGTAAAACATTAAAACAAGTTTTCTGTTTAAGAGGCTTTTTTTAATCATAAATTCAAGACTGGCAGATTAAGGGTACACATAAGGAGCACTTGTCCTTAATCTGTCCCAACTGTAGGAACTGGGTCAGTCTTGTGTGTCAGTCAGTGTGTTTTTCTTTCTCTGAGGAAAATCATTTCATATTTACGGTGGCATAATCTTGTGAAATTGCCGCCGATGAGCAATGAGCAACACACCTTTTTCCTTAATAGAATACTAAGTAGTCAAACGAATGCATTGTCCTGAGCACTTCTGTGGTGACTTTAAAATGCCTTTCCTATTAATTCCTTTGTGTTGTGGCATATTTTATGTTGTGCGTCCCTGGGCAACACGATTCCTGCAGGATAAAACAACTGAAAATGTTTGCAGATCATCATCATTCATGAGATTATGCTGCTTAATACTACTGAAAAATAACTACAGTTCCTCTTTGCATAGTGAAAAGTAAACAACATTTTTCAACTCATCAAGATTAGCAGTCACACATTTCGTGTTTGCCATCTGAAAATCAACAGTTCGTTATAGTGAACATATTTCCATAAGGCAGAGGAAGATCAAGATTTATGGTTTCCCCTGGGGTATCCATTACCATTAAGCATGAAAGAGATAAAAAAGATGGAGAATATTCATGTAGAATTTGCATATCGCTTTTGCCTTTAAACTTCCACAGCAAGAGTTTGACCTCTTGCATGTCAACATCTCATTAATTCCACCAGTTCATCAATCTGTCACTCTCTCTGTTCCCCGTTCTGCCTGTATTAGCTCTTTTTGGCTTTAAAGAAGGTATTTAACACTAAATTTATATATTCAGTGGTGAGCATTATTGCACAACCCTCCACACCAAGATGCCACTCTGAATGTTTTAAACATGAGATAAGATGAATTTATGCACTTATTCTAGATTCAACTTAATTCATCTTGCTTTGCGCAGTTAAAACCATTCATTTTGGCTTCAATAAGTCACTCCAAGGTTCTTCTCTTGCATCTAATTGATGTATTTTTCACTTCAAACTGAAGAATAAAAACACATTTAGTAGTTCTTATATAAATGCAAGAATTTAAGATGTGTTAATCTTGGGTTACAGTTTTAATTTAGCTTGTAGACAGACAGGTTTGAATTCCAACCTAAAATTTATTTTTTACTAACATATATATATATACAGACTGCCGAAAGCTACAGAACAGAGAAGTAAATGGATCGCTGCAATTCATAGAAACAACTATATCAACAAATATCAGCTTATTGAAATAACCAGTTTCCCTCGTTTACATGCAAACCATGACAACGCAAGTAAACCGTGTTTACATGACTTTATTAATAAATCAGGCCATGACCCGGAGTGACGACAAAACAATCATTTGCGTATCTGACTCTGAGTATTTCATTTGTTATGTTGGTTGTGATGTTAAATAAAGCTTGCAACATTTTAGCGGGAAACTTACAGCTCATATATTATCCTCTCATGCAGTTACAGATACAGTGTTTTGACTGAACCATTTCTACTTTTGCTGCACGAGATGAGAGGACATTTTTATCATTTTCTGGGTCATGAAAGAGTCTGCGATTGTGAGATATTTCCTTCTTCCTTTCCTGTAAAACGCTTGCTCTGTCTGGGTGTGTTTAAAGGGGTGGTTGATTGCGATTTCACTTTTTTCATTTTAAATAGTGTGTAATGTTGCTGTTGGTACATGAACAGTATATCTGCAAAGTCGCTGCGCTGTAAGTTCAACGTAAGCAGAGATATCGCCTTTTAAAAATCAGGAAGTTTAAAGCTACACTGTGTAACTTTTTTAGTTTATTCTTAGCTAAAAACACTTAGTTCTTTCAAAAATATATGTGCTCATTAATGTATATTTACTTCGTTCAAGTAATAAAGTATTCTCGTGAGTGTATAATATGCCATTGAAAATACATACGGGTGAGGGGTTCTAATGTCGGTCGCCATGTTGCCCCTCCATCTTGAAAGTACTTTAGCCAAAGAGGGACAGCAAGCTTCGCATTTCGCGTTTTAACACTCGATGGCACCGTGTCGAGGAGGTCGTACTGGAAGCCATGTTAATCTTGGACTTCATTGGCCACCGTAGGAGTTAAAACTAAATCGAAATTGAGAGGAACAGAAACTAATATTCACTGGATGGTCATATACCTTTTCACCGCTAGATTGGGGTAAAAATCACACACTGTAGCTTTAAGGCCTACAAAAACGACTCGAATGGGACTACAACCAGATACTTCCCGGGTTTTATACGTAACTAACCCATAAATTTACATCAACCCTCCCTCCGGAATATGCAAAAAAGGGGGCATGGCCATATTTCTGCGGCTTTGTCGAAGAGGAAGAGTTCTAGTGGAGAGCTGTAGCCATGCCGTCGAAAGTGTTATTTTCACCCAGCTGTCAGGTCTTCCCACGGACACTGTAGTTTGTCAACAATGGCTAAAATTTATGTTTGATTATGTTCCTGAAAATTACAATCGTAATTTAGCTCTCTGTGCTGCGCATTTTACGGTAGACAGCTTCCAGAATCTCCACGAATTCAACGCCGGATTCAACAAGAAACTGTTATTAAAACATGAAGCAGTTCCAACTTTAAAACCAGAGGCAGCATTTGTTGGGCCACAGCCTGTAAGTAAGACTTACTAATTTTAAATGTATTTGGATGTATAATTTCAGACGTAATGTTTTAGTTTTATCAAGGACGTAAATAAATGCCAGCGCTGGCGTTAGTAGCCACTTAGTTATGCCATTTCGTGTGTCAAACGCGTACAAACATTTTGGACCTGAATTTGTAATTATGTACTAATTTTGTAAATGTATTTTTCATGTATACTTTATGACGTAATATTTCGATTTGATCAAGAGCGTAATGCCAACGCTGTTTGTTTATAGTAGCTAGTTAGTTCGATGCTATTTTGTGTGTTCAAGACAAACGTGTATAAAGTAAAAAAAATTATGTGTAATCGCAACAGCAAACTTCAGCTGCTGTTATCAGTGTACAGTATGGTTTTAACACAGTTGCCACATCATGTACACCTAAAGAAAACGATACACTGAGTAAACTAATTTTTGTGAATAGATAAACGGTTGTTCATTATATCGATAAAACAATAACTTTAAAAAACGGTATTACTCAGTCATTTATTCAGTTATATTAAATGTTTAATCAGGAGAAAACCGTATCTCAAAAGCTGACAAGCAGCAGTAGCATTTTCAAGTAACAGCGTATCGAAATTCTTATATAATAATAGTAGAATAGAATAGAATAATAATAATAAAAAAAAATGTAACATTCAGAAACGTTTTGTAAGAGCCGTGTTTGGGGAGGTTCTGCTTGACTCTCTTCATCGCCGCTTTCTGGGTCTGATTCTGGCTCTAACTGATACGGCAGTATCGACACCATTATTTACATTTGACCGGAGCACATGCAACTTTCGCCCGTAAAGGTAATGGGCATGACGTTTCCGGACAACGTGCACTACGCAGTTTAGCCAATTACAACACACCGGCCCAACTAACCAATCTGAGCCCATTGCCTGTTTCTGAGGGAGTGGTTTCATAGATTCAGGAAGTCAACCGGTCGTTCAAATGACAGAGGAGAAAGCGGCTTACAATGAAATTTATGAAAAATAAGTCTTTAAAAAAAAACAAAACAATGAAGACACGTTATATTGCACCCCATAAACACAATCATGCAAAGAAAAAAAGCAGTAAACCACCCTTTTAAATCTGCACTAAGGATGCAAATTAAAGCTGCGTTTACCGTGCGAAATCGGAGTAAGAGGCAAAAAAAAAAACCTGTGTCGACCAGTTTATGCTTAACCCGTTTATGACCCTACTCCGATAGAAGAAAACGGGTTTCTGTGTTTACATGACCACATTGGCTTATTACGCATAATCAGATTTTTAAAAATAAACTGACAAAAAACTATCGGCTACAAGTTTTAGGGCTGGACGATATGATGATAGCCTATGATATTGATATGAGTGATCACCCAGATTCAATATCCGTGGATCACTGGATCTTTGGTAAGTTGTAAGGTACACTTATATCGAATCCAACCATCGTTTGTTTGACTCTCGTTTCCGCAGTTTCCCCTGTTAACTCCAGCCACGCAGCAGCTCTTCTGCCACTCAGTCCGGCTGAGGGGTCGTGTTCCCGCGGGAAAGTGACGTCAATGCATACCCTCTATACATCGATATGGATTGATACATCGATTAAATGACAAACGATACGATGTATTGATGCAGCGTGTAAAAAAATCAATATACAATACATATAATAAAAATGAATTAATAATTGACTTTTGATCATTACTCATGATAAATAAATACATAAATAAACCAACAAATGAATTAATTAAACAAACCACTTGGCTTAGAAATCCGAGAGGCAGCTAGTCGAGGTTTTTTTTCACATTAGTTATCAGTTTAATGCTTCTTAAGTTCTCGGTTTTACTGTGGAGATCTGGTTATATATATATATATATGAGTCCTAAAGCGTAGCATTAATCTGAGATGCCAGTGAGCAAATCAAATGAAAGATGGCAAACAGTTTGATTTGAAGTGCAGACCCCGCCCACCCCCAACTCTCACACACGCATTTATCTCCTCTTTCTCCATATACCATAGACTGGAGGGAATCGTTTCCATGACAATGCCTGCATCTGATGGGTAAATGAAAGCAGAAGATATTCCAGATGCATCCGAGGTGCCTGTATGGAAAGCAAACTGCATTCTGATCAGAGGACTGCTTTCAGACCAACCCTTCAGAGGAGAGGCGCCCTGTAATCAAAGAGCTGTGAAAGAGTCTATGTGTAAAAGTATTTTCCATCAGGTGAGGTTCTCCTCACATGGCGGTCTGTTCAGAGGAGGTTAATGCGTTTTAATGACAAAAATGGGGGAGGGTGCTGCACTCTTGCCACTGTGCCTAATGCTGAGGACCCCTGCTGTTCTCCTAATGGTCACGGAGAGAGAGTGAGGATGGTTGTATCGCCCAGAGGCTAATAGCAGACACAACCACATTAGCGGTGTCCTGTGCCATCTCTCCTCAGCAGAGCTCTGTGGGTAGAGAGGATATTAAACTGTCCCAACAGGTGCTGCTGTCACCTCACAAACACACACACACACACACATACACACAACCTGACGAGGTCTGTAATATCCGGAGAATGGGGTCTGTTGCAATTAAGTTGCAGTTACACAATAATATTATATTAATATTAAAAAGGTCACGTTGAGAGTATTTTAATGTTTAATATTACAGCCTGGTATGGTAAGTTATGAATAACAGGAATAAGTTGCAGAGGGCAGTGAGGACGACATGGCTCCTCACAACCACTTAACTCAGAATTTGTAATGCTTCCATCTGGAAGAAGGTATAAGGTCCCAAAATATCTTAGAAATGTGTATGAACATTCCTTTGTACCAGTGGCAATTAAAATATCAAATAAAAGGTAAGCAACTCTTGTCAGAATAACTTTTATATTGATATATTGTGTATGTGAATAAGTGCAGTGTGCTCTGATTTGTCGGCTGGATCAGTGTGTTGTGATTGGTCAAGCACTTCAAGTGTGTGTTTGGGAAATGCCTCACCCCTTACCATAAGTTCAACTACAAACACTACTAACTCAACCAGCTTAATAAAGCCTGAACCTCGTCGTCAGTCTATTGGACGTATTTTTTAAACTTAATTAACAATTAAACATTGTTGATTCAAATAGCAAACAACTTTTACTGAACACACTGCAACAGACTTTTAAAAATGGTAATTGAAATAAAATGCTGCGTGGAGTCAACCGATCAAAATGCGGCATGAACTCAACCAATCAGCATGTTCAGCAACCAAGTCCCACCCCTGAAAGTTCCTGGACTTTGAAAAACTACTACCTCGCAAAAAGGGACTTTTGGAGGGGATAATATTTACCCCTGAACTTCTTTAGACCCTGGTTCCTGCGGTGGAAACACACCAAGTACCACCTTAAAGTCCCTAGTTCCTGGAGAAAGTTCTTGCAGTGGAAACGTGGATTTTGTACTGAGCCTTCTGGGATTACAGTATCTTCTCTGCAAAGATGTATGCAATTCATCTATATGTTGTTTGCCTAGGAGGAGCCTTCACATATGATGCCTTAAAATGCTCACAAGGTTCTGGGATACAAGTCCTGTCCATCTATCTACATACATTTTACATACGCAGTGGCTTGTTTCCTGTTGTTGGCCTCTTAGCTGGAGATCCCTGACTGTCAGAGACTGGCTTCATTGACCCGGTCCATAATCCATCCTTGGACGACCAACTACACAAGACAGACCCATTTAGAGAATATATGAGTTACGAGGGCAGTCGACAGTGTTACCGTAAGGCCTATCCATGATGATAATTGTTTCGTATGGGGATGTGAGCTAACAACTATTGCCTTCCAAATTGGAGCCCTGCTGAAAATATCATCATAGGCGATGAGCAGCACATTTTGTATTTTGGATGGAAAATCTTATGATCCAATTACAAACTCTTGACAAACACCAGAGTTGTAAATACATTCTTGTCTGAATCAACATTTCTGAGTTTGCAAAGAGGAACAGGCCAAAACATAGTCAGGAATTTTTTTAAACAATGCTAAGCAGTTAAGCAAGTATCTGACACTTTGCAATATATATATATATATATATATATATTCCATATTTAAAAAAATGGAATATATATATATATATATATATATATATATTCCATATTTTAAAAAATTAATTTGTTTTGGCTTGCAAAGTGTCAGATACTTCCTTATGTATATATATATATATATATATATATATATATATATATACACTCCTGGGCAAATAAAAAAATGGCCAAGCCAAAATTGGCAAAATCTTTAGTGGTCTTTTTAATGGTCCATTTTAATCGCAAACCACTGGTCAGGAAATTAGCAAGAATTGCAGAAATACTGTAGATAAAGTACAGCTTTCCTCAACTTGCAGACAACTTTTGGGACTTCAAATTTTCTCCAGCCATTCACTCTCATTATAAAGCTTGGAAGAGCCAGGACATGTTTTAATATAACTCCGATTGTATTCATCTGAAAGAAGAATGACATATACACTTAGGATTGGGTTCAGGGTGAGTAAATCATGGGCTAATTTTCATTTTTGGGTGAACTATCCCTTTAAAGGACTTTTCACAGTGAAGCAACTCACCAATGCCAGCAGCTAAAAGGCTCCCAATGACCCAGTCTTTTCCTTCATGCTTCACTGTGCTAGAGATGCATTTATTATTATATTTCTCAGTAAATTTTCGAAGACACTGCTCTAGAGCATCACCGTGCAACTCTGTTTCACTGTGATTCATCACTCCACACACAACTTCCCATATTCTGCCAAAAACTTAATTCTGTCATATATAGCCTATATGGCCTATACATTTTCCTGGTAACATCTTATCATACATTATATATAATCAGATATATTATTTAGTGCTGTCAAATCGATTATTCGCGATTAATCACATCTAACATAAAAGTTTGTAAATATATAACTTTTCTGTGTGTGTAACGGTTTTATTCAGTTATGTTCTGCTTTGGCTATGTTTTATTGTGTTTTAGTTCTGAGTCTGTTCACCTGTGTGACCCAGTTTCCCAGTGTCTGCCTATTCATTCCCTTGATTGATCATCCCATTCACCTATTGCACTATAAATTAACTTGTGTATTTAGGTTCTTTGTTTGGTGTCGTCAGTGTTAGAGTGTTGCTATTCTGTTTCCCTGATTAATCCTGTTATGCCTTTTGGATTACAAACTATTTGTATTGAATTCTTGTTAGCAGCCACCCATGACAGAACACCGAACCAAAACAGTAATTTTATTGGCAGCATTTACTCGCAAAAAAATGTAATGCTCAGTTGCTTCCATGTGGTGGTCTGGATCCGCTTCGGGCCTTCCAGTACTCAGCTCCATCCTAGTGTGAGGATCCCCTGTCTCCGCCTCCAGCCACGAGCCCCAGACTCCAGCTCGGCCCTCCGACCCTTCAGCTCCGCCTTGGCTCCATGCTCCCTCGTCTCCCCCCTCATCCCTCCGTCTCCGCCCTGGTTAGGCATCACCCTGGTTCCTCCACAGGGTCCCTTTATGCCGGCTCCGCCTTCCCTCTGACTCCGCTGTTATCCTCAGTCGCTCCAGCTCCACCGTGGTCTTCCGGGTCCCATGAGCCGTCAGCTCCACCGTGGCCCTCCGGACCAGCGGTGTCACCCTGGCTCCGTGTCTCCTCAGCTCTGTCTAGGTCTTCACCACGACCAGCTACGTCGCAGGAGTTCGCATCACTGGTCTCTCCTCCCAGGCCTCCACCATGGCTCCTCCCTCCTGTGACTCCGGCTTGGACCATTATGCTGGCGGTGGTCTGGGTCCCTGCCTGGCTGCTACTGCTCCTTGCTCCCCCTTGGCTCCCCCCTCCCCCATGGACTGTTTTGCTGTCTCTGTTTGTTTTCACCCCTCTCCAGCTCCAAGTCCTCCACCAGAGCCCCCTCCATCCCTCCTCAGATGGACTCTTTATGGAGCAAGGATGTGCTTTCCGGGAGGGTGAGCTACTGTAACGGTTATATTCAGTTATGTTCTGTTTTAGCTATGTTTCACTGTTTTAATTCTGAGTCTGTTCACCTGTGTGATCCAGTTTCCCAGTGTGTGCCTGTTTGTTCCCTTGATTGATCATCCCATCCACCTGTTGCCTGATAAATTAGCTTTTTTGTTCTTCTGTGTCTTCCTTCAGTTCTTTGTTCGGTGTGGTCAGTGTTAGAGGGTTTTCTATTCTGTTTCCCTGAGTGTTCCTGTTATGCTTTTTGGATTATTTGTATTGAATTGTCCTTTGTCGTGCGATTCTGTTAGCAGCCACCCATGACAGTGTGTGTGTGTGTGTGTGTGTGTGTGTGTGTATGTATGTATGTATGTATGTACTATATATACACTCACCTAATGATGTTTTATTAACAAAGTTCGGGAGAAGCACGTTCAGATAATTAACACGGGTGGAGAGCACTCGGCAATCACGATTAAAACGCGTATATATAGACTCAGCAGTCCCACCTAATTTCTCTGACAGTTTAGCAGCGTCCCTCTACCACCCCTTCTCCACTCTTCTAGTCCTAAACCACTTTACATACAGGGGGGAGTACTCTGGGTTCGGGCTGAATTCCGAGCTCGGAGCCCTCCCCCCGGACAGCACGCCAAATACGCATTATACTTTATTCCCTTTAATTGTATGTAAGTGTGAACTCGTGAAAAGGATTATTAGGAACACCTGTTCAATTTATCATTAATGCAATTATCTAATCAACCAATCACATGGCAGTTGCTTCAATGCATTTAAGGGTGTGGTCCTGGTCAAGACAATCTCCTGAACTCCAAACTGAATGTCAGAATTGGAAAGAAAGGTGATTTAAGCAATTTTGAGCGTGGCATGGTTGTTGGTGCCAGACGGGCCTTCTGAGTATTTCACAATCTGCTCAGTTACTGGGATTTTCACGCACAACCATTTCTAGGGTTTACAAAGAATGGTGTGAAAACGGAAAAACATCCAGTATGCGGCAGTCCTGTGGGCGAAAATGCCTTGTTGATGCTAGAGGACAGAGGAGAATGGGCCGACTGATTCAAGCTGATAGAAGAGCAGCTTTGACTGAAATAACCATTTGTCACAACCGAGGTATGCAGCAAAGCATTTGTGAAGCCACAACACGCACAACGTTGAGGCAGATGGGCTACAACAGCAGAAGACCCCACCGGGTACCACTCATCTCCACTACAAATAGGAAAAAGAGGCTACAATTTGCAAGAGCTCACCAAAATTGGACAGTTGAAGACTGGAAAAATGTTGCCTGGTCTGATGAGTCTCGATTTCTGTTGAGACATTCAGATGGTAGAGTCAGAATTTGGCGTAAACAGAATGAGAACATGGATCCATCATGCCTTGTTACCACTGTGCAGGCTGGTGGTGGTGGTGTAATGGTGTGGGGGATGTTTTCTTGGCACACTTTAGGCCCCTTAGTGCCAATTGGGGATCGTTTAAATGCCACGGCCTACCTGAGCATTGTTTCTGACCATGTCCATCCCTTTATGGCCACCATCTACCCATCCTCTGATGGCTACTTCCAGCAGGATAATGCACTATGTCACAAAGCTCGAATTATTTCAAATTGGTTTTTTGAACATGACAATGAGTTCACTGTACTAAAATGGCCCCTACAGTCACCAGATCTCAACCCAATAGAGCATCTTTGGGATGTGGTGGAACAGGAGCTTCATGCCCTGGATGTGCATCCCACAAATCTCCATCAACTGCAAGATGCTATCCTATCAATATGGGCCAACATTTCTAAAGAATGCTTTCAGCATCTTGTTGAATCAATGCCACGTAGAATTAAGGCAGTTCTGAAGGCGAAAGGGGGTCAAACACAGTATTAGTATGGTGTTCCTAATAATCCTTTAGGTGAGTCTATATATATATATATTAGGGGTGTAACGATACACGTATTCGTATTGAACCGTTCGGTACGAGGCTTTCGGTTCGGTTTTCGGTACGCATTTTTAAACCGAACGGTTCGTTGGACCATTTTTCCTGCCGACCAAAATTTCTTTAGTTCAAATGTAGGCGCGTGGCGCGTGGCAAGCACGCTCATAATTATATAAGAGACGCTGGCGTGACCACAACATTGCCCAACATCAAATGGCAAATGTAATGTAAGCGGAACGAAACTGAGCTACTCGTTATTGTGTGGTTGACGGACCGTTTGGACCAATGCAGCGCGCGCCGATCTTAATCAAGCAGTTACACAGCGAAATCCAGTAAAGAAAAAACTTGAATTCGCCACTGAAGTAATAACATCGCTGCGAGATCTAGTGAGAAACATTCACATTTCTCCATTATTAACGGATAAACCAGGAAGAAACTTTGTGCCATCAATGAACTATTCAGTGTCCATATCAGCAACATTCACCATGGATTTACTGTAGTAACACTACTAACTGTAACCATGCAAGTTTGGCAGGAATAGTAGGCTATAATGCTCTCAAGTAGGCTAACATTGCGTCGGTTTTATTTTGACTTTATGAATACAATTGCTCCCCTCAAATGTTAATCTGAACTAAAATAAACCTTGTTTATAACTACTACAATATTACATTTCATTTTGTCCAAGGAGCTGTTTTGTTTTATATGCTCCTAAGAAAAGTCAAGTATAGCTCCATCATTGCTCAAAGTAAAAAAATATCATACTTTATGATGTTAGTTTTAATAAAAAAAAATATAATTGAAAAAATTAGATCAAGGAAATTTCTCAGGCATTTCTTTCTTTTTGCTGTATCGAAAACGTACCGAACCGTACCGAACCGTGACACAAGTGTATCGTATCGAACTGAACCGAACCGTGAATTTTGTGAACCGTTACACCCCTAATATATATATATATATATATATATATATATATATATATATATGTGTGTGTGTGTGTGTATTCTTATTCAAAAATAAATGTCATTAAAATGTGAAAAAGGGATTTATATGATTTTTCTTTATATTTTTCTTCTATCTTCTCTATGTAGCCTACCTTCTGCAGCACCTTCATGGACCCCGAGGTTGAAAATAGTGTTCAAATGTTCAAAAAAGTTCAGCTCTGTGGACGACCATGATTTACTGTGGTAATCGACACAGATGGAGTCTGTATAGAGCTCAACTTGAACCGGTAACTCTCCTCAATACTTAAGTTTTATCACGGAAGAGCAAATGTTCCTTCACAGATGTCAAGGTGAGAAACCATTATGGTCCGAATAGGGCTGTAGAGTGGATTTTATAGCTTTGTACTGTTACACTGCGATAGTGTCCTTTAATGTGTAAACACGTAGTGTGTTCTGAACAGTTTTAATGCAGAGTGTTCAATGAATGACTAAGAGCTGTCATCATCCACTTCACATTGTTCTCCATTAATTTTCCCACTATTAGTTCCTGTGGTGGCCGCGCTCTGAGCAATAGCAATTGTTTTGTTTTTTTCACCCTGGCTTGATTAAGGATTGCTGCTCTGAGAGCTTCTAGTTGTGGCTTTGAGTCGACAACAATAGATTGGGAGTCTGGGAACACCGTGTTTTTCATGATGTCAATCTAATAACACAACTCCTGAACTAGTGCGCAGCTCTTTCTCTACCAAACCCCCCTCCCCAACTATATTCCATATTGTATTATTTACTCCACCTCCTCGCGCTCTTCACAATATGTTTCCGATAATGTGTGCATGTCTTTGTGTTTTTATGTACAGAACATCCTATCCCCAATACTGAGTGATGCGTCTGCCCATGTGTTTACCCAACTCTGTGTAATCAGGATGTGACCGCCCACGACCCAATACAGCGCAAGGATGCACACCAACTCCTGTTGCCAAATGAGCCATACGCAGGCTAATATGTTTGAGCTGCAGCCCTGAAACACACTTTACGACCTGTTGGACAGGGCTATACTGGAGAAATGAAGAGCACGTGTGCGTTGAGCTCCGGGAAAACACTTGGAAACTGAGAATTGAGGCTAATAGAGCCGTGAAACATAATGAGTGAGATCCGTTTGCCCAGGATGCAAGATCGCGATATGATCTACACACAAAAACCAATGCAGTATGGGTGCTGTGCATGAAATGTTATTACTGTGGACTAATATTATCAATCAACTTTGTTGACATGGTGTTCTCGCTTTACTCGCATTCAAACAAAACAGACTAGATTAAACAAGGAAGTTTGACAGAATTTCTTTGAGCACTAATCCTTGCGCCTCAAGCAAAGTCTTCATTAAACATAATTGGCTTTAAATGTGGCGGGTTTTCCGCGGGAGTGTGTCGCAAGTTCAACCGCAATACGAGCGGAAGGCAGAAAAACATTAGAAGAGAATGTTCTCGACTTGTGGCTATTTTAGGTGCTTTTAGTGGGATGTGACAGGGTTTGTAAACCCTTTGTTTGTAGTTTCATCCATAAACGATGGAAATGGCTGAGCGTGCATGTAAAAAAAAAAAAAGTGGATGCTTCCCTACTTGAATGATAATTACGTTGCTGTGGGTTGCCTGGATACAAACCATGTGAAATCATTGGGTGTATCAGAGGTTGCAGAAACGCAAATCCCCTTTGTAACAGTAAGTTGCGTTTTACATTCAATATGCAGAACAAAATTACCGCCTCACTGATATCAATTTACGACAACAATTTGTGGACAAAACACGGAAATGGTTTATAGCCACACTGGAGTCTGAAGCGCTTGGTCCTGACCGTGTAATTGAGTTTTTTTGCCGTCAGCATTGGGATGGAGATGTTATGAAAACTCCAAACAACATAAAATGCACAATAACACACCGATATTGAAATTCTTTTCAGATGTGATTACCTTCTTAAAAGAAACTTCAGGAATGCCTCACCTGCTATTTTCATAATAAGCAAATGCATGTGCCACAAGTGGAGCTACAATCATAAACCACTTTTACTAATTTAAATGTAAGATTTCGGGAGAGGAAAAAGGGTTAGTTTTCTAAAAACCTGATGTCCCAGATTGTTCCTGTCCCCTAAAAGAGAAGTGCGCTACGCCAGAGTTGAAGTTAAATCCCATGTGGACGTTAAAAGCACTTCGACAACCCAAAGCCTTCGTTCTTCTAATAACCAGCATGCATTCGCAATGAGGTTTAGCTGCAAATTTAAACACTTGCAAAGCCATTAAATCTAGTGCAGACATGGCCACCATGGTAATGAGCCAAGTTTGCATTTGCTATGCTAAATTCTTTTTCTTCATGTTCAGCAAAACCGCTTTTTCTGCCACACAGGAGTTTGTTAATAAGCCTATTATCATCTAGCCTATTTCACACCATAATTTCAATAAATATGGTGTTTGTCATTCCTGTTATGCAGTGCACCTTTTGAATTCTGTAATTTAAAATGATAAAAAAATAAATAAAAGTTGGCATTTAAGGCAGTATTTCGATTTTTTGACTTTTTTTACCTCGTCCAAAAACTTGCACTTTGAATCTCGTTTTCAGGCCCCCAGAATGCATCTTCTCATCTGACATGGATCTTCTGTCTGCTTGTGAGCCTATTAATTGAATCTTCTGACAGAATGGAAAGTGACATTGAGGACACAGGAACATCTATAAATTGATTATCGATTAAAACATTCCCAAGAAAACAGTTTTCGAAACACTTCAACTCTTTTGATATATTATATATATATATATATATATATATATATATATATATATATATATATATATATATATATATATGATAGTTTCAACTTTACTATTGAAACTCAACTGAGCAAACTAGCTGAGCACAAAACTAGAAACTTCTCCCAAGCGCACTGGACAGGAGCCAGAGGGTATTAACGCAGAGTACTGGCATATTCAGACAGATCCTGTTGTGGGTAACGGAGGTTCAGAGGGACTTTTCGATAAATAGAGCACCATCTGTAGCGGGATGTAGATCCAGGTGATGGCTCATCTCTTAACGCCCAGCGCTTTCACCAGGCTTTGTCTGGGACTACTCCATGGATCGGGGATTCAATTGTACGATTATGTACTTTCTGATATGATGTTGACAGGGCTGTTTAAAACATTGTTTGTGTGTGGTCCTAATAAACCCTACGTTATGGGGGCCAAATGTCCCCACAAGGATAGTAATAACATAAATGTTTGACCTGTTTGGGAAAAAAAAAATAATTCCCTTCCCATGAGGAAAACTTATAAATCATACTAAATAATGTTTATGTGTTTGTGTTTAGAAGTAAGGATAGGGGATAGAGAGTGTGTGTGTGTGTGTGTGTGTGTGTGTGTGTGTGTGTGTGTGTGTGTGTGTGTGTGTGTGTGTGACTGAGTGAGAGCGAGTGAGTGTGAGTGCGTGAGTGTTTGTGTGTGTGTGTGTGTGTGTGTGTGTGCTGGGACATCAATATTTCTTTTTTAATTAATTATAGTGTTTACTGTTGTTTATAGACTTTTTAAAGAGATACTGAGCGGAGGTGACAATTTTACATGTAGCCTATTAATATACCAAAAACTATAACATTTTGTGACAAAAAAAACCCCACACATTTTCTTTAAGGATTGTCTTTAACTCAACTTTACCTATTTGACAGGTTTTTCTATCTTATTTGAAGATAAATGTTAGAAGGATAATTAAGCAGTTGTACTTTCCACAAAGCTGTGTTTAAATATTAATAAAACACACAGATCAAAAGTAGCTAAGGGCTCATTGCTCTAATTCCTCAATTATTCAGACCAGTGTTTAACGACACACATTAGCCTGAAGCAAATATGTGTAATTCACCTCCATGTTTAACCACCGTTTAACTTGCACTAGAGTTGTTTTAATGTACTTTGTTGAAGCATTTTCAATTCAGAGACCATGACTGACATGTTTCTGTGGCTCTAAATAAATAATCGGTCTAAATAAATTAATAATTCATCATAAAACGAGGCTGTGCCTGTCCAGCACGTTGTATTAGAGAGATAAACTCGTGTTATGGGAAAACAACAGACCGTTTTAATGGCTGGCAGGCATGAAAAGTACAAAGAAAATGAAGGACTGTAATAGAGGTCAGGTGACCCATGTCGCAATTTAGCAATACACACAACACAATGTCCCCTCGTGGACCCATTCGGAGCAGGAAAAGCACAGGGACAACAAACAAGGGAATGAAATTGAACAGAATATATGCTCAAATATCACACGAGTAGCAGTGCAATTTGGCTGTATATCAGAATGGCTGCGATTCGGCCGTAGGTAATCACATTGTGCTGATATACAACCATATCGTACGCATACGAGTGTGATATTGAGTTTATACAACAGTTCGACGGCACAAGTGAGTAAATAAATAAGACCGCTCTTTTGTGCAGAACTACTTACTTCCGCCACGGATTCAAATCTCAAGTTGACAGTTGAGCTCAAGCCTCAGTTACTAAGTCTAAAGGCGCTTGCACACTGAGTCCGAAACTTTCGTAAGCGTTTTTTCGTATTAGTGATTCGGTGGCTCTGAATTGTCAAAATACCATTCAAACTGCTTGCTACGGATGCGAAAGACGCAGCAAATCGAACCCGATCCGATTTTTTTTTCTTATGGACGAAAGTTTCGGAGGCAGTGTGCAAGCGTGATTGACATAACGTGAGGTCGTATTTATGTTTTAACGTGCGAAAATTTCGGACGCGAATTTCGGACTCAGTGTGCAAGATTGTGGAACGTTGAGTCGCTTCATTGAAGCTTGTTGTATTATGTAGAGTATTATGGTATTATGAGTGAGAGATCGACTAAACGACATTAACGACATCTGATATAGCATTCATTTTTCAGGTCGATGTCCATAATATAATTAGCCAGGGAAAACCCAGACAACTTCCGGCAAATTTAGATTTGCTCTGAAAGTTAATCTGGCAAAGAGCTCATTCAAGTCCATTTCCAATCCGTCGAAATCGAGGCACCAATCAGAAACGTTGGGGCGGGCTTTACACGATGACGACAGCGCTGGGATTTTGAAGCAGATTTTGTAGGCTATATTACAAAGATGGATGCCGCCGTCGAACATCACTCGTTCGAATCAGCTATCGCGTCTGTTTTAAGCGATTTGAACGTTTCCTTTTTGTTAAAAACCGGCATGGAGATGTTTCTCCGCCGCTCTGCATACGTCATCTCCTTCATTGCTCTGATTGGGTTTAGGACTATCCGCGACGTCCGTTGGTGACGCCCCTCTGGAAATGATTTGTCTATGACGCTTTGCGAGACCATTACTCAGTTACAACTGAGAATGGTCTGGTTTTGCAGGCTATAATATTATATCCATTATAAAAAATCTGTTTCAATGTCCGCTGGGGAAAGCGATGTCTTTGTGCTTTTAAAAGTTTTCCCATGACAGCCCTAAAACAACTTCCTTGTTCAGGCTCGCTCACAATAACAGTCTTTGTTGCCATCTAATACCGTAATAATGCAACTTTCTGTTACGGTTTAGGCTTGGAGATGAAGGAGGCAGACGAATCACTACATCAAAATCAAAGGTTTAATATCCAGAAGGCAAAATACAACAAAGAGCTCCACACAGAGAGCGTATGCTCAAACATTGACCGACAAACACTGAATAAAGAACAGGAACTAAATACACAGATGATAATGGGGTACGACAGGTGACGGTGATGAAGAAGATTGACTAATTAACTAAACACAGGTGACTAAACTGAGGACAAACGAGGAGCGGGAAAACTGAATAGGACTAAACCAAAACACTGAAGAAAACGGGGAAAACAAAGTGTCAAACTGTGACACTTTCGCTAAACACCATATCACGATCACTAACGGATAATTTCTCAATGCCAAACACAGAATATTATTTAGATCAAATAATATTTATTGAACAATAATAATTACATTAACAATCATAGCCATTATAAAAGGCAATAGGAAATTATCACAAGCAAACAATTCACTCAAATGTAAAAAAGCAGCACTCTAGTACATGATTTAGGTAAATATAGCCTAAAGATCTTTATTTTCCCCTTAACCAAAATCGATTTGCTCTGGAACAAGTAATAGATTAATAGATTGCCCGTTTGATATACCTCAAATTAATTATAATTATCTACATAAGAACCAGTGGCAGATTCCCGAAGGATTGGCCGAGATGACGCTGTTCTCTGCGTGTACATGAGCGCTGAACGCCCGCTGATGGCCTGGAGCTCAGTCTCCGAAAAATAGGTGTGTAAAATACAGTCACACACTTGAGGTCTAAATAACTACATTCTGGTCTAAAAAAACTCTTAAAACTATATTTTGTTACACAAAAACAGTAGTATTTTTAAAAAATATGGTGGATTTGCTCGACCGCCATGACAGTCGCTGCAAGCGGAGTGATACAAACGGTGAAACAGTTACAGTGCTGATACTGAGGGAATATCGCACGGCTGGAAAAGGCTCTCAGCCAATCAGATTCGAGAACCAGAACAAACATCTTGTTCAACAGTTCATCTTGGGAATGACAGATACAAGTCCTTCACAGTGGCCAGAGGGATTTTGATCCATTCCTCTTTCAGAACAGTGTCGGGTGATGCTGCTGGAGGAAAATGTTTTCTGAATACAAAATACAAAGTGGCTCAAGCTTATTTATTATGACTGTACAGGCCATTGGAGAAGTTCAACTTCACTTTCATGTTCATCGAACCGTTCCGTCACAAGTCTTGCTGTGTGTATTGGTGCATTATCATGCTGATACACACGGCACCCCCTTCAGGGTACAATGTTTGAACCTTTAGGAGCACATGGTCCTCCAGGATGGTTCAGTAGTCTAATGATGCGGCCATTTAAGCACAGTCGGGAATGCCATGATATTGCAGCCCAAAACCATCACTGATCCACCCCGTGCTTCACTCCAGGGGTTAAGCCTCTTTAGGGCTTCGCCATGATGTAACATCCACGGATGTGGGAAAGACAAAGAAGGTGGACCCATCAGAGAACAGTAGATGTTTCACATTGTCCACAGCCCATGATTTGTACTGTTGGCACCAATGAAACCTACATTTAGCATTGGCACAAGTGACCTGACCATGAATATTGACTGTGGAGCACAGGAGAGTCAAGGTGTGCATTTAATCCTGCAGTATGTGGAGGTATGCCGACATTACCCTGGAATCTGTGGCTCTCAATACAGCTCATGGACTTGCTGTCCTGGTCACAGATGAGCCAGCGAGACCCGCACCAACAATTGGCCCTCTTTTGAACTCTGAAATGTCTCCCATTATGTTGTGTGGATTGCAATATTTTATGTAAAGCTGAGCTATTGCTCCGCTAATTCAATCATCACACTCTGCTCTTACTGATGAAAAGTAAAACCAGTGAAGATTGCCCACCAGACCGCACATATATATGCGTGAAACCAACTCTATATCGGCCAGTGTTTCAGTTTCATCGTCCAACCACTGTATGTGTGTGTGTGTGTGTATATATATATAAAATATTTTATATATAAATTATATTTTGTTTATTTAACTGTTGTCAAGTTAATTACAAATGAATTAAAAACTGCATAATAAAAAGATATGAAATCTTCTGAATAACATGGATCATCAGGTTTTGAATAAACATGCTGCTGTTCATGCATGCATTTCCTAAAATATAATTTATTCAAATTAGTATTGAATTAATTACAAATAGGAGTGTTCATTTCAATAAAATGATCATGCTTATTAACTAAAAAATGTCTACCTTTTTTTTTTCTACATTTGAATGAGAGCTATGTAACATGCAGTAGCTGTGACTCTAGTGCTCTGGGCGAAGGAGGACTGATTAACTAATATTGTTTCGGGAAGCTGTGCATAGCAGTTAGATATTAGCTCATGCGATTAAACGCACAATGTATGAGTGCTGTCAGAAGATAAAGACAAAAGGAAATGATTCTGGCGGGCGGAGGGATGCTGAGCTCCAGATACTCCACAAATGCGTCAGCGCTAATAAGCTGAAGAGCCAACAGCTGAAAAATACAGGCCAATAGGATTTCCAGAGAGCGTCTGCGTCACAATCACAACCTAATGACACTATGTAGATGACTAAACCTTGAATCAAGTGTGAATATAGAGCAACGGCTGTTAGCAACACATTGTTGGCTAGATAAAAACAAAGGCTATAACCAAGTTAGGCTAACAGATAATGTTGCTTTAAAAAATAACCATGAAATCAAAAATGACACTAGTTACTTTTTTAATGCATATTCCTGGTGCCATATTATTATTTAGCTAATGTTTCAGCAACATAGCATTGGTTTAGCTCGAATCTGGTAGATAGAACTCCATCCAATCAAATAGTTCTCAAGTAAATTTGTCTTGCTTTACGGACATTTAGATGTTATACTGGAAACAAAAAGAAAGGCTTTTGCCATATGCATTGGCATGCAAAATGCGACTCTTTTATCACGCACGATTCACACAAGAGCGCAGCGCTCTTCTTAATTAGCTGTGAAGTGTGGATTTAGCTAAAGTGACTCTGGAAGAACGTAATTGACAAAATGATGCTTGTTTGGCAGAAAAGGGTGGTTGGGGGTTTGGAAAGCATAAAGGTACTAATGCATCCAACAGTGCCTCGAAAATCAGAGTGGGCTACAGAGGCGGCAAAAAAAAATGCTCTTCGCAATTTAAAACGTCTAATGTAGAATCACACGTTTATTGTGATAGCCCTCAGCTACACAGCGAAAAAAAAGAAAAAGAGAGATACTCAACTTCAAAATGAAGAGGGCCACAGTCAATTCATAATGGATGGCAATTATATATAATGCTAAATCAAATATTCTATATACTCTTCACACACACACACACACACACACACACATATACATATACTCGTCTATATATGAGACGAGTATATAGAATATTTGATTTATATATATATAAAATGTAAATATATATACTATATATATATATATATATATATATATATATATATATATATATATATATATATATATATTATATATATATATATACAGGCCCTAAAACTATTTTTACTGACACAAAAATATTAGATACTAGTGAAAATTCACTTTTCAGATACAGAAATTTAATAAAAATGTAAAATAACACTACATAATCTAAATTAAACAGAGGTTAATCCTTATTAAAGTTACAAAAGCTATTCAGGCGAGAGCGGGGGGTAATTTTTTCTTTGTAATTTGTTGTTTGATTAACATTAAAAACCCAGACGGCAGCAGGATTATTAGGATGCTGTCTCTTTAATACCCAATAGAATGATACACATGTGTCATCTTTCTCAACTGTTTACGTTCACCTAAGATATAACTCACTATGTTTACCAGGGCAGGCTTTTTTTTTTTCAATTTCTTCAATGACTTCAATTTTGTATGACTTTTTCCATTCAAGCGCAAGATGATGTGAAATGGAGCTTAATTCAGTATGTCTTTTTTTTGGGCATACCCTTTGGACGTTTGCACAGTGACTTGCTCAGCGAGTGACGCGCTTGATTATTTAAATTGGCAAGGCTTAAACTTTCGTGCCGATGCAGCACTGGCCCGTTAACTGTCGCGAGCGTACTTCACGTTCATGTTCTCACAATATTGCATTGCTAGAATTCATAAAAATTTTACCGGCCAACTGGCAATTGACACCGATTCATATAGGATGCTCGCCAACGCCAATTTTTACTCGCATTTGGCACTTGACGGGTGTTAATTTACTTTAATTTCAGGGCCGTCCTCAGGCCGGAGCAACTGGTGCGACAGCCACACAGACCGAAGGGAAAAACCCAACAACCCACTACACTGCCGGCTAATAAGTAAAAACTAATAAGTTCTCATGATAAAGAGGCAAGTAAGAATGATACTGATTAAGCGCAAAATTAAAAGCAGACTGCCTACATTTCTCATACTATAATTAGCCCTTAATGTCTCATTCTCAGGCAACTTTTAGGACTAACTAAAAAAAAAGCACATTCATAACTAGGCATGATGATGCGAGCCACAACATAAAGCCTGATGAGCCTGATGCGTCTGTTGAGCACTACAGCATAATCAATCCTTTATTTAACTTTAACTATAGTCCTTCAAAACTCTGTAAGTCACTGATTGGTGATAATAAATGCATCGTTTCTGTGCTGAATCATTTCATGCTTAAAAAAGAAAGAAATCTGAAAATAAATAATAAATGCATAATTTCTGTGCTGAATCATTTCATGCTTAAAAAAGAAAAAGACAAATCTTAAAATAAACAAATTGCTTATGGAAAATTAATTTCCAAAATGGAGCAATTCTGACCTCAGGGTTACGGCACATTTGCGGGCCCATCTCTGCTGATGACTGCCCTCTGTCTTTACACCCTCAAGTCAATTATTCTCTGTGTGTGTGTGTGTTGGTGATTACGGGGGAAGGTTGAGGTCTGGGTCTCAGACAGTGAGAACATTAGGGTCGGCTTGTGAATCAACATCTTGCATTGACTGATATGGGAAACATAAAGAGGAAGTGTATGTCAGCACTGAGTAAACTGATGTGATTGAATGGGGCAATAGTACTGCACACCTTGTACTTTGCTAATGAAATGCACATTGTATCTTCCTAAGTATGAATCACAATTCAATAACATACTGAAACAGTAATAGTGTTCTATTTTTTTTTTTATGTATTGAATTTGTTTTTGGGCTCCATTAGACAGGTTTGCATGCTTGAATGTTCAAAAAACACATAATTTTTCACATATTTGACATTGTTGCAGCACCTCTCTTTTCAGTCTGTCAGTAACTCTCTGTTTAGTTCCTGTCTTTATGAAGCCCCTCCTTCAGAAAAGCACAGTGTTCTCTGATTGGTCGGCTGAAACAGTGTGCTGTGATTGGTCAAGCGCTTTGAGCGTGTTTGGGAAATGTCACGCACCTTACCATAACCATGAGTTTCAGCACACTACTAACACCACTTAACCAGGCCTTGCACCTTTTTTGCAAATGCCTGGAGCGGGAATTATTTAAATGAGGAATATTGTGACGTGTTCGTTCCCGGAAGAAAACTCAAGACTACAGTGGAGGCGTTTCATAGAGTTGAGAAACAGTGCGCGCTGATATAGAGAATAACTCCCGCTGGAGGGACTTTGTGCTTTTGTAACTTTGCAGACCTTATTCATGCTCAAACAGCAACATTACACTCTAAAGAAAGCTGAACATGTAAACAAGCATCACAGGACCCACTTAAGTGATCCACAGAAGACAATTATAAAAGAACATAGGATTTATCATGAATTTAGAAGAATAAGCCAACATACAAAACAGTGTGCTAGTGCACAGACAACAACCGACAATGAGGCACCAAAGGAACTTAAGTAGTGGTACAAACAAGGTTAATAAGGAGACACAGCTGAACTAAGAGGACTAATCATATCAGTGACCATGACAACTCATTAGTGGCGGGAAACTAGACAAAGGAAACACATGTGACTGAATGAAAACAAAACGTCTCGGTTACGGATGTAACCCTCGTTCCCTGAGTAGGGAACGGAGACGTTCCGTCGGATGACGACGAATGGGGTTTCGTTTAGAAAGCCTATCCGCTTCGAGTAATACAAAACGAGCCAATGGCAAAGAAATGCCATGGGTCTGCAGAATTTGCATGGAGCAGCTCCGCCCCACCTCGTGGGTATAAAGGGCGGAAATTCCATCAAAGCAGTATGTTTCCTCGCTGAGGAGCAAGACTGAGCTCAGGCGATCCCCGCGGTACAGCGGAAAGTGGCAGGAAGACGGAACGTCTCCGTTCCCTACTCAGGGAACGAGGGTTACATCCGTAACCGAGACGTTCCCTTTCGTTGTCACTCCGAGTGGAGTGGGCAGTCACACCAAGGGGGCACGGTCGACCTTGCTGTTGGTAAGCCAAAGCAATGGCGTCCACTATCCAGTGAGGCAACCTTTGCTTGGAGAGAGCCTTTCCCTTCAGTCTCCCACCATAACAGACAAAGAGCTGGTCTGAGGTCCTGAAACACTGCGTTCTGTCTACATAGATGCGGAGAGCACGTACTAGACAGCGGTGCCAAGGTTGGGTCTGCCTCCTCCGGGGGCAGCGCTTGCAGGTTCACCACCTGGTCCCGGAAGGGAGTGGTAGGAACCTTGGGCACATATCCAGGCCGGGGTCTCAGGATCACGTGAGAGTAAGCCGGCCCGAATTCCAGGCACGCTTCGTCAACGGAGAATGCGTGCAGGTCCCCTACCCTCTTGATGGAGGCCAATGCAGTCAGAAGCGCTGTCTTTATTGACAGGAAGTTAAGCTCGACCGACTGCAAAGGCTCGAAGGGAGCACTCCGCAGGGCAGTTAGCACCACTGCGAGGTCCCAAGAGGGTATGAGAGGAGGGCGAGGAGGATTCAGTCTCCTCGTTCCTCTCAGGAACCTGACGATCAGGCCGTGCTTCCCTACGGACTTACCTTCTATAAGGTCGTGCAGTGCGGCAATAGCTGCGACATAGACCTTGAGGGTGGAGGGAGACAGCCTTCGCTCCAACCCATCTTGAAGAAAGGAAAGCACAACACCGATCGAACATCTCCGGGGGTCTTCTCGGTGAGAAGAACACCAGCTGACGAAGAGGTTCCGCTTCAACGCGTAGAGGTGTCTCGTGGACGAAGCTCTAGCGGAAGTGATGGTAGCCACCACCGCTGGTGGTAGGGTACTCAAACCTGCCTCGTCCCGTCCAGGAGCCACACGTGGAGGTTCCAAAGATCAGGGCGAGGGTGCCATAGGGTGCCCCGTCCCTGAGAAAGGAGGTCCTTCCTCAGAGGAATCGGCCAAGGAGGTGCTGTCGTGAGGAGTACAAGTTCGGGGAACCAGGTCCTGGCGGGCCAGTAAGGCGCGACCAAAATGACCTGCTCCTCGTCCTCCCTGACCTTGCGCAGGTTCTGCGCAAGAAGGTTCACTGGGGGAAACGCATATTTGCGGCCCCGCGGCCAGCTGTGCGCCAGAGCATCCGTGCCGAGCGTGCCCTCGGTCAGGGAATAAAACTGGGCGCAATGGCTCGAGTCGTGAGAGGCAAACAGATCTATCTGTGCGTCCCCGAAATGGTCCCAAATCAGCTGAACCGACTGGGGATGGAGTCGCCAATCTCCCGGGAGGGGCTGAAGCCGTGAGAGCTCGTCGGCTGCACAGTTCAGGGCTCCGGGGATATAAATGGCACGAAGTGACCTCAGATGCTTCTGACTCCATAGGAGGAGGTGGCGGGCGAGTTGCGACATACGGCGGGAGCGCAGACCACCCTGATGGTTGATGTACGCTACAGTCGCGGTATTGTCTGAACGGACTAGTACATGCTGACCCCTGAGCACGGCTCGGAAGCGGCGCAGGGCGAGCTGTACAGCCAGCAACTCGAGGCAATTGACGTGCCATAAGCGGTGGGGTCCTGTTCAGGAGCCCGCGGCAGCACGTCCGTTGCACATGGCGCCCCAGTCCGTGGCAGAGGCATCTGTCGTTACAACAACATGCCGCGAAGCTCGTTCCAGAGGCAATCCGGCCCGTAGATCACCGAGTCTCGACCGTAATGTTGCGATGGTCATGTTCCCACAGAGAGAACATGAGTCATCCACGAGCGCTGCTCTAGCGTGATCAATGCCCAAACACACTATGCAACGCTCGTGCCCATCAGAGTTGTCAACGAGTCTACCGCAACCAGAAGTGCACGGGCGATGCATCTTTAAAAAGACGTGCCACGTGCAAGCTCTTTTGTGAGAGGAAAGAAACTCTGACTGTGTTGAAGCGCCCAGGGAGACACACACTCGCTGTCGAACCACAGACAGATAAGCAGGAAGCGCGCACTCGCCGGAGATCGCCGTCACACCAACACCAGAGAATCTCGCTCGTCTTGTAGAACTGACAAATTTCAGGAATGGCTTGTGGAACGAAGGATGAACTTGGCTCCGAAGCGAAAACATACTGCTTTGCTGTAACTTCCTCCCTTTTTACCCACGAGGTGGGGCGGAGTTGCTCCATGCAAATTCTGCAGACCCATGGCATTTCTTTGCCATTGGCTCGTTTTGTATTAGTCGAAGCGGATAGGCTTTCTAAGCGAAACCCCATTCGTCGTCATCTGACGGAACTCGGAGTGACAACGAAAGGGAACAAACTGAACATGACAGTGACATTAAGACTGTTTCCCCCTGAAGTGAACATAATTTTAGTCAGGCTTTCTTGCACCAAGACCAGTCAGAATTATATTATATTATAATTCTATATTATATTATATTATTCACTATTATCAAATAATGCTTCTTCTGAGCTATTTTTCCTCTTTAGATTACAACAATCTCTTCATGTCGACTCACTCCCTCTCTCGTTCAGTATATCTGTCCCTTAGGGACCCCAAAGGATTACCTGCACATCAATTATGAGTAAGCGCCGTTGAGAGGGGGCATGAAAGAATGAAGGGAACTTGATGCCACCACTGCCCCAACCAATTATTTTTCTATTTTTATTTTGAAATGAAAATCCTTTATATGAATCATGTTCCAAATTCATATAATGCTATATTTTGTTATTTAAGACCTTGTTCACCTGCATTAATTCAACGTATTTTTCAATAATGTCCTACATGATTCATCTGTTGGATTGGGAACATTGCAATAAATTGACTGACATCACAAAGGGACCGAGATGTATTAAGGCGTGAAATGGAAAATATTCAATAAAAATGGTTTTAAAATGGATTAGGGCATGATTTGCATAGCAAGTACATAGAGACTTGCTCGTCGGGGTCTTAACCACCTTGTTCTTTAAAACTTTATGTGAGGGCGAACAGGGAAATATGGGTGACATGATTAGTGTGCATTCAAGTAATAGTGGTTGGAAATTTCCAGACAATTTCATATTAGTTTTTTTTTGTATTCGGCGCATGCGTCGTGGCGCTCTCGTGAACTCAATCAGAGGCCCATACTGAAGAAAATTAGTAAAACATTGTAATAGTTGAATAAAGTCGTTATTTTAGATTTTTTTTTGCGCACAAAAAGTATTCTTGTCGCTTGATAAACTTAAGGTTGAGCAACTGTAGTCACTTGACTATTTTAACGATGTCTTTACTAACTTTTCTGGGCTGGCAGATGAAATTACCTTGCAGTCTATGAAGGAGTCTCAGATTTCATCAAAAATATCTTAATTTGTGTAAGTAAAGTCTTACGGGGTTGGAACAACATAAAGGTGAGTAATTAATTACTGACAGGATTTTCATTTTTTGGGTAAACTATCCCTTTAAGGTTTTCTAGCACTAAGACAACAAAATTAAAAGTGTGTAATTGAAGTTTTTACGTGTATGCCAGACAGAGTTATGGGAAATGTAGTTTAGTTGCACGTCTGCCAGCTCATAAACCAGCTCAACAAGTAGTATTAATTTGTTATTCTTCATCAACAGGAAACAAAATTTACTAAACAACAAATTCACCTTGAATATAAATTTACATTGGACAACAGACTGCCATCCCAATTCACAAGTCTCTGCTCTAGAACATTTTTTTTTATTCGATTTTGTTCTGACATAAAGACATAAAGACAGTAGAGACTAATGCCTCGGGTAGAATGGTTAAATTTGTTCATCTTAGCCGTAGCATTATTAAACTGAATGAGACATATGCAGGTCTGGCAACTGTCTGGTGTGGATTTACGGTCGGCCTACTACAGAAGCCCTTTTCTTAATAATTAGATTACCATTACTCTGTGTTAGGCAGACTATGTCTATGTCTAAGGCACCGTGTCTTTTTTCACTTTTATGACCAAATGAAAGCAAATAAAAGAATTTAATAAAACCAGTGGTGAAATACTGCCGGAGTGGGATCAATGTTTCCACCAAGAGTCAAGTAAAACATTAAAGGAATGTTCTGGGTTCAATAAAAGTTAAGCTGTATCGACAGTATCTGCGAAATTCTGTCATTTACACAGGAAATAATTTAAACTCATCCCTCAGTTTGTAAAAATGAACAAACAAACCACAAAAACTGCCCACACAGACTGCCATTATAAGGGTGAAAGTGTCAATGCTGTGTGACAGACTGTTTTTTCAAAATCAGGGAATTTAAATTATTTCCTGTGACAGGATTTTGGACCAATGAGGTCTCGCTGTGGGCGGGGCTTCTAGCGTTACGCCGCGAAAACACAAACCCGTCGACGCTAATGCCTCCACTTTGGGGTGTGTCTGTTGTTTTTTCAACACAAGGGCAATATTCATCTCAGATACAAGCGATTAGCTGGAAAGAGGAAAGCTTTGTTTCCGCCTTAAAGGGGTGGTATAATGCCCCTTTTTACAATATGTAAAATAGGTCTCTGATGTCCCCAGATTGTGTATGTGAAGTTTTAGCTCAAAATACCCCACAGATAATTTTTTACAGCATGTTCAAATTGTCCCTTTTTGAGGGTCAGTAAAACGTGTTGTTTCGTGTGTGTCCCTGCAAATTAGCTGCTGTGTGTGTGTGTGTGTGTGTGTGTGTGTGTGTGTGTGTGTGTGTGTGTGTGTGTGTGTGTGTGTAGTTAGCAGCTCCGATTACCTCACGCAGACACACTAAAATGTCAGAAACTGTTCTGCCTTTTATGTTCAAACTGGAGCCGGACAATGATGGAGAGACTCAAGAAGAAGTGACAACATGTAGAATGCAACAGGACGTTTATGAATGGTTAGTTGATGAATTTATGTTGCTGATATGGAGTTAGCTTTCTTCAATTAGCATATTCTGTCATGATAATCTATAAAATCGCTCGTGTGGGAACTGTTGTAAGATGTAGTGATGGGCGGATCGATCCTGAAGTATCGATACTTCGATACTGACGTGGTATCGAAAAGGATCGATCCTCACATTAAAATATCAATCCATATGTGTATTTATTTTTACCAGTAATTTTTTATTAATTTAGCACGCAATTCAGTGCGTAAAATAAGCTTCTAAGTGGAAAAATAAGCGAATGTTAGCGGGTAATTGTGTAGGATAGAACCTTTTCTCCTAGTCATCTGTATACAAGACGAAACCAATCAATCACAGAGAGTATTCGATGCTGGTGCTTCGCTGAGCTCACAGGCCCAGTGCGTTTGGGAAATGAAGCTTTGCTTAGATGACAGAGAAACAATCGGAAGTTATTTCGCAATAAACAAACCAAAACTGTACATAACGGTTTAAAATGTTGACGTCAGTAAGATCTTTTTTATGAAATTAATATTTTTATTCAACAAGGATCGATGCATTAAATTGATCAAAAGTGACAGTCAAGGGTTTTACACTGTAAAAAAAAAATGTAAAAAAAAATCTACTTCTGCTGTTCTTTCAACTTTGTTCATCAAATAATTCTGCATAAAATGTAGGCCTATCATGGTTTCCAACAAAATATGAAACTGTTTTCAACATTGATAATAATAAGAAATGTTTCCTGAGCAGCAAATCAGCATATTAAAATGAATTATCATCATGACTGGAGTAATGATGCCGAAAATTCAGCTTTGATCACATGAATAAATTACAGTTTACTATGGCATAGAAAACAGATAGCCTATGTTAAATGGTTAAATTGTAATATTACAGTTTTTACTAAGAGAAATAAAAATCTGGTAACACTTTATTTTAAGGTGCTTGTAATAAGCAGTAATTAACAGTTAATAAGACACTTATAAGACCTTATAAGATGCATATAAGCATGAACTAATTATATTAAATAAATTAAATTAAATAATACATTTCTCAAGTATCAATACATTGCACTTTTAGAACAGCCAAACAAACATAAATGGTAACACAAACTCCCAGTCCCTTAAAAATTGACCTTCCCAAGAGGGAGTAGTTTCCCTGTTCTCTTCAGGGCCTGGACCTTTAATTAACCCTTATATAAAGTAGTTAATGCTTATATGCATCTTATAAGGTCTTATAAATGTCTTATTAACTGTTAATTACTGCTTATTACAAGCACCTTAAAATAAAGTGTTACCAGTTGACTTACAGACCCCAAACTTTTGAACAGTAGGCTAGTACTAGTAGGCTAGTACTATAATTAGGGTAGTTTTGTAAAAGTCACTGACTAATTAAAGGTGGAGTTGAGAGCACAAATCACAAAATATTTAGGCCTAGTAGTCATGAAAACGTGTTCAGATTTAGCATATTAATGATGCATTCACCTCATAAATCATGACACACTGCTCTAGCACAGGAAAGTGCATACAAGTTCAAATGCATGCTTTTAAAATGAAAAAGTATCGGTATCGGTATCGATATCGGCGATACTGGCCCTGTATTTACTTGGTATCGGATCGATACAGAAATTTGCAGTATCGCCCATCACTAGTAAGATGCCTACAGAGTGACATGCTATTGCATTTGTGTTGCGTACTCTATTGCATGTGAAAAGACAGATTCTACAGCTTGAGCTGACTCACAAATGTGCTCGACTACAACAACTCTTCCTCTTCTCAACATGGACTGTGTTCCCGGGGGTGGGGTTTATGTAAATTTTAGGGTTGGTGATGTCACTAACCTGTGAGGAATGTCCTGTAGTCCCTAACAGCCGTTTGTTGTAGTCCTTAAAAAACGATTTCTTTAAAAGCAAATATCTCCCTTTGCTTTGAACTTTGCAGATGTTTTTTTATGCTCAAACAGCAACATTACACATGAACTAAAGTTAGAAAAGTGAAATCATAATCAACCACCCCTTTAAAGTCCCTGTAAAGTCAAAATTAAGTATGTGTTCTGAGTATGTCACACCACAGAAAAATGTGTTATTAGCCATCCAGCCAAATTTGAATGATAAAAAAAAGCCGGCAAGTACATCAAATAAGCTATCAAAATCTTGAAAAAATTAGCATTATTCTCTGCTCTCAAACGCTGGGGGCGTGTCCGCTGGCTGCGCTGAAACCACGCCCACTAGCGGGAAAGCTGTCGAAGGCGATATTAGGTGATACTGCTTTCGGGACGGGAGGATGGACGCTGGCGGGGGATAGTCGTTTCGGCCCCGTTCACCGGTAACAGCGGATTATCAGTGAATCCCAGTTGTCTCTGAGGAAAGTTTATAAAACGATCCTGTGTAAAATGATCACTACAGAGGCGGATGTTGGCGGTGATCCTCAGCTCTCCATCAAGGTTGGCTCTACACAAAATTAATCCACCTCTTCTTGATGTGATCGTTTTTAGGAAATTTAAATAAAGACACCGATCTGTTTTGTACATGATCGCATCCAGATAGTAGACTATATGCATTTCCGTGTTGAAGGCATAGCTAGCTAGCAAACAGTAGGCTGTAGTAACTAATAGTACTGACAGTAACTCGCGTTTGAGCGGCGAATGCAAATGGGGTCGGGAGAGATCAGCCTCAGTGGCCTCGGTGTGTCATCAAGTAGGGGCGTGTCCACGAATTCATGGGCTCCAGTGCGTCATCGAGCACTGTTTTAGCCCCGCCCAAAAAATCCGTAAAATAGCAATGGTGAAAAACTGTTTAACGGTCTAACTCCGCATTTCAGTACTTCACAGTTCACAGTCTTTGTAATATGTTTTAGCAATTCATTTGTAACATTTATAATGTGTTTAGAATTTTTTTGTAGAATTACCTTTACAGGGACTTTAAGTAAAGATTTGCTGTCAATTTTATAAACTTTTGTAAACCCAGCCACTCAGCCAAATCACGATGATAATCACAATGAACTACTCAGATAGTAAATATTAATGATGGAGTCAATTTGAAACCAATTTAAGCCTAATTCAGACTAAAGAATGTTAACAAACAAGAGAATAATCCAGAACAGATTTCATGTACAAACTTTGCAAGCACGGATTTCACAGAGTGGTATGTTTTTTTGTAATTTTCTTATAGATTATGGATACAATGCTATCCACCATTTAATTGAAAAAACAAACAAACAATGGTAATACAAACAATAATCGATCACAAAACCATGGTTAATTTTCCTAAGGGGCGGCAAACAGTCTTAAAAAAGCGAGAGCTTACAAAATATATAGTAAACACTTTATCAACACTAATGTTGGCTGCGGGTCCGTGTACTTTTTGATAATTTAATTTCCTGTTTGGAATGGAATAACAAGTAAAAAAAAACAGCTCGTTTATTCGTTTTTTAGTTTAGTTTAAAAAATGAAAAATTAGATCTTGGCTCGATTTTAAAATTTTCGTTTGTGGTTACAAATCGGTTTATGTGTTTGATATTTCATTTGCAAACGTGGGCGGCGCTGAAACGCCCCTTTCATCTGATTGGTCAACCCGCTCTGCCTTCAGTAGGCTACGAGCTTTTCTTTCTGTCAGGCAGAATAAGAGTCAGTACGAGTGCGGCACTGACAAATCTTTAATAAAACAATGTCTGAAACCACCACTCACTGTTAACTACGCACAATATTTGGAGCAGAAATATGTTGCTGGTCACGTAATTCGTGCTGCTGCGACTTGCAAGCGACCCCATTAATGTAAGACACAGTATATGACAGATTATTTTAGCATGATGTATTTCCCATTGATAAATACAGTGCAACTAGTTGCGTCTCTTTGGATAAAAGGGAAGTGGAAATAAAAATCAATAGGCTGGGCTAAACAAAAAAACAAAAAACTAATACACGAGCTGGTTTTCATTTCTCATTCCAAACAGAAAATTAAATGATCAAAAAGTACACGGACTCAGGCGAACGGAGGCAAAGCTTTGCCTTTTGTTTACATCATATCAACAACATAAAACTTATAATTGGAATTGTTAATAGAAAACGCAACTACAAATAATAAGACATACTTACAAGTTGTGATCAACAAACAACAGTCCGACAAAGTGGGAACTGCTCCATTTCAGGAGAAGCTTGCTGTGTGCGTAGCCTACATTGTACTGGTTCTGGAAGCTGTTCTCCGTAAAATGTGAAGAACACAGATAAATGTTTGGGATTATAATGTTCAGGAACCGTGTTTAAAGTAGCCTAAATGTAAACCACTCTAAGTTCGTCAGCCTTAGGAAGGTCAAACAAATGAGTTTTGGAAAGGGGGTGGACAAAACAACATCTCTTTGACAGGAACAAGACGGTCTTCGACCACTTTTTGGCGTATTTCGTGGGCGGGGATTGTATAATGAGTGACATAATGACTTCACAAAGCCCGGAAAAAATGTGTTGTAGTCCAAACGAGTCGCTCGTTGTAGTTCTTGAAAAGTGAATTCTGTTAAATAAAATGTCTTACTTTGGAGTGGACTTTGAGCTTTGTAACCTTGCTGATCTTTTTTATGCTCAAACAGCAACATTACGCACTAACTAAAGTTGAAAAAGTGGAAAAGCATAATAGAACCCCTTCGACATACTGTACATAACAACTGCAAAGCGTGCAATGTGTAAACAATATGATTTACACACTAAATACAGCATAAACTCAGGCACAACCTGCATATTTTTAAAACGCTCAAGACAGACGTCGGTTTCATCTGATATTTGCATAAAGAACTGCCAAACTTTTTGAAGCTCTCAGCTACTCTTAAAGGGATAGTTCAAAGTTGTGAGTATCCCTCGAGTTGTTCCAAACCTGTACGAGTTTCTCTTCTGTTAAGCACAAAATAAGATATTTTAAAGAAGGTTGGTAACCAGACAGTTGACGGCACTTGTATTTTTTTTCCTATGGAACTCAATGTGTGCCATCAACTTTCTGGTTACCAACCTTCTTTAAAATATCTTTAGTGTTTCGTTGGCAGAATGAGATATATCTCTGGCATTTAAATGAATGGGAATGCCAAACAGATAGTTTTCTCCAGGTATACAGATCTCTTTGAGTGGAGTGCACCTCCAGACATTTTAAATATATTAATATTGGAAAACATCCAAATAACAGGAAGAAACTTCAGATTCATTTTATTCAGCAGATTTAGTTTGTCTCATTAAAACTAAAAAGAGTATTTTTCCACTGCTTGTGTTCCCTTAGTGAGTCAATGTTTGCCTCAATTTCCAATTTGTTCTGTTTTAATATTGACAAGTATGTACTCACACACATGCACGTACGCTCTAACATAAACATGAATGCTCTGTCTTCAAATTTCAGCATCAAATTTCCACTTATCAAAACAGCCACAAGAGAAAAGGGCAACAGATGCAAAGAGGAAACCGTCCGAAACACTGGCTTCTGATTCCCAGCGGACCCTGTGTGAACAGACTACCGGAGGAGCCTGCTTTCACTCCATGCTGATTTGTTCACCGCAGGATCTACTTACTGTTTAAGTGTCTCATGACATTTGTGGCCCTCCTCGTCCTCACCGACCCAAACATCTTCATAATGGCATGAAGCTATCTGACCTCTTGGCCATTTTCAGTTCATGTGACAGAAATCAAAGACATTCTCTAGGGACTATAAATTTATCATGCTGATTTAGTAGAACATCAAGGTCAAATGCTGCTTTTGCATCTCATCTCGCAAGCTTTCCTCAGTTCAAAGTGACAACTTGTATTTTTCAATCACCTTGTTGTTGAATGAAAGTAAAACATCCCGAGAGGAAACTTTTATTGCTGAGAGATGTTGCACTTTCATAGCTGAGGTGACTTAAAGGTCCTGTATGTAACTTTCTTTTGACTGTACGAAACCATAACATTACCATATGTTTGCAGAGAGAGTTCAAATACTTTCTTTTTAGAAAAACAATGCTAAGCCAGTTATTCTACTTTGAAATGTGCTTCCGTGTCGGAATATCTGTTTTTCCCGTCCACTGCCAATTTATTTACCCAATAGTATTTCGACACCCCTAGTTGCCATTTGGCAGAAAACAGCGTATTGTAGGTATGGAAGCCAGCAAATGAACTGGATCAAGTCTGCAGATTCTACCCAACCTAAAAAAGCCTCAGCATCCATCTAAAAAGCTCTATGATCAGAAGTATATTAAATATTGGAGATGCGTTTGAGAGCTGGAGACATCTTAAAGCACAGCAAGACTTTTTTCGGTTTCCATTGTGAATTCCTGTTACGTGTTCTCAATCTGGCAACCCGCGTGAGTGTCAAGTCTGAGGAGGAGGGGAGGGAGAAACAACCCTCTCCAGTATTTAGAATTTGGACTCCTGTACCCATTTTAACAGCTAGCAAGTATCAACATGTAAATGAAAAAAATGTATGGAAATTTAATGTCCCCCTGTAGTCAATAACTTTATCCCTTAAAACGGGAGAAATCAGTCACTAGCGCTCCTCTTGAGACCGGGGGAGTGAGGTTTACACGCAGTTACACTCACCCCCCCTAAACCTCACTCCCATCCGGGTCACGGCGCCAAATGTAACCAGTCCTACTCGACCTGCTCCGAGCGGCCATGGGAGGTGAGCGCGCTAACAAGGAACGGACATAGGCCAGTAAGAGCTGTGTGTGTAAACCTCACTCCCTGGCCTCAAGAGGAGCGCTAGTGACTGATTTATCCCGTTTTAAGGGATAAAGTTATTGACTACAGGGGGACATTACATTTCCATACATTTTTTTCATTTACATGTTGATACTTGCTAGCTGTTAAAATGGGTACAGGAGTCCAAATTCTAAATACTGGAGAGGGTTGTTTCTCCCTCCCCTCCTCCTCAGACTTGACACTCACGCGGGTTGCCAGATTGAGAACACGTAACAGGAATTCACAATGGAAACCGAAAAAAGTCTTGCTGTGCTTTAAGATGTCTCCAGCTCTCAAACGCATCTCCAATATTTAATATACTTCTGATCATAGAGCTTTTTAGATGGATGCTGAGGCTTTTTTAAGTTGGGTAGAATTTGACAGACAGACGCTAGCAGCTGCGGTCTTTAGCATCCTTGTTAACGCGCCCGGCTCCCACGCCACAGCGACCCCGGTTTGAATCCCACTCGGAGCGGATCGAGTGGGACCAGCATTTTCGCTGGCGTGCCTCTTGAGGCCAGGGGAGTGAGGTTTACACACACAGCTCTTACTGTCCTATGTCCATTATACATGCACAAATATATATACCGTAATTCCTCAAATAAAAACCGGTATTCAAATAAACGCCGGGCCTCTGATAGTGGCCGGGTGCGTGATCAACGCGGACAAATAAAGGCCGGTCTCAAATTAAGGCCGGGGGAAAATTAGTGTGGATAATCTCCTAAATGCCTTTCATTGAAGAGATGTTACACCTGTCCACTTCATGCGTGTTCTGTGATCTGATCGTGAAAAGACAACGCTACTGCAACACGCATCACGGCAGCTGAGCATCTATTCATAAAGCCAACGTGGAAACGATTGCAAATTAAAGTGAAAGTAAGTCGCAGATAATTCTCCTCATCATTAAAAGTAAAGAAACGAAATGATCTTACCAGGGTTGTTGCCGCTCTCTCTAATTACGGTCTTTTGATTTATAAATTAGCTGATCTATCAAATGCAGCTCATATCTGTTGCTTTCGGTGACGTGCACTCCATTAAATCTGCATATAGCGTGGGATTGAAGATTTATATCCGTTTCGCGAAAACGCATTTGTGAGCAGATTTAAGTAGAATTGTTTTGATAAATCAGATAGCTTTCTGATCTGAGAAAACACATGAAGTGGCCAGGTGTAAACATCCCCTAATATGCATTCAAGTTCATCGTAACGTACAGCCAGTAGATGGTAGTAGACAATAGATGTAACACAGATATAATTTAGTGCTCCTAGTGTAACGGTCTTTTCAACAACTTTATTGAAAACGAAATTGTCTTGAGGAGCATGGAACCCAGATGGAAATTTGATTTTGATTTTTTTTAAATAAAGGCCTGCCTCTAATAAAAGCCTGCTTCAAATAAAAGCCTGTTACCTTCTGCAGTTTAGGTAAATAAAGGCCCCGGCTTTTATTTGAGGAATTACGGTAACACAGGTATCGCACATAGAAAGTTCAACCTGGTCTCATGGGAAGTCATGATAATTTGTACAAGAAACTCAAAACACTCTCAATAAAGGTATTATAAAATGTATATAGTATAGGTTTTTAACACTTAAGGAGTTCAATGTGAATTCTTAAGAATAACCTCTGTATTTTGCTGAAACTTTAGGGTTGTATCAAAGATGGTTCCTAAATACTTTTACTCTTCTACTCTGTCAAACTCTTTATCCTGAATAAACACTGGTTGTATCGTTGGAGCCTTTTTTCTGACATCAATCACCCTCTCTTTCGATTTCATTATATTCAACCTCAGCTCTGCCTCATCGCACCATGTGAAAAAACGTACAAAGTGCATGATTATCATCTCCCTGGCTTTGTGTTTGACAACAAGTTTTGTGTTTGACAGTTTTCCTCATAACTTTGACACTCATTCGTATATACAGAATAAAAAGATTTGATGACAATACACAGCCCTGTGGCTGTGATTTAAATGTCTCTCTCCGTACATACAATCGTGTATCTTAAAATTGCACTGTCAGCTTATTTGCATAATGGGAATAGTGCGCTAAAACAAAACTAAGAGCAAGTAAACTATGAGCAAATCGTTGTTGGTGTATTCCCTCCTATGACTTCCGATTGCTGATGTTTTGCCAAATTTATGCATTAATTTAAGACATTGTTGACATCATTAGACTACTAGACGACACGTGTAAGATAACCGGGGTCTAAAGAATTTCGAGAAACTGAAAGACTCTCCATTGCTCACCATATAACCTCATTGGTGGACATTTTAGATTGATTCGGGATTTTCTTTCCTTGGGATCACTCTTAAACTTTGCCCACTCGATTGAAAATAACGGAGCCCATCAGCATTCATCTCATGTTGTTTGTGTCCCCGCAGGCTAATTTATAAACCGCATTCTGTAATTAAGCACTCGTAGCGCTGCATTTCTGCCATTTGTTTTTCCTGAAATGCACTCCGCATGGCTGTGTTTAAAACACATACGCGATGACTCCTGGTACACAGCTGCATTTCAGTGGCTTTAAGTGTAATGCTCATTTGACAAACAAATTGATTTCCCAGAGGGTGGATCGTGAGGGGAAAGTAGGGTCTAGGAAACAAGCTGGATGGGGCAAACAAATTCCTCTATTCCGCTCCCTCCCACTTCCCATCACGCTCTTTAATAAGATGTCTGCTTTTTTGTTTGCCTGCTGTAAAAAGGAGAGAAGCAGCTATTGATCAACAGCGTTGCATGAAGAACACACAGTGGGGTCTCTGCAGAAAGCGCTCAGCCTCCCTTTAAGCTTGACCTTTGAGACTTCGCAACTTTCTGGCACCGATTAAAAGCGCCACAAACACGAATCCACTGCACCTCCACTCGCAGAGATAGATATAGCCGCAAGCCAAGTCTAAAAGTTTCAAAATGAGACGGCATCTGGAGGATTTTGCTTCTTGGTTCAGTCATTCAGTGCAGTCGTCTGTATCGATGGGGCAGCGTTCGGTACAAATAAAGTTTATTATGCAGTGCAACATATGCCAGATCTCATAAACCATGATGTGACGCTCATTTTCTCAGTAATTTTATCTAGACTGCCTCCTGTTTAAGCTTGGATTATGGTCCTGAGAGGCCCAAGGCTCCAGCTTCAATATTAAAGCCCCCACTTGCTGTTATTATGTCCATTGTAAGTTAATTATTGTAGATGAGATTTTTGTTTGTTTTCACAAGCAATGGTAATCAATACAATGTCACAAATGCTTATTTTGAACCCAGAACAATCATTTAATTGTGTACTTTTGGCCCATTTCAAACCCATAATAAAAGAAATCAGAAGAAGCCAACATTTAAAATGTAAAATAAGTTAATAATACCACAAACAGACCCGTAAGATAATGAATAATAATAATGTTCTCATTCATATTTAATATAAGTAAGGGATTGTGTAGCCCTGTATCAGGTCTTGTATCACTCTGAAGGGGTTTATTCTGCGATAACAAACGGCTGGATGTACATTATACCGCTTATTAAACGGCTACTTGCAACTTAAGTAATTAGACATGAAATATTGACTTGAGTTGAAATATTTTCTTAGCTCTTTAAACGGAAACTTCCGCAAAGAATTCAGTGTCTAGCAAGCGAAAAGTTCAAACTAGACAGAAATTTAAGGGATACGATACCGTCATACCGCTTATTACATGGCATTTCACCACATACATAACTATGAGGATAAGAGATATTGATTTGAGTGAAACTCTTTTACCTGTTTGTTATCTTATAATCCATTACCGTGTACAAAACAACCGTCGTGAAATGGCAGCAGATGCATATAAACAAGAGAGCGAGTCTGTGATACCCGGATGATACAATAACTGTGCACGAAATATTGATTTGAGTTTTAATATTAGGTCACTAAACGCAAAACTTCCATGAAGAAAAAACTTTCCTAGCAAGCATACAACGCAACTTCAGTAACCCGGATGAGCCTGTGTTATAATTTTTTACTGGTTGTTATCGGGGAATAAAACCACTGAATGGCTCGATTGACCAATCAGAATCAAGTATTCCACAGAGCCGTGTAATAATAACGAGTAATATTTATCATTATAATTATTCTCTTCATTTTGATTCAGTCAGCATGATTATCATCACAGTCCCCCAATAATTGTATCCCTTAAAACTAATCTTTGATCACCAAAATTATATTTAAACGTTTTTTTTTTATCCTGTCACAAAAATTCCTTCATGCTTTAAAATAGTTTGAATTAATTAATTAACTATTGTCATAGTTAATGATAAGCTAAAGCACTTCGGCACATTGACCTGGGGTGCGTTTCCCAAAAGCATCGTTGGCCAACTATGATCGCAATTTCTTTTGAACTCTACAGAACTTGCGACCATAGTTGGCTTTGGGAAACGCACCCCTGATTGGTTACAAGGTAGTTTGTGATGTCAGAAACACCAGTGATTTCAAAACGCGATTTTAAAACTGTCTTTGGTTCGCTGGAGTTTTAAAGAGAAAATACTCAGCAATGGTGTTGACTTATTAATCTGCAAATGGTTTGTCTTAACGCATATTAAAAACACCACATAGATGAACAATAAAAACTTGATTTTCACCACAGGGTTTTTTTTTTATCAAATAATCATAAATTAGATAAAAAATTAAGAGAATAACAATAATGATGATAAATATTATTTTTTGTAATATAATTGACATGTTGCTGTAATAATAACTATTATGAATGTTTTGTTTAAATGTTTTATTATGGTTATCGTTATTATGTTAATTTTAATTCAATTATAATTATAATTGAAATTTAACGCTGATATAATAGTAATTGTTCTTAATAATGATCTTTTCTTTTTAAATAAACACCCAGGAAATTAGCATACAACCTTTAGACTTTTATCAGAATTTTTGGTCAACACAAAAGTATAAGCACCAATTATTTCAAAAGACCTAACCAATTCGAAGGGTGTCTTTTGTCAAACAGTTGGAAAACCTGCCAGCGGTTGTTCTCACAGTCATTTCCCCTTACGGATTTGATCAATACACTCTCCTCTCTCTGCACTTCTCATTCACACTCTGAAGTGAACATCGTCACTTCAACGTACAAAACAATCCCCTGCTGCACTCCCACTGAATGTCCCTCACCATGTGTCCATGCATCTCTCCGATCTCCCACTCACACTTCAGGACGGCCAGTATGATTCTCCACGCAGTCTTTCCCACATGTGTCTCAACTGCAGTGCTAGTAATGCGCTGCCATATCTTTAAAGTTGCCATTTAATTATTTTATGTCAGTTCGTAAAAGGATACGGAAACCACTACAGCTCCGTGCTCTGAAAACCTTATTTTAAACTTCGTAATTATGACCCCGCTGTCTCTGACGGTTTAACGATGATTATAGATGAGATGAAATGATCATGATCCATCATAATTATGAAGGTCTCGGTACATTCTCTCCCGCCTCTGGCATAGGCTATAAATGTATATTGCTGCTACTGGGGAACTTTAACCTCAGGCAGTGTCTTACACTGAAAATGCTATATAGAGCAAACAAGGACACGTCTGAGGTGAACGCCGGTCAACTGATATACGTTGAAGTCAAACTGAACTGAGAAACGGGCAGAATAATTGATATGACGAGATAATCGCTGACAGATAACCTTTCCTTTTTGTTCATTAGCTGTGAAAGTCGAGGGGTTTGCGCAATTGCATGTCATTTTCAGAAAACTTTGAAGGCTCAGAATAAGAACGTTAAAGGAATAGTACTTCTCGAACACGCGCGACTGAATTAATAACAAGAACCGTGATTGGTCCATTTCCATGTCAATCAAACCGTGGTTGTTTTTAATTGGGCGGGTCTTACCCAGAATAATTTGATAGTTGATAGCTACGATCTGTTTCGAAGTTGTAAATAAAACTTGTAATTTATTTTACAAGAAAATATTATTTTCGGTAACACTTTATTTTACAATGTCCTTGTTACATATGTTACATGTACTTACTATAGCAATAACAGTTAATTATGCATAATTACATGCAACTAACCCTCAACCAAATCCTAATCATACGCTAACCCTATAGTAAGTACATGTAGTTAATTAATATTACTCTGTACTTACACTGTAACTGGGGGGGAAGCTGCCTTAAATTTTTAAGTACAATCAACTTGGATGTTGTCATTTAAACTTAAATTACAATAAACTGACTTAAAAGTTGAAAATTGCCTAACTTATTTTGACGAGTTAAACTAAAGCAATGTATACGTGTTGTCATAACTTATTGATCATATAATTTTTTAATTTTCATGAGTGAAAACCATTTCTGTTTTTCAGTGGTTATACATTTGAAACAGCTTGTATTTTAATATTGATCCCAGTCAATTCTTCACTTTTGCTTTTCATAAGACATAAGTTGTCTTTCTAGAATGATAACAGACAAAAAAAATGTTCTGTAATTTTTATTTTTTCAGTGTTTTCTCTCTTTGTCAGAGTGTGTGTGTGCAAATACATTTTGTTTGTTTTTTAGATCTCAATGGTAAAACACGTTGAGAGCACAACCAGGACAACCGGAAAACAGGCAAAATAAATGGAAGTGAGTCATACATCACGACTAGGGTTTTCAGATATGGCAATAATGCACAGTGACGGGTAGTTTGTCGATGTCATTCCAAGACCTTTGTTTTGAACCATTGTACTCTTTCACAAAGCAATTGGACTGGACACTCACTCCATCTCACTCCAACTGGATCTCTCTTGTCTCTCCATGCATCCCAAGAAAACAGAAAACACAGGAGAGGTCTGACCTCACCTTGACCTGGAGAAGCTCTGTTGTCAGTCATTCGATATCTTGCTGAATATTCAACTTTGTTTTGTTGTGCGAAAACAAACTCTACAAATTCGGCCAGCTAAACCAACAGCCTGTTTGACACACAGTCTGTAACTAACGCTGTAATTCATTTGTGTTGTGGCACTAGAGATCAATCCGTTATATCTAGGGTGACATATATAATCTACATCAGAAGCAAAAGAAATTTGTTTTGACACCGGCCTGTCAGGTTCCAGTCAGACGAGCTCAACGTCTTTTTGTTTATTAGTCCACAGCAAGATTTTGAAATGAACCGTTACTGGCAGGGATAAAAAAAAGACAATCTATCCACCGAACAATATCAACACCTTCACTATTAATTATACAACATGTCAGGGAAATAAACAGGCCCTGCGAGAAGACATCGACATGCACGTTGTGGCGTAGTTGGACAGATCTGCAGTTCTGACTCCTTTGGCACTTTTTTTGAATCGTTTTTCACATTCAGCGTGGTTTGATGCATAAATATCCCTCCACGTCGGCAGATGATGAAATATCACAGTTACGAAACTTCACCACACATCAAGAACGACACAATACACTTCTGAAATGGACGAATCCACCACATATTGTGCTGTATTTGCATAACCATGCATGTGTACAAAGCATGTGAGTCTTTTTTATTTCCCCTTCGGCTTTGTTGTGTAGTGAAACACAACATGTCGGCTTACAGTGCACAAGTATTACATTTGATAAAGAAAATGCAGGCCAATTTACACCATTCTCCTGTTATCTCTCCGGCAGAGGATCTTCTTGAAGGATCTTCGGAAGTCATTGTTGAAGATGGTGTATATAATGGGATTGAGGGAGCTGTTGCAGTAGCCGAACCAGAAGAAGAACTTGAAGAGCGTCAGGGGAACGCAGCAGGCGCAAAACGCCATCAGTGTGTAGGTGAAGAAGAACGGGAACCAGCAGATGACGAACACGCCGATGACCACGGCCAGGACAAACGTGAAGCGCTTTTCCCGGTTCTGACGGCCCTTCCACCGGCTGGTCTTGACGGCCTGGCAGGCCTCAAGTTTGTCCACGTCCCCCGGTTTGATTTGGCTCAGCTTGGTCTTTCCCTTCGAGCTCTTCTTCTTGAGGGAGCACGGATTGGAGACCTTGTGGTCCGAGGAGGACGATTCCTCCATGTCCATGCCGTTTAACTCGCCCTTGTCGTCCGGATCGACGTTCGGATCCCCGTTGAGCTTCTCATGAGGGTCGATATCCTTCTTCTCCGCTTCCTTTTTCCTCCGGTCCCCAGGAGGCGCTCTGGTTCTCTTCTTGGCGATCTGGTAGATTCGGACGTACACGAGGACCATGATGATGCAGGGCAGGAAAAACGACCCGATTGAAGAGGAAATAATGTACCATTTTTCTTTGTTGATCTCGCAGATGTTCCCCTCTTTCTTCTCTATGGTTATAAGAGGCGGGAAGGAGATCACGGCGGCGATGATCCAAACGATAAAAACGATGCGTTTGATTCGTTGCGGCGTGCGCTTGAGGTTGTACTCGATGGCTTGCGTGATCGACCAGTACCTGTCCAGGCTGATGGCGCACAGGTGAGTGATGGAGGCCGTGCAGAAGAGGACATCCAAGGCCAGGTAGATTTCGCACCACACCTGTCCAAAGACCCAGGAGCCCATCAGCTCATTCGCCAGCGAGAACGGCATCACCAGAGTGGCCACCAGTATGTCGGCGGAGGCCAGCGAGACCAGGAACAGGTTCTGGGGAGCCCGGAGAGCTCGGCTCGTGAACACAGCGATGATCACCAGCACGTTGCCGAAGACGATGAGGAGGATGAGGAGCCCCACCAGAACGCTCAAAGGAAGGGCCACTAGCAGGGTGTACGGCTGTTCTGTCCCATTGGTCGCATTGTCACACTCCATTGCTGAGAATCACGATCTCTTCCTCTCACAACTGAAATTATGTATTCAGTTGATGGCACTTCATTTTTTTCTGTATTATTGAAGGCAAAAGTGACATTTTTGGTCACTTTGACATCTACAAAAAAGGAGGAAATTTGTATTATTCAAATAAATATGGAGAAATGGATTTAATAAGCAATTAAAAAAGTGAAATTATTTTAAAAATCAAAACTTTAATTAAAAAAAATTCTCATACTTTAAGAAATACCATATTATTAAAACAGGAAAAAGTAAGGATAGGAATGGACCTTACCTTTAAGGGGAGAGAAGCCTGATATGACACAAACTTTTTAAGCCATCCAAGAAATCTTCCTCAGAGTGTAACTTCTCTTTTTAAAGTCGCTCGGCGTGACAAAAACGGCATGATTAATTCCTCGCATCTCTTCGGTGGAGCGTGTGAAGACCGCGCTTCATCATCAGCGCTCAACTCAGCTGTGCGCGCGCAGGATCTTAATCGTGTTAGCTGTCTCTGTGTGTGTGTGTGTGTGTGTGTGTGTGAGTGAGAGAGAGAGAGAGAGAGAGAGAGAGAGAGAGAGAGAGAGAGAGAGACTTGCACTGCCACTGAGGAGAGTGTGAGTGCGCGCGCTCGCTCGCTCGCGTTATAAACGACTTCCCTCATTATTCTGCTGTACTTGAGCCACGCCCTCTTTCTCATGACGTTGCTTAGCAGCAGCCGCCAGAAACATCCAAAACCACTTAAAACACTTTTTATACGTGCCTGACTGGTTTAAATCAATTAAACCATTAGTCTGTTTTAGTGATAAGAGAGAATCAACTAAGTGTTTGTGTACTGGTGATGCATAATCATCAACTCGATGAACAACGTGCAAACACTAGACTAAATACACATGCTGTTAATGAATATTGTTATATAATGTTACCTCAATTATGCAGAAGTTTATGATCATTAAGTAGATCGTTTTATATACGCTGAGGTGAATTTCAAACCAAATGTTACCCTAAAAGTAAAGGAATATCTACCTGATTCGATCTGACTTAAGTAAAAAGATTTGCACTCACTGGGATCCTACTCGTGTCGAGGACGTTTCCAGCGCTGAAAATCAGCTATTTAAAAAAAATCCCTCACATTTCCAGGCTTTCCATGGCCGTGGGAACACTAAAATTATCCGAAAACGTTACTGCAAAATAGTTTTTTTTCACGGACCAGGCTGAAGAGATGAACGAGAAACCGAGAAACAACGCAGAGGAAGTACTGAGTCAGGAGCATTGAAACAGCGACACCTGCCGGAAATGTAAGATACCGCTGTCAACGCTACACAAAAATAATACACATAGTTGGATCAGATGACAAGTAATGATACACGACCTACTGTAGAATAGTTATATTCACCGTAGGTTATACGGGATACTGAGTCAAATATATTGTTGTGAATTTATATAAAGTTACATTTAGATATTAATTGTATTTAGCCCATTTGACATACAGTACCGTGTAATCTTATGGATCCTCGATCTGCTGTAGGCTACTATTCTCTATTGGTCGTCATACAGCTACAAAACATACATAGCGTGTCCTACATAGCATTTTATTAAGACAAACACAATTTATCCCTTTTCTAAAATTCTAAGGGCCATTAAGAAGAAAGAGACAATATTGTTGTTCACAAAAAAATGTATTTATAAACACCATTTATGAACTATGATGACTCCCCTATGGCTTGCCACTCTTCTTTAATTGTTTTTCTATCCTCCTGTCAAAGTGCTCCTGCTCACTGATAAAAAAATTAAACATAAAAACAAATTAAAAAGGACATCCATGGTGAATTTGATCTTGACACTGTGTGTGTGTGTGTGTGTGTGTGTGTGTGTGTGTGTGTGTGTGTGTGTGTGTGTGTGTGTGTGTGTGTGTGTAGCCCAGAATTGATGTCAGGTTAGTGTGGATTGCATCAGTTTGCTCCTGATCTTCAAAGTACAACGGCACAGGCACTTGTTGGTGGAACACTTTTAGAAAAAGTGTCAAGCTAGTTTGATTTCTTTTGGCCACTGATGATGGACTGTGCAGAGAAAATTGAAAATGACATTAAAAACATGTAAGTCGTTTATTTACTAGACAGGCTATTGGTTTGGAATGCAGTTAAAAAAGAGATGGGTGTTTATAGTTTATACAAGTTTAGAGAGAGAGAGAGATTTTCATTTCCTTAACCAAACACACACCTTTATGAGATGCAAGTTAAAGAGAACTTGGTAAAGACATGATAAAACCCACGTTAAATGCACAAACCCTACATTTTTAGTCCCGATCAGTAAGCTATTTAAAAAAAATGTATATTAGGATATAAATTAAATAATCTCATTTATAAGAAACAACTCAAACCAGAATCTACATTTTTTATTGTGGGTTTTATCATGTAGGCTATATGACGTTGGAAATAATCAAAATATTTGAGTGTGTGCGCAGTTCAACTCTTTACTTAGAGAGAGAGAGATTTACATACATATATGCCTATTATAAACGTGTATTTTGTGTGTTCACACCATAGACTGTAAAAAAACCCAAATTCACATATTTCCAATATTTAGGCCCAGGCCCGGATTGGCTAATCGGGAGCACCGGGAGAATTCCCGGTGGGCCGGTCTGTTTTATTGGCCAGGAGGGCCGGTGTTGTCATGGCACTGGGTTGAATGCTTTACATAGGCTCCAGTCACAGCTTTCTGAGTGTATATTTTTCTGATTGTATAATGAACGTTGTGAAATAATTGCCTAATATTATCTCTAATTTGGTGCTGCAATGATTTGCATATCGCGACGATAACCGACCTCATAATCTGAGCTGCTTCAGTATTAAAACACCGCTCGTCGGCAATGGCAAAATGTTTGAGATGACCGATCAAAGCAAGCGGGATTTATGTTCACAGTTGCGCGAGCCGCGGCCGCAGATGCAAGTGGCTAAACTACGTAAACAGCTGTTTTAATTACGACAGAAGTTTTAAACGACCGAAAGAAATAATCAGTTTGTAAAGACTGTATCAATCAAAACTCAGCTTCGGGAAGGGGAGATTTACAGTAACCTAAAGATAAAGAGACTGAGAAAAGAAGAATGAGAGAAGATGGAGATGAGAAATGAGAGCAGAGGAATAGCCTATTGCATACTGTGCCCAGATTGAGAAAAACTTTATAGATTCCTATTTAACACAGACATACCTATGTTCTTTGCCAATGATGATCATCAGTGTAAAAATAAGCTCAATTTAACAACGCAAGCACCTATATAATATATTGCCATTGTTATTGTATAAATATATATATATATTTGTATACCTCGAATGTGTTTATATTTCCCCAGTATCAGCACTGGGACTTTTCACTGTTTGTATTACTTCACTTGTCTGGGTGGGCATATGCCCCCGAACCCGCAAAATCACTTTTCGGACCTCTGTATTTATAAAACCCTGTATACGGCTATTGCACTGAATATAAATGTATATATTTTTAAAATACAATGAATAACAAGGCTGTACAGAACACTGCACTATTGCAGACTTATATGCTGAGGTTTCAATTACATTATTTTAATATAGTCAGACGGGAACTAAAGTGGGCCGGTCTAAGGCATGAAACTCCAGGGCTGAAAATTAGTCCCACTCCGGCCCTGTTTAGGCCTAATGTTGCCCCATAAACCATGTGGAGTAGCCTATGCTATGTTTCAATGCAAGGAGTAAACAGGGTCTTACCAGAAGAGGCCATCTCACGCAAGATAAAGACAGGCAACAAAAGAAAATGAAAAAGAAAATTAATTTGAAAGTGAGTAAAGGGGGCGCTAAACTACACGTGGTTAGCTAAGCATGAGCCAGAGAACATCAACCTGACCGTCAAGAACTTCTTGTCTCTCGAAATAAATTATAGACCCATACAATGATATATAGAAATGATTTGATATCTACCTACCCTAGCTTTATCTAGCTAATCGTTTATAAATAATAAATGTTGCATCACTGCTAAACAACAACTTTAGCAGATTATTTACCATACCTCAGCTCGTGTCTCTGTCTCCCCCTACTGGCCGCATCGGGAACAACAGGGCCGTGTATCACCGGCTCCAGGTCTGCAGCCTCCTCCTCCTCACACTTGATGCAGATCATAATGGGAAATGCGTAGTGAACCAAAATGTGAAACCATCTTATATCTCAGTTTCTTCTAAGTGGCCACAGTCTGTCTATATTCGTGAGGAGCTTTTTAAGCAGTATTGACGGAGTTCACATGCACGCCGGACACTCTTTACTTCTGCTTAGTTTATCAGTTTAACCCGAATCAATTAAAAATTGTTACATTTAAAATATTGTTTTAAACTTGTTTTTATGATCATGAGATATTCAAGTCAAAGAATTTTTTTAAACATTTCCATTAAAAGAGACATTTTCAGTAAAACATGTTCAGCGTTTTACTGAGACTATAGACAGACAAATAGAGACAAACAGATAAACAGGCAGACAAAGACAGATAGAGATAGAAAGACAGAGATAGATAGTCTAACAGGCACACAAATAGCCAAAGTGAGTTTTCATAGTTTTATATTCTCTCTGACATTAGCAAAAATTTTTGCTCTGGACTGGGAAATGCATGAAGGGTGAGAGTGGCATATTTGACATTCGTAAGGCAGTCAAATGAGCATTTGGTTGAAGAACGCTTATCAAAGCAAAGATTTGATCTGACGGAAGAGGGTCCTGTTACTCGTTCGGGCTGAGTCAGAAAGAAAGAGAAATCAAGAGTCACCTTTAAGGCTGTTTTTTTTTTCTTCTATAGAGAAAAGTATGTTAGACATGTCCACAAAACACTTGATACCCTATGAAGAGTAAAGATAAAAAAAGAAACATTTTGCAGTTACGAAAGAGCAACACTTTTATCTTTTGCACTTTTTTACATCCCTGTCCACACAACCAGACAAATATGAATCTTAAAAAAAAAAGAAAAAAGAAAAAAAAAGAAAAGAAAAGAAAATCAACATGCTTTTTTCCTATACATAGCAAGGCAAAATAAAGAAGGAAACATAACATTCCTATGTTTAAAAAAAAAAAAAAAACATGGAATATGAACTTCATTTATACAGCTTCAATGGCCGAAATGCACAGACAATATAAAAAAAATAAACCAATCATAAGGATTCACCAGAACAATACAAGATCAAAATGAAAAACTGCCACCGCGGCTGATTATAACGGCACTGTCATTATTCACCATCAAAAGTACAATTACGGTTTCATTGTCTGTTTTAGTGACTACATTCCTGATTTGTGATGCATTCTCATCCAAAACCGACCATACTGTTACCCCACATACAACCAGCCTCACTCTCCTGCAGAAATGGCACATAAATTAAAAAAATTAAACTTAAATGGGACACGTCACAAGGCCGTGTCCCTAATGCACGTCTCACTTGAAGTACTCAAAGGCATTTATTGTCACATCATGATTCCATTTTTAATATCTAACTGTTCCCTCACACACGCTCACAAAAGAAAACTCAAATGTACAGTTCTAAGCTTATACAAAACCAGGAATGCAATGCCTCTGGTGTATAGTTAAGCATGAACAGAGAAAGCCCTTTTTACAATGTTTGTGTTTTTATTCTCGGCCGAGCAGGTCCAGAGGGAGTTCGTCTGTAGCAGAACCGGCCCGAGAACCCAGTCCGTAACGTCTCGCGCGGGCCGGCTCTCTTACAGTATTACGTTTCTAGGAGGTCCGTAAGCAGCAACAGGTTCTGCTGGTTGATAAAAAAGCAGCGAATTGTGTCCTTTTCATGGCCCCACAAATGCAAAGTGCCTCTCCGAAACCTTTACACTGCTGCCAATGCACACGTCTTTACGGATCAAAGGAAAGAGCGAGAGGGAACATGGAAAAGGAAAGGAAAAGCGTGGACAGAACACCAACAACATATCGGCTTGAGAAACTAGTGTAGGTGGAAATTTACAGTCACTTGATATAATACTAAACCAAACGAAATTCCATCTTTTCTTGAACAAAACGACACTGTTTAAAAAGGCGAAATAAAAAACAAAAATATAAAATCAAAACATTTCCGTTTTTAATTGCAATACTTGATCTGCACCATGCGAAAGTGATATGATTTTTTTTTTAAATGTGTAGAAACAAACTAGTCAGACAGAAGTTTAAATCAAAACATTTAATAAAGAGAAAGAAGAATAAGGTTCTTAATAGAATGTTAACGTTCGAATATGCCGAGGCAAATTTGTTTCATTCATTGCTATAAAATATACATGATAGAGAATTAAAATAAAAGATAAAATACTTCAGAAACAACAATAATAATAATAAATGCCCCCATCCATTCGTTTAATCGGTAACATGAAATATCACGACCCTTTTACTTGAGGAGGATGCCAAATATCAGTACAAAGTGCATTAAAGGCAGCAGCATTAGAGGGGCGGTATGTGGGACGAACGGTGCAAAAAAAAAAAAAACAGTAACCAACCGTTGTTTAATATTCTGGAGCAGAAATCAAGAGGTGAAGTTTAAAACTGGTCCGATGACACGGACCAGGAAATCCTTCAAATGCGGAATAATAAAAAATGAAAAATGGATTTAAGTGATGTTGAATGGGCGTTTGGCATTCCTCACAGTAAACGTGGGCCTTTAACTGCTAGCATTGTTCAGCACCTGATATGATATGTAGATGCGACTCTCACCAATAGGACACAAGCAGAGCGCAACACTGGATATGGCAAACAAGTAAACAATTACAAACCCCACCTCCAGAACAGAGACCCCCGATACGCACTAGCTTGATAAACCCATGACGTGATTGCTGTCAAAAGTGATTTTTGATTCATCCGTTGCTTCGTTTTCACTATATCGCAGAAAGAAAGAAAAAGAGAATTGCAGATCTATCATTTTAAAACATCAACGCGTCCGAATGGCGAACAGGAATGAATATTTCGAAAAGGGACCGACAAAATAATCAACAATCATTACGGAATAAATTATACTTTAGCAAATTCATCCTTTTTGTATTAAAAACCTCTTGGATATTTATGTTCAGACACAAACCACCCGACTGCACTGGATAGGCACAATTCTATAATAAACAACAATTAAAAAAAAAGAAAGAAATCGCACTAAATTTTGTTCACTGCTTCCAAACAGGTCCTCTGTACAATAAAAAAAAACTTTTGGTTGTGGGATGATAAAAAAAAAAAACGTAAAAAAAAAAAAAAAAACCTGGCTAAAATCAAATCAAATAACTGGCATACAGTATGGCGGCAGCAGCAGCGAAAAAATGAGCACGTAGAAATTTTTTGTTTTTGCATACAACTGTTTCCTGGCATCGAAAACCCCTGTAATGACTTTCAATAAAATGATTGGAACACTAATGTACATTAATTTTGGCAACAGAAGTCTAGACGTTGTGTTCTACGGGGGGTAAAGGGGACCTAATTGGCTATGATTCCTCCATCGATTGGAACCCGGTTGCGCAGTTTCTTGTCCTAGATATAATGAGCACGACGGCACGGTAGCATCGCGCGGCGGTTGGGTTTCCTCTTTGTACGGTGTGCGAGCGTCTCAGACCATGGCCCGGTAGGGACCCTGCATCTTGAGGAACTGGATGATGAAGGAAGGGCCTCCGGCGACGATCTGCGGTGGGAGGTGGCTGAGGGGGCAGTTCTCGATGCTCATGATGGACAGCTTGCTGCACAGGGCCAGCTCGAACGGCAGACTGTGCAGGTTAGGGTTGTCGTTCAGGTACAGGTCCTCCAGGTTCTCCAGTGTGCCTGTGGGTGGGACAGAATAGGCTGTGAGTGAGTTGCGTAGATGTGTGTGTGTGTGTGTGTTAGGGCTGTCACTTTTGAGAAAAATCAAATTCGAACGGATATCAAATATCAAGCAATGTATTCGAATATATTCGAATATCTACGAAACTAAAAGGACTGCGCATGTGCAATGACGTATTACGCACGGAGCGAGCTGTTCTTCCTGTTGAATAGAGTGTCATAAATGAGTGTTCCGTTATTAAAAAATTCTTATTTCACTCAGCGTCTGTGAAGTGAAGCAGGACAACGTCCCACCAGCGCTTGTTTCAGATTATCATCCACGGACGACTGGTTTTGGGCACAGGGTTTTACTGCGTGATCAATATAAGCAGGCAAGCAGCACGGCAAATCATGCTCATCGTCTCCAAATCATGACCAGAGACGGATAAATATCAAGTCTGCTGTTTAAAACAAATAAAGAACCAATAGAGGAGAATAGTTATGCGCGAACAGCGGCATATTCGTGCAGTGTGCGCATGTCAAAAAATCAATTCGGATTTGAATCTTGTGACATATAACGCGCACATTACTTTATGTATCGTTCATGTAAACATGTTCATGTTCGGATTCATCAATCGGATTGTCCATTTCCAGACACTGCTTTTTAGATGAGTTGGGGTAGAAATTGTCCGCTCAGGCTGGCCGTTCTGTGCGTTATCTTCCCTTTTCAAAACAGGGTGGCTATTTTGGCTATTATTCGCTTGATTTGGTCATGAGTTTACGCTACAATACGTTTAGAGTGCCCGCTACTGGATGAGATGGCAAACAATAAAATGAAAAACAAACGGTCTAATCATAGACTGTAAAAAATGCGCTAAACATGGCACTTTAAAAAACGGTTAGTTTATTTATAGTTCGATTACGGATATTTCACGTCATGTTCGAATGCATATTCGAATATCGAATAAAAAGTGACAGCCCTAGTGTGTGTGTGTGTGTTTGAGGGCGGCGGGTGAGGTCGTACCGATCTCCTCGGGTAGGTGCTGCAGTAGATTCTCTCCCAAGCCCAGGTACGTCAGGTTGGTCAGGTGACCGATTCCTCTCGGCAAAGTGGTCAGCTGGTTATTGGTCAACACAAGTTTCTGCAAATAAATGCTTGAAATGAGTTTCACAATCAAAACAAATAGTATAACAGCATCCATACAGTTCATCATGTGTCCTTTGTTGCAGTGCATTCTGGGAATGCCCTATCCACAAACAAACCGAAGGAAAAAGAAATCATCCAAACATACTTGTAATTTTTAGTACGGCGCCCCTAAATGGGACATGGGGATGCGAAACAACCGAGATGGAAGGAAAAATTATCCTTCAATGCTTTTGCGTTCTGGCCATTATTTTTAAATGTTATTATTTTAATGTTTATGCAAACAAAAAGTGCATATTAAAGTTATTTTAATTTGTTATTTGTTGGTTTTCGACATAAAACTCGGTGAACTTATTTCTCTGTGTAGTATCAGTACTTTCTGACCCTTTCCAGCACATTTTAACGATATACCGTGATCATTTTAGTCACTGTAATCAGGAAATTTTCATACAGTTTCATCTCTAGTTATGATGCACTATACATGCATTTACAGTATGCAAAGTACCATTTTCTGAATTCTCTGATTCTATATAAAGAATTCTCTGATTCTGTTCTGTCCTGTGACATTTATATATATATATAATTTCAAAAAAAAAAAAAAAAAGTAGCTCTCATATGAAAAAAAGGTTTACATTCACTCGTAAAAGTTTAGGTTCTTGCAAAATGTTTGCATTTTCTTGTAAAACCTTTGCAATCTCTCGCAAAGCATTTGCATTCCCTCGGAAAAGTTTGCTGCTGTTTGTAAAACGTTTGCGGTCTCTTTAAAAAAAAATTGCGTTCCCCCATAAAACTTTGTGCTCTCTCATAAAGCATTTGTATTTACCCAAGAAACTTCGCTCACAGAACTTATTAAACAACAGAACTAATATGAGGTAGGAGGAAGAACTATATTTCAATGCTTTTGTGAGCAAAAGTTTCATGCATTCAATTGTAATTTTTCCGCCAATCTATTTTATTTTACATCATCATGTCCCCTTAGGTGCTCCGTACAGTTCTGCAAAGTTTCAATATTGGGTCCAAAAGTTTGACCCAACTAAAAAAAAAAATGTACACAATATTAGTCAGCTGCCTATGTAGACAAATGTCCAACCTGCAGATCCTTAAGGTAGGCAATCTCATTCGGGAGGGACTCCAGTTTGTTCTCCTCCAGATCAAGCTCTCGTAGTTTCCGCAAGTTCCCAATCCCATGAGGCAACTTCTTCAAGAGATTGTTGGACAATATGAGGACCTGAAGGAACCAATGGAAAAATAGAGTCAAAACACAGACCTAACTACATGACAAAAATGGGTTTGCAATCATGAAACTCTTGTTAAAATACAGAACATGATGTCACCTCTAGAGACACAAGTCCGCAGATATCCTCTGGAATCTTGGTAAGCTGGTTTGTAGCCAGGTTCAGCTCCACCATACTGGTCCACGTCCCAAAATCCAGCGGAAGAGATGTTAACTGGTTGTCCTGTAAATATAGTTTAAAAAAAACATTGAATGGTACAGTTTTTTACATTTACAAACTTGGTCATGCAAAACTAGCCACAATGCTGCTTGTCGGCCCAGGACAATACAGCCCACCCACAAGCCTCTACCATATTCTGCTCTGTAGTTAAAGCCTGTGTCCTACATATCTTCAGCAGTGACCTCTTGTGAACAATCACCTTCATATTGAGCTTGCTGAGCACTTTGGCTCGGGAGAAGATGCCGAAGGGGATCTTGTTGATACGGTTGTGCTCCATGTTGAGCGAGTAGATGGTGGAGAACTGGGACGGGCCGCCCACTGGGTAAGACTGGAAACAGTTCCGCGCCAGCGTCAGACTCGTCAGGTTCACCAGACTGGACAGAAGCCCCTGAGGAGGAACAGACAGGGATCGATAAATATACACAAACGGGACCCTGACAAGTAATACAAGACTGAAAATGATTAAAAGCTGGAATGAGCAGAAGCAAGCCTCACCTCTGGTAACACTGAGATGTTGTTGTTCTCAAGGTTGAGCTCTTCCAGCTCTCGGCACTTCGCTAAAGATCGAGGGATTGCTGATAGGCGGTTGTATCTCAGACCCAGACGGTTTATACTCGATAAATTACCTGAAACATTAAATTAATGTGAGAAATGCCACAGATATGCTTATGTTTATGGTTCAAAGGCCAGATTTACTAACAGCTTGCCTGGCGCAAAACCCTCTTTTGGAGTTAAAAACTACTGTCAGGATTTACTAAAGACACGCAGTGAAAAATGAGCGCTGAAAAGGCCTGACAGGGTTATTTTTGCGGCTGATCTTATTTCATATGCATTTGTAGGAGTTTCCCTTTCAGACGCAGTATTTATGGGAGGAAAGTATTTAAACCGATCATGCAAGGTGATTTACTAAGGTTTGCGCTAGTCAATTTACTGGTATTTGCGCTATTATTTGCTGCCCAAAAAAGCATGTCTTAAACCAGACACTAATTTGCGCTGCTTTTGGAAGATTGTGTTGGTCATTGTGGAAATGATCCGGCTGCGTCTGTGTTCTTTAATGTGAACTTTCCACTCCCATCTGCGCTTTTATGGGATTTCAATCTCACGTTAATTTGCCCCCTTTAGTAAATCTGGTCCCAAATGTGTTGTCTGTGGTCCAAATAAGTGTATGGTCCAAAACTGTTGATCTAGTCTTTACACGGGCATATAGGCATACTTCCTCCACTGATCAGATTATACTTAATTAGACTATACTTAATAATGCTCACAAAACCAACACATTTCCCCAAAGCAGAACTGTAGAGTACAATTTTTGTTTAGCCTCGAACAATAAGGATCCCAGCTTGAGCAGATCCTCACCTATAGTCTCAGGTAGGTCAAGAAGTTCATTGTGCTGCAGGTCAAGGTTGGTGATCTGCGTGCAATTGCCGATCTCTTTAGGAAGGTGCTCCAACTGGTTGTGGGCTACATCCAGCGTAATCAAGTTACAGAGCTCACCTATAACACAAGCCAGCAGAATCATCGCAAATGAACACTCAACGTTTATCCTTGCAAGAGATTTAAATGGAATGACACTATATATATTTATATTTTTATAAAAATAAATAGATAATAGAATATGGTCAGATTTGTTAACCAATCAGAAGACCCGGACTCAAAAAAACTCCCAGAGCAGCCAATATATACCGATATGGCTATCATTATTTTTATGCTATGGTATGTCAATATTTATTTGTATGTTATGGCTGATAACATACACACACACACACACATACATTTATATATATATGTATATTAGGGCTGTCAAACGATTAAAATATTTAATCGCGATTAAATCATATCATAGTTAACTCGCGATTAATCACAATTATTTTTATCTATTCTAAATGTCTCTTGATTTCCTTTTTGTCCCATTATTTTTTCTCATTTTAATGCTCTTATCAACATGGAAAAGTGCTTTGTGCAAATGTTTTTTATTTTATTGAAAACAACATTGACATACACTGTGTTCACTTTCACACTAACATTCGCACTTGGAGCAAATAATCTCTCAGTGTAACACTGTCCATTAATAAAAGGGTGAAAAAAATACTGACGAGGTCCTGATATTGATGAGGGGGCGTAGAATTCACATCAGCTGTGTGTGTGAGTGTGTGTGTGTGTGCTTGGCCATCAAGTGGTATTCAGACTGGACGCGCTGCGATGATGATCAGTTCACAACGACAAAACACACAGATCACTTTGGTCTTGTCAATGGAACCATTTGGCAACTTTTTAAAAGTAAACTTTCTATTCAGAATCTTATTGGCATTCATTTCGCCGTCTCGCGCTCGTCATCCACTCAAAGCGTAACGTTAACTATTTGGCCGGCTCGCAAGCCCAAACAAGGGTGTGCGGCGCGCCTGTTGTTTTGTTTCCGGTCTATAGCTAGATCCGCTTGCGCTTTGGTCGACGAAGCAACAAAACGTCCTCACGCGGCGCAAGCCATTGAAATGAATGGGTTTCATAGCGCCGCGCATGCCGCGTCCTGCTGTAACAGCATGTGAAAAAAAACTACAAAGTTTGCTAGGCCAAAAAGATCGTTAATCGCACGATAAAAAAATTGACGCCGTTAAAATGGGTTTGCGTTAACGCCGTTAATAACGCGTTTAACTGACAGCCCTAATATATATATATATATATATATATATATATATATATATATATATATATATATATATATATATATATATATATATATATATATATATATATATATATATATTAGTCATACTCAGAATTAATGGCACCCCTGGTAAATATGATCAAAACTGGCTGTAAAAAATAAATCTGCATCATTTATCCTTTTGATCTTTCATTAAAAAAAATGCCAGAAATCTAACCTTTCATTGAAGTAAAAGAATTAAAAGTGGGGTGGGGGCTTGGGGGGGGATCACATTATGAAATAAATGTTTTTCTCCAAAACACGTTGGCCACAATTATTGGCACCCTTTTATTAAATACTTTATGCAATCTCCTTTTGCCAAGATAACAGCTCTGAGTTTTATCCTATAATGCCTGATGAGTTTGGAGAACACCTGACAAGAGATCAGAGACCATTCCTCCATACAGATTCCCAGATCCATGTTTGTGCTTCTCCTCTCCAGTTCACTCCACTCATCAAGTCAGGGGACTGGGACGGTCATGGCAGAAGCTTCATTTTGTGCTCTGTAACAAATTTTTTGTGTTGATTTTGATGTTTGTTTTGGATCGTTGTCCTGATGGAAGATCCAACCACGGCCCATTATAAGATTTCTAGCAGAAGGATTCTCCATCTGTGATCCTTGAAGAGTCTTTGGCTACTCAAACTCTCCTCCTCACCATGCATTAAGGCAATATAGACACACGTCCTCTTCCTGGCAGATTCGTAACATCTTTAGTTGATTGGAACTTCTTAATTATTGCCCTGATGGTCACAGGGATTAAAGTGAAAAAAATTCTTCTGACGGATTTATTCTTCTGACGAAGTCATATTCCTTTAACTTTATTTAAATAGTCGAGACCAATAGCGTTTTAAGTGGAGATGTTTTAAACCGGTTTAAGATTGCCAGTTTTCGTATTTTAAAAGCTATTTAATAGGGCTGTAACAATACGCGATATAAAACCGAAGTCACGATACTCATATCCACGAACCTGTGTCGCGGTGTGAGAAGGCAGAATCCCGACACCCCTTCCAACTCCCAGAGTTATCCTTCCCGTCCAGATCCAATGCTACCACATCTTTCAATTACTATTAGTATTATTTGAAGTTAACATTACTAGTTTTGTGGTGTAGGTCTACGTATTTTATAGAGTATAAATTAAAATTGGGCAATTTCAGAGTTCTGGACGTGACATTTGCAGTCAAAACTTGAAATAAATTCTCAGAAAATGCATTTAATACCAATATATTGAAACTTCTGTATATATATCCATACTCCCTTAAGAAAGGAGTCCAGACATTAGAAAAATATAAGTCTACACATGCATTTTATATTTAATATAAGGGAAGATGCGTTACGGACGTGACACAAAACATCTTTAACTTTTAGGTGGCAAAATATTTTTTTAGTAGCCTACCTAATTCTGTGAATTACACTGCACAAACCAAAAGTAGGCTGATACTACGGAATGAAGAAGGGTTGGTTCTCCCCAAAACATAAAATGTTAATTTTATTTAATTATTCAAGTTCGCATTTATGAGGAAAAAACAATATTACGGGCGTGGTAGTTCTGGAAGCGGCACTAAAACTTCCACAGAGACCTCAAACAGAAAGCACACAGCCTTTCTTTAAAGTAAATTTCATTTATTGTATTAATTGTATCTTAATTTTAATCAATGTTTCATCAACCAATTAGCCTACCTGCATTTAATAAATAAGAAGTAAATATGGCAGAAATTAGATAATCACGACACGGAGGCGCCGGCGCGTGAACTGGAGCTCGTCTCATAAATGAACCGAAACTCAGCGTATAAGGTAGCCTACTTCACAGAAATATATCTATATTGAAATGTCTACTTTTAAACAGAACAATATAAAACGAAATAAAACAGACTCTCTGCTTATGTAATCCGCATTTACGTAATTTCGCATTTCTCTCTGGCGCGTTCACTACTGCGAAGATCGCGAGTCAGCATCATCAACTTCATCTTTCCAGCCGAGTGAGCCGACACTGACATAAAACACTTGTTTATTAATAAACAATTAAAATGTCTCCTTGCTATATTGACATAGGCCTATTCATAATCAATACTTTTGCCGGTTCTTTTTGACAGCTTTTAGGTTATTGGCAGCGCCACCCTTACATGTTATGAACGTGTCAGCACCGAAAACATGGAGATGGAGATTTTTTTTTTGAATAATCGCACAACCTATTTGATATTCTATAATTAAATACTCACGTTACTCAGCCCAACCAACTAAAATGTTTACTTGTAAGCGTCTTTTTACATGTTAGTTTTTCCGTGAGCGGGAATTGAAAACCCGGGGTGGACCCAACCAACTAAAATGTTTACTTGTAAGCGTCTTTTTACATGTTATTTTTTCTGTGAGCAGGAATTGAAAACCCGGAGTGGACCATGAGTTGGGGATTTTCAACTCTTTAGCTATTTTCTTACAGCCACTTTCTATTTTGTGATGCTCGACAATCTTTTGATGCACATCAGAACTAGATTCTTTAGTTTTACTCATTGTGATGGATGATTAAAGGAGTTTGGCCTTTGTGTTTCCTCATTTCAGAGATGGGTACCAATAATTGTGGCCAACGTGTTTTGGAGAAAAACATTTATTTCATAATGTGATCCCCCCCCAAGCCCCCACCCCACTTTCAATTCTTTTACTTCAATGAAAGGTTATATTTTTGGCAATTTTTTTAATGAAAGGCCAAAAGGATAAACGATACAGATTTATTTTTTTTACAGACAGTTTTGATCATATTTACCAGGGGTACCATTAATTCGGAGCACGACTGTATACACACACACACACACACAATCCAATATCAATTAATACAGCCATTATATATATTTTTCAGGAAATGAAAAAAAAGGAATAGGAATAGGAAAAGGGAAAAGGAAAAGAGGAATAGTTTTAAGCAGCAGCAGCTCACTCACCGATCTCTGCGGGCAGCTGTTTAATCTTGTTCTCTCGGATGCTGAGCATGGTGAGTTTGGACAGATTCTTAATGTCCTTCTCCACGGTGGTGATCCGGTTAAAGCGCAGGTAGAGCGTGGTGAGGGAGGTGACGCGGTACACAACGGCCGGGATCTCCCGCAGCTTGTTATGCCGCAGGTCGAGCATACGCAACTTCTTCAGGTTGTCCAGTGAGTCGGGCAGGCTGGTGAGAGAGTTCTCGCTGAGCGCCAGCGTCACCAGTCCTGACAGGCATCCCAACTCGGGCGGCAGACTTTGCAGCTTGTTGCTGTACAGGTAGAGCTCGGTCAGCTGGGTCAGCTCCCTAATGGAAGAGGGCAAGAGATGGATGGATCTCTTGGACAGGTCCAGGCGCATCGAGTTCTCCTCACGGCACTTGTTCAGCTCCTTGATGACCTCCGCGTTGCTGGATTTTTTGCGCGTGCTAGGCGGCGGGTTGGGTCGCTTTATCGTGCTGTCCAACGTGAAGGCCACCGCGGGCGAAGCGCCACTCGTGTCTTTCTTCCCGTCTTTGGCATCTTTCCCTTTGGTTTTGGATTTCCCTTCAGCTTTGGGTTCCCTCTCCTTAGAGTCTTTATCTTTGCCCAGAGTACTGCTCATGGCGAAAGCCCCGCTGCCCAATGGCACATGGGACCCTCAGTCTCTCGCTCTCTTTCTATCGCTCTAGTATTTTGCTCGTTATTCAAGGGCAGAACCAAAGGGAGGGGCTGTTATATCGGTGTTCTCTCATACATACCCGTGTTCCTTCACCAGTATCGGTGTACCGAGGCAGCCTGTACTCCTGCAGGGGTTAAAACTCCATAGGGGTGACGCGTGTGTGTTGTAGTCGGTGTGGCGAGGAGGCCAGCAGCCTCATGCTTGTTTGAACTGCACTCTTTCCCTCGGCTCGGCTAGAGCTGTTCTACACAGACAGGTCGCCGGGATTCACATCCTTTGGCTGTTGAACAAAACAAACAGTTTCAGTTAAGACGCACAATGCCCCAAAGACGAGAATGACTTGCAAAGTGTCGTTCAAATTTCAGATGTGAGAAAGGTCTTTAAGAGCTTCCCTCAATGACGCAAATGTGAGCTGCTATCTAATAAACATACAGTTCCTTCCTGTATGCTTGTACCACAAACGCTTACAGGAAGAAGCAGCATCAAGTCATTCAGGCCGTCAATGGTCAGCCACTTGAGGCAATTATGAGCAATTAAATCTCAAATCTCTTTCGGCGATGCATCAGATGATCCTTTACTGGTGGATGTGCGGGAAAATATTAACTAGCCTGTAAGAAAAATTATATAGGGTACTAAGCTTCCACAATGGGAAAAGCCTTAAAGCGTTTTACTGATAAGAATGCATTAGATTCATTTTAAGGGCGTGGACAAAACCAGGCTAGTTTCTTCTGAAAGCACAACTGGGACCGTAATAATATAGTTGGCTTTTTATATTGTAACTAAAGCAAATACTAAAATATTATCAGGAAAATATTTTCTTTCTATCAGGTTGACAGTAGGGCTGGACACATCGATGACGTTGATTGCATAAAAAATGATTTGCGTGTGTTATAATGAGTATAATGTGCCACTGAAGTAAATCAAGCTCAACACTATTCATTCACAATTGACTAATACAGGAATGTATGCTGCATTCAAAACAAACTAGAATAAAGTTGTCAGCATTTCGTTATGCTATAATACGCATTCTATAACTGAACTGACACCTGCAGTTTCAGGATTCAACTCAATTCTCTGCAAACCTGTGCTGTCTGAATGAAACATTGAAAGATCAATGCTGTTGAAAGGTTAAGTTAGAGTTATTATTTATTGGTAAGCTAATGAAAGGATTCGTGACGCACTGATAATGATTTTTCACGGCCAATTAAAATTTTTTTACAAGCAAATTGACAATCCGATACCGGTTGCCGATATTTCCCCTTTGTTTAGGCAAATATATTTGATGTTTATTTGCTCTATAACATGCCAAACTGACCTTAAAAAAAATATATATATATAAAAAAGCCATTAAGGGTTGCACCGACTAGTCAACTTTAATGCTCTGCCATGACACCATAAGCTTGACGTTGACTAGTCGCTGGTCATGGCCTATAGAAGGCGCAACAGGATAAGAAATCTTGGAAGTCCACTTTAAAGCTCTGTGTTTAAACAGTTAAAATGACAAGTACATACTCTGAGAGCGCAAAATTGATCGGGAGAACGCACGTTTTATTGTACACGTTATTTAATTCCCGTTCTGCATTGTAACGCACACTCATACAGAAGTTCGATAGAGCTGTTTTAAAGATAGCCGCCGAGTGAAATGACTTGCCTGAAAGGGACTTTGATGTAGTTGAAAAATTGTCACGTGAGTTTTGTATCTGATAGGCCTTTATAGAGACCACCGATCAAACTATATAAAGCTATTATCGGCTGATAACGACATATTAACAAATAAATTAAATGTTGTTTAACAATTCCCAATGATTTCTGATTGGGTTTTAGTGAGCAGAATTAAACTGTAATATCAAATGTTACAATTTAGAGTAAACAAAAACAAAATCACACTGAACATATTTCATTATCTTAAGTGCTCGTTTACCATGACAGCCCCCAAAATAAATTCTTAAATACCTTTTTTTCTGTACACTTTTGTACACAGACCCCTGTTCACCTGCTCATAAAATATAAAGCAGTTTTGCATCGGGTTTCCATCAACCACCTATACCTGTGAGATGCCAGGTGTCTCACGATGTTCATTAAATCACCAATGACATTCAACACTCAGTAATCCCAATAAAAACGTCAACCAAACCGAATCAGTAAAGCCTCAGTACTCTGTTAGATGCAATCTTTGCATAAGCATGTGTTCCTCAGCCCTGTATGGTGAAATTCAATGTGCAGTTGAAGTGTGTGTGTGCCGAGTCCAAGCTCAGATCAGAGCTGCAGAAAGGTTAATGCCGCTGGGAATAATCTTTGGGAGTGCCCTTCAAAGCTCAGGCCTCCCGCAGGTCAGAAGACCTTTATGGCCAAAGAGTCTAGCTCGTCTACAGTAATAATAAAGCAATGTGTAGACGCACATGAACACTCTGACAGATACTGACAGATGGCATATGCACCAGACTCCTCACATTAAGACAGCAATGTGTCATACATTAACTGACCTCCACTATCACTGAATGCGTAACTGAGGTTACCTGAAGAGAAGACAAAATAACTTTCAGTTTCATGACCTTCCACCTACTAATCTGGCTTACTTCTTGAGATGAGCGGAGTCCCCAGAGTGAATTGCAGCAGTTTCTGCTGACCTGTGTCCATGGAAAATGCTTTGATTGAACTGTAAACAGGTCACTTTGTAAGCCACTTCAAAGCCTTTGATTTACTGTGGGATCTGTATGTTTCCACTGTCAACTTTAGATGCTGACACTCTTATAGCGTGAAATCTCCTTTAAATCAGAGGCAGGTAAGCCTACACGACTTCAGATAAGCTGCCTAGAATCCCAAGGCTGTGATATTTTACAGAAAAGCCACTTCTGAGCAAGACACTGGTTTCGCAGAACAGGTCTGCTATGAGGGAAGAGGAAAACAAAACAAACATTTGCAGATCAATATCCAAATATGAACAGAACACCATCCAAATAAATACGTATACAGAAAACAAAGGCTTTTGAAACATGGGCTATGGTAAACTGTAAAAGGGTTGCCATCTCTTCCCTTTCTACAGGGATGGGCAGAAGCACTCAAAAGTGACAGCAATGATTGATCATAAAAATACCTTAAAGCTGCGGTAGGGAGTTGAGAAAACGTTGACTGAAAATTTGAACAAGCACAACTTACAGGTCCCTCCCCCCACAGCTCCTCCCCCCACAGCTCCTCCCCCCACAGCTCCTCCCCCCACAGCTCCTCCCCCCACAGCTCCTCCCCCCACAGCTCCTCCCCCCACAGCTCCTCCCCCCACAGCTCCTCCCCCCACAGCCCTCCCTCCACAGCCCTCCCCCTCTTGCTCTCTGCTGCACTACAGCCCTCCCCCCACAGCTCCTCCCCCCACAGCTCCTCCCTCCACAGCCCTCCCCCCACAGCCCTCCCCCCACAGCCCTCCCCCCACAGCCCTCCCCCCACAGCCCTCCCCCCACAGCTCCTCCCTCCACAGCTCCTCCCCCACAGCCCTCCCCCCACAGCCCTCCCCCTCTTGCTCTCTGCTGCACTACAGCCCTCCCCCCACAGCTCCTCCCCCCACAGCCCTCCCTCCACAGCCCTCCCCCTCTTGCTCTCTGCTGCACTACAGCCCTCCCCCCACAGCTCCTCCCCCCACAGCTCCTCCCTCCACAGCCCTCCCCCCACAGCCCTCCCCCCACAGCCCTCCCCCCACAGCCCTCCCCCCACAGCTCCTCCCTCCACAGCTCCTCCCCCACAGCCCTCCCCCACAGCCCTCCCTCCACAGCTCCTCCCCCACAGCCCTCCCTCCACAGCTCCTCCCCCACAGCCCTCCCTCCACAGCCCTCCCTCCACAGCCCACCCTCCACAGCTCACCCTCCACAGCTCACCCTCCACAGCTCCTCCCCCCACAGCTCACCCTCCACAGCCCACCCTCCACAGCCCACCCTCCACAGCCCACCCTCCACAGCTCCTCCCCCCACAGCCCACCAGCCATCCCCCCACCAGCCCTCCCCCCACAGCTCACCCTCCACAGCTCCTCCCCCCACAGCTCACCCTCCACAGCTCCTCCCCCCACAGCTCCTCCCCCCACAGCTCCTCCCCCCACAGGCCACCCTCCACAGCCCACCCTCCACAGCTCCTCCCCCCACAGCCCACCCTCCACAGCTCCTCCCACCACAGCCCTCCCTCCCTCCACAGCTCCTCCCCCCACAGCCCTCCCTCCACAGCTCCTCCCCCCACAGCTCCTCCCTCCACAGCTCCTCCCTCCACAGATCCTCCCCCACAGCTCCTCCCCCCACAGCTCCTCCCCCCACAGCTCCTCCCCCCACAGGCCACCCTCCACAGCCCACCCTCCACAGCTCCTCCCCCCACAGCTCCTCCCCCCACAGCTCCTCCCCCCACAGGCCACCCTCCACAGCTCACCCTCCACAGCTCACCCTCCACAGCTCCTCCCCCCACAGCTCCTCCCCTCCACAGCTCCTCCCCCCACAGCTCACCCTCCACAGCTCACCCTCCACAGCTCCTCCCCCCACAGCTCCTCCCCCCACAGCTCCTCCCCCCACAGGCCACCCTCCACAGCCCACCCTCCACAGCTCCTCCCCCCACAGCCCACCCTCCACAGCTCCTCCCACCACAGCCCTCCCTCCCTCCACAGCTCCTCCCCCCACAGCCCTCCCTCCACAGCTCCTCCCCCCACAGCTCCTCCCTCCACAGCTCCTCCCTCCACAGATCCTCCCCCACAGCTCCTCCCCCCACAGCTCCTCCCCCCACAGCTCCTCCCCCCACAGCTCCTCCCCCACAGCTCCTCCCTCCACAGCGGAGCCTGCCGTGAACGCGCAGGCTAGTAAGCAGGGCCAACGATGACGGCGGATAAACAGTTACGGCACATTCACTAGTAGGGACGAAACATCAACAATATGCTTTACATTGACTAAGGCCTGCCCATACTTTGACAACAAACTTGGTCCTCAAATCATTACGAAATTTTGCAATACATGTAATGTAACTTTATAACGTTACAGCCTTTCTATAAGTTATAAATAGCTAGTAAGATAATATAACGGTAACTAACGTAACAGCAAGTAAGTATTCTAGCGATATGTAGGCCTGATGCTAGATAAGGTTTGCTAGTACATTATTTCAGCAACATGACAAGCCAGTGAATAAGCAGGTTTCAATTGTTGCTTTGCACAGTGCGTGACATTTTACCTACATGTTACGCGGCTAGAGTTTTGACACTGAGTCAATGGGCTCTGTCTAATTCTTTCTTTTTCGCTTGTTTATCATCATCGGTCTTTTACCTTTTACCCGTCTTTGTTTTATGAGCAGGTGCCACTTGAGAAATTGGCAGTTTAGGTTGTTTCTCCGCCATTAGCACAGCTGCGGCACATCGGCAATCTTGAGTTTGAATGACTGGTACGCGCTGTGCAAGAGAGGGGTGTGATCAGCGCGTACACGAGCGTGACTGACACTGCTAAGACATTCCTCCTGGCTGTGATTGGCAGGGCCGCATTAAGAGCTTACTGGGCCCCGGGGCTATGAGTTACTGCAGGGCCCCCCCACCACTTTAGGCCACCAACTACATGAGCTAAATGTTATATCATTATACGAGTCATTTTATCCATCTATGATATTCTTCACAGTTAAGTTATATTACTTTTAACACGATTTTTTATCATATCAAAATGTAATGCCACTAAAATTTCATAATTCTTGTGACTAATTTCAATATCACAAAAAATAATATAGCTTAAGAAAAGAATCTCAAGCTTACTGATGACAAGAGTCACAAATAACAGAACAAAGGCACATAAGAAATCGACCTACTTGATAAACTTAAAGCACTGAATAATATTATATTGTATAAAGTAATCAAAATATACAATACATAGTTTTCACTATAAATTCAACAATTTATTCTTATTAATTTTACAAAAGTGATTCAGTCAAGGGCAGTAAATTACTTTCTTTCTGATGTTTGATTAACATTACTGACACAAAAGGCGACAGCAGCTTTATTAGCAGATTCTGTCACTTTAAGACCTCAGGGTCGGAACTCAAGTGCGCTGCCGCTGTGCAAAACCGTCTCAAGTTTACCATGGTCTCAAAACGAGCATTTACTAAATGAATTCTCTCCCGCTGCTTACTGTACATGAGCAGTTTAAAATAATTTGTGTCCAAACCACAATGCTTAAAAACGCGTTTAAATAAACTTACATCATGATGGCGCAGCAAAATTGACATATTTCTACCGGATATATATTATCGCCAGCCCTTTAGGCGAATAATATAGCGTTAGATCAAACACAAAAAGCAATATCATACATACATCAAGTTAATATTCAAACTTACCGAAAATTTCTGGGGTCGATCATGACGCTGTGTTTTAAGAATAGTCTAGACTAGAATGAAGTGAAGAGTGGAGGCGATTTATTGGTTGATGCAAATTCTAATCATTTATATAGGCCAACGTGCAGCAGCAGGTCGATCGTTCACAAGTTAAATATATAAATGTATTTGTTATATCAAATTAAAACGTGACATTTTAATTCACCATGTTCTGCTGCCCACGGGGGTTTGATTGACAGGCGGCCTGGCCAATCATAACGCTGAATATTTTGTCCTACAACAAAGCTGTCAGTAGATTAACGTCGGTGGACTTGAACTTGAAAACGGTATTGTTTAAATTACTTAAATGACAGTATTTGAAAGTTGAGACTTTGTTTCATATCAACAGTAAGCTGCTCTGAACTCTCTCTCGTAGTCACTCGGTGTAATGTTAGTCTTTGCCCCGCGATGTATTTTTCACTGCGTGAGTGAGAACATGACGTGCGTGACTCGTGAGAGCCGCCTGGCTTGTCATACAGTAAATAAAAAAGGCGGGTCTTTGCGAACGTCTCTATAATATTAATGAAAATGATTCCATGACAATGCATGGAATATATGGCAAAGCGCCACTAAATAACAGGGCTAATTTGTGGGGGGGCGTTGCGTGGTAAGGCTTTGGCAATCAGATGGCTAGCAGTATCTGCTCCACAGCCAATCACGGGCCCCCTCCTTGCTCGGGCCCCGGGGCTTTAGCCCCGCCTAGCCCTATTGTTAATGCGGCCGTGGTGATTGGTTGTTTCTGACCAGGAGCGGTGTATTTCTGCAAATGGCAATAGGACCACTGGGAGGAGCTAGATTTTTTCACAGATTATCTGTCTCATATTCTACTGTCAGGACATAATGACAGTTTTAACAAATATGTAAAAAATATTTTTTTACAAAAGTTACCTACAGCAGCTTTAAGAGTGGGATTTTTTTTCAGCTTTTCTAAATAGTTCATTCCAATTGATTATCTGCAACAAATATACACAAATGTGTCAAAAAGAGGCTAATTTGGATCCACAGGTGGTGCAAGATCCAGGAAAAAAAGCATCAAAACCAACAGTCAAAGAATTGAGTCTTGTCTCGAGTAGACATAACCAAAACACCTGTGTGTACTTTCTAGGGGTGTAACAATATATTGTTATTAGGGCTGTAACGATACACCAAACCCACGATTCGATTCGTATCACGATTTTTGACCCACGATTCGATTCGTATCGCGATTCTATCACGGGGGCGGGGCTTGAGGGGGCGGGGCTTGTGGTGAAAAAAAGAGATTTTGAGAGAAGAAAAAAAATACCGGTATTTTTATTAAATAACATTAGGAAAAACCTGTATAATCTAAACACCAAAGAGTTTTTTCCAAACAAAATTATTACATTTATCTTGCCTAAATGTTTACGCTCATTGCATTTTTACAATGGGGTAATATTGTTGTTAAGAATTTACACATCACAAGGAAGCTTGATTTAAATTGTTTAATTAAATTGAAAAAAGTAGCACAAATAAATACAATAGAATAAAGATACCATTAAAGACAATTAAAGAGAAAACTTTTTGAATAGGTCTAACACTAGTATTCACATACAGAAACTGAATAAAGTAATCAAATGGAAAATAACACTGGGTAGTATTTTAGTCCGGAATAAATTAAATACATAGGCTATTAATCCTGATTCCTTTAACTTAAAGCCGTCTTTTGTTGTTTTGACAACAAAATTAATGACAGACACATATGGCTTCCGTCACTTTAAGAGCTAGTGCACGGATCCTGTGTTCATTATACTGGCATGCGTTTTATGCCTATTAAAGACAAAACCGACTATGTTTAGAGTATAGCCTACTCACAAAGACCGAAATTGACAATTTTGCGTGTTAAAGCAATATAATCCGCGAAAAATAGTTACTGGCCAGCTATTTTTGAGGCGGATTTTCTATGAATGTGCGCATAGAAAATAATCTCTCAGAGAGCGCGCGAGCACTGATTAGTTTAAAATTGCTTGAATGTTTAAACTGGTAAGACTTAAAAAGACTTTTACAGTCTATGGTCCCGACTCCAAAACGCGAGTGTGTATTATCGCCGCATGCAGCGCCTGCCTTGCACAACACATTATGAGAGAAGAGATAGAAGACGCGCGCGGCACCGCTGAACACTCACGCTGTTTGTGAAATTGCGTCTGGAAGATAGTTGTTAAAAGAATGATTTGATTTTATTATCTGTGTGGATTACGATTGCGGGTATTTCCCGCATTAGAAATGGGAGACCTGCGGGAATGATTAGAATTATGCGCAATACCCGCAATCCCGCGCCGAAATTCGAGCCCTGTTGGAAGGGGTGTGATCGCGATTCTGCCTTCTCACATCGCGATACAGGATCGTGGACCTGAGTATCGCGATTTCGATTTTATATCGCGTATCGTTACAGCCCTAATTGTTATATCGATATATCGCTAAATAAAGTGACGTGTCACTTTATAATGTGACAATATGTATCGGAAAACGGAGATGTGAACAATGAATAGTGATATAAATTAGTTTTATCCAAGATTCAGCTTACTGTATAAAAGATATAGTTCATCCAATATCACGTCGTTTCAAACCTAGCCTAAACGATTGTCGTTCATCTTCCAAACACAAATGAAGGGTTTTTTTATGAAACCTGAGAGATTTCTGCCCCTCTATTTAAAGTCTCTAAATTTCCCTAAAACGTTTAAATGAATGTGCGTGCATGACGCGCGAGAACGACATATGGGTGAGTAAATGGAGACAGAATTTTAATTAAATTTTGGATGAATTAACTTATTATAAATTATTAATGAATTAAGTCCCTGTAAAGGCAATTCTAAAAAAAATTCTAAACACATTAGAAATGTTAGAAATGTATTGCTTAAAGATATTACAAAGACTGTGAACTGTGAATTACTGAATTGTGGTGTTAGACCGTTAAACAGTTTTTCACCATTCATATTTTCCGGATTTTTTGGGCGGGGCTAAAACAGGGCTCGATGACGCACTGGAGCCCCTGAGCTCCTGGACACGCCCCTACTTGATGACGCACTGGAGCCCCTTAGCTTGTGGACACGGCCCTACTTTATGACGCACTGAGGCTGGCCCCTCCCCTAACAATAGATTTCGCATCAGTTTGGCGCTCAATCGCGAGTTCAGTACTATTAGTTACTACAGCCTACAGTTTGCTAGCTAGCTATGCCTTCGTCACGGAAATGCTTAGGCCACTACCTGGATGCGATCATGTACAAAACAGATCGGTGTCCTTTTTTAAATTTCCATTAAAACGATCACATCAAGAAGAGGTGGATTAATTTTGTGAAGAGCCAACCTTGATGGAGAGCTGAGGATCACCGCCAACACCGGCCTCTGTAGTGATCATTTTACACGGGATAGTTTTATAAACTTTCCTCAGAGACAACTGGGATTCACTGATAATCCGCTGTTACTGTGAATTGGGCCGAACTGACTATCTCCCGACTATCTCCCGCCTCGGCCTTCATCTCACGGACACGCCCCCAGCGTTTGAGAGCAGAGAATAATGCTCACTTTATCAAGATTTTGATAGCTTATTTTATGTACTTGCCGGCTTTTTTTGTCATTCAAATTTGGCTGGATGCCTAATAACACATTTTTCTGTGGTGTGAAAAACTCAGAACACATAGGCCTACTTAATTTTGACTTTACAGGGACTTTAAAGTTTGGGAATTGTCATTGACACATGCTTTGTGATTAGAACTATGATCGATTGCATTGATCATCTGAAGAGCATACGTGCTGGAGCGGCACTCAAACATCATTGAAACCACCATATCGCATTTTTCGTTTTGGAACTATTAAGATTCACAGTGTTTTAAGTGGTTTCTTATTTACGTGCATTAATAGAGGGAGAGACAGGACATAGCACCAATAGAGTCTATCTGCGTGGCATGTCTGTGATCAACGAATGCCTACACTGAAAGCGCGAGTGTACTGTGTGAGAAAAAACGTTTTAAAAAAAGGTTTACAGAGTTTCAGTAACAGTAGACAGTACTACATCAAACTACTATATGTAATGTTGAATATAATGCATAAAGATGCAATAGGGGAATATTTGTGGATCCTGATAATGCCAAATGTCTGCACGAAACTTGCACGGATCCAATATACTGATACACATGCAATGTCTGTCTCGACTGTTTACGTTCACTTAAAGGTGCCCTAGAATGTGTTGAAATAATATTTTAATTTTGTCTCTTATATCTACATAGAGGGTATGTGGCTTATTTAAGGGCATTTAAAATGTCCAGATATGGTTTTACAGGTCCATTTTCAACTCTAGAAATTGGCCCTAGAATGAAATGGTCTGTTTTTACCCTATTTGGAAGGGTCATGAATAGTAATGAGGAGTTCTGCTCTGGTTGGCTGTTTCATTTGAACCTCATTGTGTTTAAAAACAGCTGTGTTCCCTTACACAAGACGATAGGATCATCTGTTTGGCATGACTTGTTTGACTTGTATGCTCGTTACTTGGAGTTTGGTATTTGTTACTGTACTAGGATCTTGCGCTGGATCTAAATAACACAGTGTAAATTGTCGTTAATAAAATCACTAGTTTACCGCTTGCAGGAATATAGTTGGAATTGCCCCCTTCTTCAGTATGAGACGCTGAGAGAAGCCTGCTTGATATTGTACCAGGTTAGAAAATAAGTCTGTGGTGAAATGGGCAGAGCAAACTAACAACTTCGAATTAAACTGTTGCGGTATCCGATTATAGATAAACATCAACCACGCCTGTTGACATTTCTTTTCTGTGGGAAGGGTATGAAAAGTCCTCACATCCCCTGCACAGCCTGGAACATAACATTTGTTTCCATGATCTGCCATTTTCCCTATGATCCTCGCTTGTTTCTTCACCTGCAGAACTTCAGATGATTCGACTGCGCAGACAGTTCTGCCTGGCATTGAACATGGGCTGGCATATGCACATTTTTGGAGGCGTGCGTACATATTAATGATCCCGACTTTTGCGTCACAGTCGGTGTTATGTGGAGATTCGCCTATTTTTCAGGGGTGTTTTTAAAAAACGAGATTTAAATAAGGAGGAGATAACAATAGTGTTTGAGACTCACTGTGTGTCACGTCCATGTCCATGTACTGAACTGAACTGTCCATGTTATTTAAATTTAACTATGTCAAGATATTCAATTTCAAATTCTAGGGCACCTTTAAAACATAACCGACTATGTTTGCATTTTGACATGAGTGAATTTGTCCGTTCAAGTGCAGAATGACGTGAAAAACGGCTCAATTTAGTATTCTGAGACACAGCTTTCCGTGTGCATATAGAAAGCTTCTCACACAGCGCGCATGCAAATAATAAACTTTCATGACGATGCAACACTGACCCGGGACAGTTGACGTAACGGTCACAGTCCTGAGCCTTTTTTGGACTGGCCCAGAGCCATCAAACAGTCCTTATCGTCGAGCCCAGACCAGCGCTTTTGTTACTGTTTTGTGCCTGTCCGGATTAGCACTATCAACACTATTAGAAGCACTATTCGAACTCTGTCCATCTGTTTTAGGCATTATTTCACCAAACTAGGGCTGCAACTAACGATTATTTTGATAATCGATTAATCGGACGATTATTTTTTCTTTCTTTCTTTTTTTCTTTTTTCGATTAATCGGATAAAAATTTCAATTCGATTTTTTGTTTATTATAACTAAATAAAACCCTAAATCAGGGTTGTGGCGAGCAGAACGAGGCCGAGGGACGTGAGAGATGCGAGACCGGTGCGTCTCACAGGTGTCATTCATTATCACTCACGCCACCGGCCTCTCACGTCCCTCGGCCTGCTCGCCACAAGGGTATTTATGTGTAAAAGTGTACTTTAAAAAGTGCAAAAGCCACACATTGAGTTTTACTAATATCAATATTTGCTTTGTTTTTAATGATAATTGCTGATGGCAAGTTGACAACCATGATTAATGTAAAATTAATTTTAAATTATATCCAACATATGTTTTAACACAATTTTTGTTAAAACAAATTTACACAGACATGTTGTTCAGATGTGAAGATATAAACTAAAAACATTTCAAATACATAATTCATTTAATTTTTATTTAAAATTTATTGAATTATAAGGATAATTGATCAAATAAATATAGAAAGACTGAAAACAAGCGTGTGAACGTAGAGCCGCAGTAGATCGCGTTTGAAAAACAATTAAAACTTAATAGTAGACAAATGCTATAAAAAGAGAACCGAATGGAGGTGCGCAGCAAGCTAACAGGCTTGATTAAAAGGACAGGAAAAATTATGCATTAGTGCACAAGCATTCGCTGAAAACCACTGAGTACAGTGACTAAAAACAATCTTTTACTGCTGCTGTTATTAACTGCCTTTATATTTAGTGCTTCACTTTGTAAACACCGTTTTAATTTAACCTATTTCTGCGATAGCGCTATTTCAATCCATCACTCTTGTTGCGAGCGAACTGATTGCGCAACCTGATGCTCGAGACAAAATACAGACATCCCAAGTCTCACGGGAGTTTCCGGAAGTCTCCCACATATTGATAGCGGCTCCCTGATGCCCGCAAATTAGTTCAAACTCCCGCAATCAGAGCGCGCAAGCTCCATTTTTTCCCAAACAAAATTATTACATTTATCTTGCCTAAATGTTTGCGCTCATTGCATTTTTACAATGGGGTAATATTGTTGTTAAGAATTTACACATCACAAGGAAGCTTGATTTAAATTGTTTAATTAAATTGAAAAAAGTAGCACAAATAAATACAATAGAATAAAGATACAAATAAAGAGAAAAGTTTTTGAAAAGGTCTAACACTAGTATTCATATACAGAAACTGAATAAAGTAATCAAATGGAAAATAACACTGGGTAGTATTTTAGTCCTATATAAATTAAATACATAGGCTATTAATCCTGATTCCTTTAACTTAAAGCTATGTTTTGTTGTTTTGACAACAAAATTAATGACAGACACATATGGCTTCCATCACTTTAAGAGCTAGTGCACGGATCCTGTGTTCATTATACTGGCATGCGTTTTATGCTTAAAGACAAAACCGGCCTGTTTCAACCAATCAACAGTAAACGCTCCCCGTGACGTAAGCAGACCAACTAATCGATAATGACATTCGTTGACAACTATTTTAATAATCGATTTTAATCGATTAGTTGTTTCAGCCCTACACCAAACCATATTATAGATGCGTCGTCAGATATGAGATTAACCGTTGTGCAAATGCGTTCCAAATCATGGGAGGAAAACGGCATGGTTCGTTTTTTACAGAGAACCATTACACCCCTACTCTCTACTAAGGCTGGGTGATATGGAAAAAAAATGAAACCTGTATTTTTTTCAGGACGATTGACCAATTCGCGATTTTGATATTTTTTGTGTTTCAACTTTCTTTAAAACATAACTACAATATAATTCAAGTAACGTTCTCTTTATTAACCATCTGGTTAAAAAAAAGGTCTATTCTAAGTGAACCACACCTGAAGTGATCAACATGGTGTAAATGTAAACCAAATGACTTATTTGTTAAATGTCTTTGCAGAAAATATTCATGAAATATGAAGGCAAATATTGTACACACTTATGTTGTCTTTTGTTGGACAAGAGGTTCATAAATGTTTGGAAAGATGTTTGAAGCGTGTTGCTTTTTCAAAAGCACATTATAAGTGGCTCAAACTTTAAAAGTGAAAACTGAAAGTGCTTTCAGATGGAGCAGCGTTTACAGAGCCGTACATCAATGACGAGCTGCGCACAACAAATAATCGGACCCTTTGCCATTTCATAATCGCGATAAGCCAAATCGGTTTAAGTGCGATTTTATGTAAATTACGATTTATCGTGCAGTCCTACTATATACTCAGAAATAATATAAAAATAAAATAAAAAATGCTAAATATTTCTTTGGCAAAACTTAAGCAATAAATAACACCAGTTATAGACTATTATTAACAGCCAATGCTTTGTAAAAACAGAAAATGACAGCACCTTTCAGCCTATCATGCAAACATGAAATGTCAAACATGCAGTAGTAGTTCTTTACAGGTTTTTGCATTTCATTGTGCTATTTTTCTATTGTTTTTATGTTTGCCAGATGTGTTTGGCTGTTGCACTCATGTCTTGCGTCTTTTGCAGCGAGGCATTTTAAAAATGTGGTGCTCAAGTTTAAAAAAAAATCAACTCTCAAGTCTAATAACTGAGCTTTTTTTCCCATTCCACTGCCAGCGTCTCGGTTTTTTCAAAGCAATAACTCATTTCTGAGTGAACAGCGATGAGTTCTACGTTCGTAGAGCGTCACACACGTACGGTTAATCCGGCGCACCATCATGTGGTTAGATCACGCTCTTGTCTTAACTGTTATCATTGCTGAATTGTCAACATGTCTATAATTGTAATGTTTGCTACCATTTTTATTCAAAACAGCAATTTCTCGATTTAAAAACAATAAAATCATGGCAAAACTTTACATTTTAATTAATCAGAAAAAAATCTGAAAGAAATCGCCCAGCTGTACTTTATCTAAGTATCGCCAGTTAGGGTTGTCACGATACCAGAACTGTCTCGCATGAATGCGTTCCTAAACACTAGGTATCCGCCTCCGAACGCATGACAACATGACAGCGTTTATTGCGTTTCATCTTTTATGATGAAGGACGAAAAAAAAAGTCGCAGTGGCTTCCCGATTGTAGCAACTTCCATTTTCATTACAGATATTGTGCGCCAATTTCCCAGGAAGTGACGATTTTGTTCTCTTGAACACCTGGGATGGAGACGCTGCTTTATTTGCAAATGTTTTATGCGATATTCCAATTTTGCACATAAGTTAAATATGCTACTTTCAGAAACATAGCTAGTGTGGCTCTTACAATTGCGTGTGACTTAGCTTAACTTATTTCTGAAATATTATAACTGCTTTATTAAAAATCTGCATCCCAAAATCATCAACATTTGACAACAGACTGAGAGGGCAGTGAATACTAGATCCTCCCAACCTCAATATTTCTTGTTTAAATGAAGACAGAAGTTTCATTTTTGGGTGAACTATCCCTTTAACTGAAATCAAAATTGCTCAATTACAAAAGCACCACACAGAAATCAAAAATTCTGTAAAACTACAAGTCTAGATTGGAAACTCATTGTGGCTGCACAAAAGACAAAACAATATAAAGATTATTGATCATCAGCTATAATAATTATCAGCTGTTGGACAGTGCATCTCAAATGAAACACAAAGTGCAGGGAAAAAACCAGGACAGTTAATATGAAGAAAACCGGAGAGATTCTGGATGTGTGTGTGGTGGGCGAAGACTGTTGAACAGCACAGTAAGGCAGGGGTCATCCTGCACAACTTTCTCCTAATCTTACATCCGACTGCAGGAAAAAATACATCTTTCCTCCCTTACCACACATCTGACATACTTACATCAGCTCGGAGAGATGATGCATCTGATATTTATAAAACAGATCCTGAAATGCACAGGAATGCCAACTAAGACAAGCAAATAACAATTGTTTACCATAGCTCAAAATTGCATGGCTGAGTGCAAGCAATACCGGGATGATGTATAAAGTCTACATTAGTTCATGAGTCATGACATATTTATTTAGCTAAATATGACAATATCACTTGCTCAGCTCCACTGTAGGATGTTAGCTTTAAAACAAGGCCACCAAGCCCACAGAACTCTGCCTAAATAGGTTACAGATGCACTTGTGCACATGCTAGAAATAACACACGCGACGCACAAAGTCGAATCAGAACAGGGCATTTTACCTGACATTGCAGCAAAATATCCCTCAATTAAAGACTATTCTTTAAATCTCACACATTTTTAACAACAATTTCAGTGTCATACTATGCAATGTAATAGTCTTTCTGAGAACTGACAGCACAAGGGTACACAATAAAACCACAACAGCAATAACAAAAAAGTGCAAATCAAAAGCTTTGAATAAGACGTATAGCTTCTAGTGAATGTATTTCAATGTAGATTAGGGCCTAAGTTACATATGTAACCCTGCACATCAACGGGACAGGAAGAGATGCAAATGCCCAGTTTCGTATACCAATAGACCAAATTATCATCCTACAGCACATTTACATGTATAATAAAACGTTTAAAATGGTAAGCAATAAAAAATCTGATGTGTGAGGGGGCTCAGAGTACAAAGCGTCTGTTTTGATATGGCTAACTAGCTAAACATTCCTTGCTATTAAACCCAAGAAACACCATAAATGTCATTAATACCGACTAACATTATATAGGTTTAAAAAAATAAAAAAACGAAAATAATCTGAACACATTCGCTGTGTCGTGATATATGACAGCATGATATACGGATAGCTTGAAAGCTGGCTAAGGAAATCTCTCAGCTAGCATTAGCCACCCTTCAGCTGCGGCTAACAGGCTAGCAGCATTAGCCCTGCGCGAGCTCCCACAAAAAACAAAAAACAAAAAAAAAACACCACAAAAGACAAATGTCACCTCACACTTCTCACCAAACTCGTACATTTTGGAATAAGCGGCCTCATCTTGACGACAAAGCGATCAACGTCCCGTAGTTGAGGATTTAAATGTCCGTTCTTCTTTTCATACAGGCCCTCTGTGAAAACAAACTGTCATCCGCCAAACGGCACTCGGATCAGCTCGAGCTCAAAGCGGGAAGAGCTCAATCCGCAGCGAGTGCGTGCGCGTGCGTGTGCGCGTGCGTTAGTAATGGAAAGTCCGACTCTTTTCCACGAATCGGTTCTTTCAAACGGTTCGTTTTAAAGAAGCAGTTAAAAGGTATCAACGAATCTTTCAGTCACCATGAAATCAAAATCGACAATATTGCAGTATTTATTCTAAATAATCATAAGCTTTAATCAAAATGATGACGTGAAGGCGGGGCAACCTGTCAATCACATCAGATCACACCAATAGCAAACCAAAACCATCCAATCAATTCCCCATAAAACAAATCAAGTCCCGCCCTAATTTTTTTCTTGTTCGAGAAGTGTTTCTTTGGGATACGTCCCAATAGGGGGGAAAAAAGATGAATCGCAACTTCCATTTCATGCTGACTTTAAACCCCCTCCCCTGCAAGTTCACATATGTCTGCCTCCATTTTTGAGAACACCACATCACTGATGCACTAATCCTAGGCTGCATCCGAAATGACATACTTCCCTACTATATAGTAGGCGAAAGGCAGTATGTGACGAGAGTTTCCGAATTCACAGTACTCATAAAAGAGTAGGCAAAAAGTCCCTGGATGACCTACTTCTTCCGGCGAGACACTGAAGTGTGCATTCGGTGGACACTTTACTA
>CM060612.1:4962947-4972947 GCA_030578255.1 Tiaroga cobitis
CACACGGGTCAGAAACCGCGGCCATCAGGGCCGGGCTGAAGCTGGTACCCGGGCGTGGCAGGGGGGCTCGACAGCGCCCCCTGGAATGGGGTCCGAAAACTTGGTCCATAAATCAAACAGGCTTTACCCGATTTGCTTCAAACTTGATGTGTATAATGTAGACACACGCCAGATTTAGACCTGTGAAAGGATTGTTGATATCTTAGATGCTGTTGCCGTGACAACGCATCAAACTTTAATATTCTTTTTGGATACTTTTGAGACTCTCAGCGCACTTTGGGGGCCCTTAACGTGCTCAAAAACTCTTGAAACTTTGCACACGGGTCAGAACCCGTGGCCATCAGGGCCGGGCTGAAGCTGGTACCCGGGCGTGGCAGGGGGGCTCGACAGTGCCCCCTGGAACGGGGTCCGAAAACTTGGTCCATAAATCAAACACGCTTGAATGTAATAATATGAAACTCGGTACACATATAGATCTCATCGATTCATATATCCTTTGTACTTTTACTTTTTACCCCAGCCCAACAGGAAGTCGGCTATTATGGTTTGTTTGGAAGCGTATGCCCCTGGAATTCGATATACTCCTCCTAGAGAATTCAACCAATCGCCACGAAACTCGGTCAGCATGAAGTCAAGACATTGAGGATGAAAAGTTGCCAGGGGATTTTTGATATCTCGAACGGTTTGGCTGTGGCGAGGAAACGAATTTATGGCGAATAAAGGAAACAGGAAGTGTGTTATAACTTCTGCATACATTAACTGATCTTGATGAAACTTCAGCAGTGTGTTCGCTGTAAGAGTCCGATCACATGGATGTGACTATTGTGAGTCAAAGTTATAGCGCCACCAACTGGCAGCAGGAAGTGTGTCACTTCCTAAAGGCTTTGAAATCACCCTCTTATTTTTACCCAATTTGCTTCAAACTTTATGTGTATAATGTAGACACACGGCAGATGTAGACCTGAGAAAGGATTATTGATATCTTAGATACTGTTGCCGTGGCAACGCATCAAACTTTATTATTCTTTGTTGATGCTTTTGAGACTCTTAACATACTTGAAATTGCATGAAACCCGACAGACACATCACATTTATTAGACAGTAGACATGTGCAGAGTTTCAGAAACGGGCATGGTGAGAGCAATTAGAGAATAATGTTTAAGTTTAAAAACAGCCAGAATGGTTGTTTAGTCAAAAAAATTTTTTTCCCAAATCATACATAGTGTTATACTGCCCTCTTGTGTTCAAAATCAGGTAAAAAGCGAAAGTAAAATAAGGACGTCTGCACAATTCATTAATAATGGTGCAGAGTAGAGTGAGCTTTTTCAATTAATTCCTATGGAAGTAGGAATGAACTAAACAACGTTCGCTCTGTTCTGCTCGTCCCTCACCGTGGGCGCGCAGAGTTATGAATGCCCGTGCAGCCGTGAGCATTTTAGTTTCATTTTAAAATTAGCGCCATTTCGGGGGACGTATTACTTTAATTTATTTAACAAAAACACAATGTTGTGTTTAATTGCGAGTGTACACAAATATAAGTAAACACTTTGACGTTTGAATGATGTCCTGTATGAAGAAAATGACGGAGTATGTTTCACTGTTCAATCGCGCTGAGCCACCCAGACCCCCACACACACACTGACACACACACACACACACACACACACACACACACACACACACACACACACACACACACACACACACACACACACACAAACACACACACACACACACACAATAATAAAACATTCAACCTAACATATACAAATTACACTGCTATGTTGAAATAGTCAGTAGTACAATTTGTATCATTCACAGTAAGCACCGCTCCACTGTGATTTTTCCAAGCACATTTTTGCACAAGTGAAGAGGATGATTTTTTCCGTCGATATTGGAACGTGAGTGAAGTACAAAGCCTGTAATAAAGAATAGTTTAGCATCCAAATACATCGCAAATGTTGCAACATTTAGATTCTAAAGAGAGATTTACGTGAGCCTAACACCACTTACTTTTACTTTTGTTTTAAATTATTTCGTTTTGGCTTTATTATAGTTATTTTTTTATTTGTGTTCTGTTCTGAATATCATTAAATTTAAAGGATTTGTTGTGGAATATTTTGAGTGTATAATCAAATAACACTAAACCGTCACTAGGTGTCGCCAGGCGACCGTCTTAATGAGCGGGTCATTGATTCATTCGTTCAAACGATTCGTTTGAACGACTGAGTCATTCATGAATGAGACAGATGTTTATGGATTGGTCATTGAATCTTTGAGTCAACCAATTTGTTCAAAATGCTGAATCATTCAGTAATGAGAAAACACGTTGCTGTGAGATGCAATGGTTCTGCTGTGATCTTTGTTTAACTATTTTCGCTGCTGAAACAGAAGAACAGTCAATATTGCATCTAAAATGTAAGTGACTTGACACGTGTGTGTGTGTGTGTGTGTGTGTGTGCGTGTGAGTGCGTGCGTGCGTGTGTGTGTGTGTGTGTGTGTGTGCAATCAATCCCAGGTAAGAGGCATGAATAATGAGAATTGGACTTCTAGGAGTGAGGTTAATATTCCGGAGATGGTTCCCTCGGATTGTGAAAAGGAGGCGGCGCGGGAGTGGCCAGGCATTGCGCTACTTCTGTTTCAAAGTTTAAAACAATGCTAATATCATTTTTTTGAACGATTTCATTACAAATGTTTATTTTATATATTTATAAAATATTATAAAATATAATAACTATGTTTGTCCTATTAACAAAAGACAGGCAATGTACTATTAACAAATGTTAATAGTTTTTTAAAAGTTAAAATGATACTTTATGCATTTGTTTTGTGTCAGATGATTAACAATATAAATTAAACAAAGCTTAAAACAAACAAAATAATAAAACGAAAACAAAGCTTGAACATTTTATTTAATTGAAAAGCCTTTTTGAAATAAAATGTGTTTTTTTTCCCTCTGAAATAGCAAAAGCATCGCACACTTAGCTGTACCTGCTCTAAATAAATAATAGTATTTAAATAAAAATACAAAATCGAAATAAATAAATTATATAAAACAAAATCAAATCAAAGAAAATAAATCTTATTAAAGTTATGCAGGCACACATTTAACAATAATTTTCAAGTGACAAATAAAATCAATCAAAATTCCTTACACATGGAGTTAATCCTGACGATTCCTGAGGCGCCTTTCCTCATGACACTCGCTTTTTTTTTCGAAGATATATTTTCTTTGGTTTGATTTTGTTTTTGTAATAATTTATTTTATTTAGTTCGATTTTGTATTTTTATTGAATTACTCTTTTTTATTTAGAGCAGGTACAGCTAGTGTGTGATGCTTTTGCTCTTTCAGAGGAAAACAATAATTTTATTTAATTAATAATTTTTGTTTCAGTCCACCATATAATTATGTTGTGTTTGATCTATGGAAAAAAGTTAGTTGTGAAATGGTTGAATATTAACAAAAGTTAATAGTTTTTTACAAGTTAGAATAATACGATATATATATATATATATAAACAAGCCGGTGGCACCGCCACCCCGGTGCCTTTACGGTTACTGTGCATGACGGGCAATATCGTAACTCCGCTTTGACCTTTGAGAAGATGTGTGCTATAGAGCTTGCATTGGTGTGGGCTCTGCAAAAGTGTGTGTGTGTGTGTGAGGCGTGATTGAACAATGTAGACATATATATATATATATATATAAAGGCACCGGGGTGGCGGTGCCACCGGCTTGTTTATATATATATATATATATATATATATATATATATATATGAATATAGCTGCGAGCAGCGATGAAGGGCCAAAGCCGGCGGCACCGCCACTCCGGTGCCTTTAGGTAACTAAAGGCACCGGGGTTGCGGTGCCACCGGCTTGGGCCCGTAATCGCTGCTCGCAGCTATATTTATTATTATTATTATTATTTTACTACCTTTTGGGCACTTTTGGGGGCCTTAACGTGCTCGAAAACTCTTGAAACTTTGCACACGGGTCAGAACCCGCGGCCATCAGGGCCGGGCTGAAGCTGGTACCCGGGCGTGGCAGGGGGGCTCGACAGCGCCCCCTGGAACGGGGTTTGAACACTTGTCCATATATCAAACACGCTTGCATGTAATAATCTGAAACTCGGTACACTTATAGATCTCATCGGGCCAAACAACTTTCGTGCTCTAAGTTTTACGTCAGCCCAACAGGAAGTCGGTTATTATGGGTTGTTTGGAAACTCATTTTCTATATTTTTCTTACGACTATTCGGGCACTTTTGGGGCCCTTAACGTGCTCGAAAACTCTTGAAACTTTGCACACGGGTCACAACCCGCGGCCATCAGGGCCGGGCTGAAGATGGTACCCGGGCGTGTTAGGGGGGCTCGACAGCGCCCCCTGGAACGGGGTTCGAAAACTCGGTCCATAAATCAAACACACTTGCATGTAATAATATGAAACTCGGTACACATATAGATCTCATCGGTTCATATATACTTCATGCTCTTACTTTTTACCCCATCCCAACAGGAAGTCGGCTATTTAGGGTTGTTTGTTAAACGCATGCAATGGAATTTAAAGTACTTCTCCTAGAGAATTCAAAGAAATGCCACGAAACTCGGTCAGCATGAAGTCAAGACATTGAGGATGAAAAATTGCCAGGGGATTTTTGATATCTCGAACGGTTTGGCCGTGGCGAGGAAACGAATTTATGGCGAGAAACGTGAAACAGGAAGTGTGTTATAACTTCAGCATACATTAGCTGATCTTAATGAAACTTCACCAGTGTGTTCGCTGTAAGAGGCCGATCACATGGATGTGACTATTGTGAGTCAAAGTTATAGCGCCACCAACTGGCAGCAGGAAGTGTGTCACTTTCAAAATGCTTTGAAATCACCCTCTTATTTTAACCCGATTTGCTTCAAACTTCATCTGTATAATGTAAATACACGGCAGATGTAGACCTGTGAAAGGATTATTGATATATTAGATACTGTTGCCGTGGCAACGCATCAAACTTTAATATTCTTTGTTGATGCTTTTGAGACTCTTAACATACTTGAAATAACATGAAACTCGACAGACACATCACATTTATTAGCCAGTAGACATGTGCAAATTTTCAGAAACGGGCGTGGTGCAGGGGCTCAGTAGCGCCACCTTTTGACAAAAGTGGGGGTGTTAGTTCTATAGTTTTACCTACAATCATAAAACTCGGTACGCATATTGTTCAGATCAAGCCGGACAACTTTCTAATTTACTCTCATTAGCTCAGACCAAGAGGGAGTCAGATATTTTAGTTTGAATGTGGATGTTTCTGAGAATTTTCTCTCCCTCTCTTTCCGTCTCTGTGTGTGAGGGATTTGTCTATTGATTTTAATGCATTTCAAGGTTTCAGGGGATTTTGGGACTCTTAACGTGCTCAAAAACTTTTGAAATTTTGCACACAGGTCAGAACCCACGGCCATCAGGGCCGGGCTGAAGCTGGTACCCGGGCGTGGCAGGGGGGCTCAACAGCGCCCCCTTGAACGGGGTCCGACAATTTGGTCCATATATTCAACACGCTTGCATGAATTAATATGAAACTCAGTACACATATAGATCTCATCGGGCCAAACATTTTACCCCTGGTCAAGTTTTACGCCAGCCCAACAGGAAGTCGGCTATTATGGGTTGTTTGGAAAACGCTTGCTGTGGAATTTGAAGTACTACTCCTAGGCAATTCATTCAATCATCGCCAAACTAGGCGTGCATGAAGTCAAGACATTGAGGATGCTAAATTGCTGACGGATTTTTGATATCTCGAACGGTTTGGCCGTGGCGAGGAAATGAATTTTCATGACTAAAAAAGGACATATAAAGTGTGTTATAACTTAGTTAGATTTACCTACAGTTACAAAACTCAGCTTCTATATTCTTCTCCTCAAGCCAAACAACTTTCTAATTTACAGTCAATAGCTCCAACCCTCAGAAAGTCAGATATTGTGGTTTGAATGTGGATTTCATGAAATGGTATCTCTCTCTGTCACTCTTTGACAGAGAGAGGGCCCCCTCCCATTCTATGTGTGTGTGTGTGTGTGGCTGTCTGTGTGGGGAGGGAGGGGGAGGGAGGGCTGGTGTCTGTGTTTATATGTGTGTGTGTGGCTGGCTGGCTGTTACAGTGACATGATATTAAGCCTTTCATTGCTGTGTGATTTTTCCTGCATTAAAGGATAAAGAAATCTCTAAGGCCTTGTCTTTTTGCATAACAATTTTGTATTTTTTTTAAATTACAAAATATGCACAGAACCAAGATCTTTTAAATGTATAGTTTGCTTTAAATAAAATTAAGATTGTATTGGTAATTGAAGCTGAATGAATTTAAAATGAATGTGCTATATTTCAGAACAATATATTTGTTTTCCTTAAAATTGTAAAACACTAACTTTATTCTCATCTGAATTATAAATAATTTATTCCTGTATAAAATAAAAACACATTTGAATTTTTCTTTTTTAATCAATGTAGATTGTGTAATTGAAAAATAAAGAGATTAGGGCTCTGAGGACAATAAATGAAAATCAATGCGATGTGGTGAATGTCCAAAAGATGGCATCCACAGACTGTTTTAAATGGGGTTGGATAAATATTTTTTGCTTTTAGACAGTGTGTGCGTGTGATTTTAGTTTGGTGACAGTTGTAGGTTACAGTTTGACAAGAGTTTATAGTTTGAAAAAAGCACTTTGTTGTGTTTTATTGGACGGAGTATGTTTTTATGTGTAACAGTTCAATCGCACCCGCACCTCACACACACACACACACAAACACACACACACACACACATATTGAAACCTGAGTGAAGTACAAAGCCCATAATAAAGAATAGTTTAGCATCCAAATACATCGCAAATGTTGAAACAGTTTGATTCTAATGAGAGAGTTACGTGAGCCAAACACCACTTACTTTCACTTTCGCTTTCAATTATTTCGGTTAATTCTTAATTATAGTTTTTTTGAATTCTTGTTCTGTTCTGAATATCATTAAATTTAAAGAATTGCTTGTGTAATATTTTGAGTGTATCATCAAAACAGAATAATTCTCTCGGTTTAGTGATTCCCTAGTTTTTTTTATTGTTTTCATTGTTCTCAGGTAAGGCAAGTGATATATATATATATATATATATATATATATATATATATACATATATATATATATATATATATATATATATATATGTATATAAAAAAAAAAAAATATATATATATATATGTATTTTTTATATATATATATATATATATAATTTATATATATATATATATATATATATATATATATATATATATATATATATATATATATATAAATATAGCTGCGAGCAGCGATGAAGGGCCAAAGCCGGGGGCACCGCCACCCCGGTGCCTTTAGGTAACTAAAGGAACCGGGGTTGCGGTGCCACCGGCTTGGGCCCGTAATCGCTGCTCGCAGCTATATTTATTTATTATTATTATTATTATTATTTTACTACCTTTTGGGCACTTTTGGGGGCCTTAACGTGCTCGAAAACTCTTGAAACTTTGCACACATCTCAGAACCCGCGGCCATCAGGGCCGGGCTGAAGCTGGTACCCGGGCGTGGCAGGGGGGCTCGACAGCGCCCCCTGGAACGGGGTTTGAACACTTGGTCCATAAATCAAACACGCTTGCATGTAATAATATGAAACTCAGTACACATATAGATCTCATCGGTTCATATATACTTCATGCTCTTACTTTTTACCCCAGCCCAACAGGAAGTCGGCTATTAAGGGTTGTTTGGAAAACACATGCAATGGAATGTGAAATACTCCTCCTAGAGAATTCAAACACACGGCACGAAACTCGGTCAGCATGAAGTCAAGACACTGAGGATGAAAAATTGCCAGGGGATTTTTGATATCTCGAACGGTTTGGCCGTGGCGAGTAAACGAAATTATGGCGAGAAACGTGAAACAGGAAGTGTGTTATAACTACTGCATACATTAACTAATCTTGATGAAACTTCAGCAGTGTGTTCGTTGTAAGAGCCCGATCACATGGATGTGACTATTGTGAGTCAAAGTTATAGCGCCACCAACTGGAAGCAGGAAGTGTGTCACTTTCAAAATGCTTTTAAATCACCCTCTTATTTTTACCCGATTTGCTTCAAACTTCATGTGCATAATGTAGACACACGCCAGATGTAGACCTGTGAAAGGATTATTGATATCTTAGATACTGTTGCCATGGCAATGCATCAAACATGAATATTCCTTTTTTTAAGCTTTTTCATGCTTTTTTATGCTTTCGGGCACTTTTGGGGTTCTTAACGTGCTCGAAAACTCTTGAAACTTTGCACACGGGACAAAACCCGCGGCCATCAGGGCCAGGCTGAAGCTGGTACCCGGGCGTGGCAGGGGGGCTCGACAGCGCCCCCTTGAACGGGTCAGACAATTTGGTCCATATATCCAACACGCTTTACCCTATTTGCTTCAAACTTGATGTGTATAATGTAGACACAAGCCAGATGTAGACCTGTGAAAGGATTGTTGATATCTTAGATGCTGTTGCCGTGACAACGCATCAAACTTTAATATTCTTTTTGGATACTTTTGAGATTCTTAGCGCACTTTTGGGGCCCTTAACGTGCTCAAAAACTCTTGAAACTTTGCACACGGGTCAGAAACCGCGGCCATCAGGGCCGGGCTGAAGCTGGTACCCGGGCGTGGCAGGGGGGCTCGACAGCGCCCCCTGGAATGGGGTCCGAAAACTTGGTCCATAAATCAAACAGGCTTTACCCGATTTGCTTCAAACTTGATGTGTATAATGTAGACACACGCCAGATTTAGACCTGTGAAAGGATTGTTGATATCTTAGATGCTGTTGCCGTGACAACGCATCAAACTTTAATATTCTTTTTGGATACTTTTGAGACTCTCAGCGCACTTTGGGGGCCCTTAACGTGCTCAAAAACTCTTGAAACTTTGCACACGGGTCAGAACCCGTGGCCATCAGGGCCGGGCTGAAGCTGGTACCCGGGCGTGGCAGGGGGGCTCGACAGTGCCCCCTGGAACGGGGTCCGAAAACTTGGTCCATAAATCAAACACGCTTGAATGTAATAATATGAAACTCGGTACACATATAGATCTCATCGATTCATATATCCTTTGTACTTTTACTTTTTACCCCAGCCCAACAGGAAGTCGGCTATTATGGTTTGTTTGGAAGCGTATGCCCCTGGAATTCGATATACTCCTCCTAGAGAATTCAACCAATCGCCACGAAACTCGGCCAGCATGAAGTCAAGACATTGAGGATGAAAAGTTGCCAGGGGATTTTTGATATCTCGAACGGTTTGGCTGTGGCGAGGAAACGAATTTATGGCGAATAAAGGAAACAGGAAGTGTGTTATAACTTCTGCATACATTAACTGATCTTGATGAAACTTCAGCAGTGTGTTCGCTGTAAGAGTCCGATCACATGGATGTGACTATTGTGAGTCAAAGTTATAGCGCCACCAACTGGCAGCAGGAAGTGTGTCACTTCCTAAAGGCTTTGAAATCACCCTCTTATTTTTACCCAATTTGCTTCAAACTTTATGTGTATAATGTAGACACACGGCAGATGTAGACCTGAGAAAGGATTATTGATATCTTAGATACTGTTGCCGTGGCAACGCATCAAACTTTATTATTCTTTGTTGATGCTTTTGAGACTCTTAACATACTTGAAATTGCATGAAACCCGACAGACACATCACATTTATTAGACAGTAGACATGTGCAGAGTTTCAGAAACGGGCATGGTGAGAGCAATTAGAGAATAATGTTTAAGTTTAAAAACAGCCAGAATGGTTGTTTAGTCAAAAAATTTTTTTTTCCAAATCATACATAGTGTTATACTGCCCTCTTGTGTTCAAAATCAGGTAAAAAGCGAAAGTAAAATAAGGACGTCTGCACAATTCATTAATAATGGTGCAGAGTAGAGTGAGCTTTTTCAATTAATTCCTATGGAAGTAG
>CM060612.1:4975447-4997947 GCA_030578255.1 Tiaroga cobitis
GTGCCTTTAGGTAACTAAAGGCACCGGGGTTGCGGTGCCACCGGCTTGGGCCCGTAATCGCTGCTCGCAGCTATATTTAGGGCCCAAGCCTTGAAAAGGCGAAGGCCCTATTGTTTTCCTAAGGATTATTATTAGGGCCCAAGCCTTGAAAAGGCGAAGGCCCTATTGTTTTCCTAAGGATTATTATTAGGGCCCAAGCCTTGAAAAGGCGAAGGCCCTATTGTTTTCCTAAGGATTATTATTAGGGCCCAAGCCTTGAAAAGGCGAAGGCCCTATTGTTTTCCTAAGGATTATTATTTATTATTATTAGGGCCCAAGCCTTGAAAAGGCGAAGGCCCTATTGTTTTCCTAAGGATTATTATTTATTATTATTATTATTATTATTAGGGCCCAAGCCTTGAAAAGGCGAAGGCCCTATTGTTTTCCTTAGGATTATTATTAGGGCCCAAGCCTTGAAAAGGCGAAGGCCCTATTGTTTTCCTTAGGATTATTAGGGCCCAAGCCTTGAAAAGGCGAAGGCCCTATTGTTTTCCTTAGGATTATTATTTATTATTATTAGGGCCCAAGCCTTGAAAAGGCGAAGGCCCTATTGTTTTCCTAAGGATTATTATTTATTATTATTATTATTATTATTATTATTATTTTACTACCTTTTGGGCACTTTTGGGGGCCTTAACTTGCTCAAAAACTCTTGAAACTTTGCACACGGGTCAGAACCCGCGGCCATCAGGGCCGGGCTGAAGCTGGTACCCGGGCGTGGCAGGGGGGCTCGACAGCGCCCCCTGGAACGGGGTTTGAACACTTGTCCATATATCAAACACGCTTGCATGTAATAATCTGAAACTCGGTACACTTATAGATCTCATCGGGCCAAACAACTTTCGTGCTCTAAGTTTTACGTCAGCCCAACAGGAAGTCGGTTATTATGGGTTGTTTGGAAACTCATTTTCTATATTTTTCTTACGACTATTCGGGCACTTTTGGGGCCCTTAACGTGCTCGAAAACTCTTGAAACTTTGCACACAGGTCAGAACCCGCGGCCATCAGGGCCGGGCTGAAGATGGTACCCGGGCGTGGCAGGGGGGCTCGACAGCGCCCCCTGGAACGGGGTCCGAAAACTTGGTCCATAAATCAAACACACTTGCATGTAATAATATGAAACTCGGTACACATATAGATCTCATCGGTTCATATATACTTCATGCTCTTACTTTTTACCCCATCCCAACAGGAAGTCGGCTATTTAGGGTTGTTTGTTAAACGCATGCAATGGAATTTAAAGTACTTCTCCTAGAGAATTCAAAGAAATGCCACGAAACTCGGTCAGCATGAAGTCAAGACATTGAGGATGAAAAATTGCCAGGGGATTTTTGATATCTCGAACGGTTTGGCCGTGGCGAGGAAACGAATTTATGGCGAGAAACGTGAAACAGGAAGTGTGTTATAACTTCAGCATACATTAGCTGATCTTAACGAAACTTCACCAGTGTGTTCGCTTTAAGAGGCCGATCACATGGATGTGACTATTGTGAGTCAAAGTTATAGCGCCACCAACTGGCAGCAGGAAGTGTGTCACTTTCAAAATGCTTTGAAATCACCCTCTTATTTTAACCCGATTTGCTTCAAACTTCATCTGTATAATGTAAATACACGGCAGATGTAGACCTGTGAAAGGATTATTGATATATTAGATACTGTTGCCGTGGCAACGCATCAAACTTTAATATTCTTTGTTGATGCTTTTGAGACTCTTAACATACTTGAAATAACATGAAACTCGACAGACACATCACATTTATTAGCCAGTAGACATGTGCAAAGTTTCAGAAACGGGCGTGGTGCAGGGGCTCAGTAGCGCCACCTTTTGACAAAAGTGGGGGTGTTAGTTCTATAGTTTTACCTACAATCATAAAACTCGGTACGCATATTGTTCAGATCAAGCCGGACAACTTTCTAATTTACTGTCATTAGCTCAGACCAAGAGGGAGTCAGATATTTTAGTTTGAATGTGGATGTTTCTGAGAATTTTCTCTCCCTCTCTTTCCGTCTCTGTGTGTGAGGGATTTGTCTATTGATTTTAATGCATTTCAAGGTTTCAGGGGATTTTGGGACTCTTAACGTGCTCAAAAACTTTTGAAATTTTGCACACAGGTCAGAACCCACGGCCATCAGGGCCGGGCTGAAGCTGGTACCCAGGCGTGGCAGGGGGGCTCAACAGCGCCCCCTTGAACGGGGTCCGACAATTTGGTCCATATATTCAACACGCTTGCATGAATTAATATGAAACTCAGTACACATATAGATCTCATCGGGCCAAACATTTTACCCCTGGTCAAGTTTTACGCCAGCCCAACAGGAAGTCGGCTATTATGGGTTGTTTGGAAAACGCTTGCTGTGGAATTTGAAGTACTACTCCTAGGCAATTCATTCAATCATCGCCAAACTAGGCGTGCATGAAGTCAAGACATTGAGGATGCTAAATTGCTGACGGATTTTTGATATCTCGAACGGTTTGGCCGTGGCGAGGAAATGAATTTTCATGACTAAAAAAGGACATATAAAGTGTGTTATAACTTAGTTAGATTTACCTACAGTTACAAAACTCAGCTTGTATATTCTTCTCCTCAAGCCAAACAACTTTCTAATTTACAGTCAATAGCTCCAACCCTCAGAAAGTCAGATATTGTGGTTTGAATGTGGATTTCATGAAATGGTATCTCTCTCTGTCACTCTTTGACAGAGAGAGGGCCCCCTCCCATTCTATGTGTGTGTGTGTGTGTGGCTGTCTGTGTGGGGAGGGAGGGGGAGGGAGGGCTGGTGTCTGTGTTTATATGTGTGTGTGTGGCTGGCTGGCTGTTACAGTGACATGATATTAAGCCTTTCATTGCTGTGTGATTTTTCCTGCATTAAAGGATAAAGAAATCTCTAAGGCCTTGTCTTTTTGCATAACAATTTTGTATTTTTTTTAAATTACAAAATATGCACAGAACCAAGATCTTTTAAATGTATAGTTTGCTTTAAATAAAATTAAGATTGTATTGGTAATTGAAGCTGAATGAATTTAAAATGAATGTGCTATATTTCAGAACAATATATTTGTTTTCCTTTAAATTGTAAAACACTAACTTTATTCTCATCTGAATTATAAATAATTTATTCCTGTATAAAATAAAAACACATTTGAATTTTTCTTTTTTAATCAATGTAGAATGTGTAATTGAAAAATAAACAGATTAGGGCTCTGAGGACAATAAATGAAAATCAATGCGATGTGGTGAATGTCCAAAAGATGGCACCCACAGACTGTTTTAAATGGGGTTGGATAAATATTTTTTGCTTTTAGACAGTGTGTGCGTGTGATTTTAGTTTGGTGACAGTTGTAGGTTACAGTTTGACAAGAGTTTATAGTTTGAAAAAAGCACTTTGTTGTGTTTTATTGGACGGAGTATGTTTTTATGTGTAACAGTTCAATCGCACCCGCACCTCACACACACACACACACACACACACACACACACACACACACACACATATTGAAACCTGAGTGAAGTACAAAGCCCATAATAAAGAATAGTTTAGCATCCAAATACATCGCAAATGTTGAAACAGTTTGATTCTAATGAGAGAGTTACGTGGCCAAACACCACTTACTTTCACTTTCGCTTTCAATTATTTCGGTTAATTCTTAATTATAGTTTTTTTGAATTCTTGTTCTGTTCTGAATATCATTAAATTTAAAGAATTGCTTGTGTAATATTTTGAGTGTATCATCAAAACAGAATAATTCTCTCGGTTTAGTGATTCCCTAGTTTTTTTTATTGTTTTCATTGTTCTCAGGTAAGGCAAGTGAGATATATATATATATATATATATATGTATATATAAAAAAAAATATATATATATATATATGTATTTTTTATATATATATATAATTTATATATATATATATATATATATATATATATATATATAAATATAGCTGCGAGCAGCGATGAAGGGCCAAAGCCGGCGGCACCGCCACCCCGGTGCCTTTAGGTAACTAAAGGAACCAGGGTTGCGGTGCCACCGGCTTGGGCCCGTAATCGCTGCTCGCAGCTATATTTATTATTATTAGGGCCCAAGCCTTGAAAAGGCGAAGGCCCTATTGTTTTCCTTAGGATTATTAGGGCCCAAGCCTTGAAAAGGCGAAGGCCCTATTGTTTTCCTTAGGATTATTATTAGGGCCCAAGCCTTGAAAAGGCGAAGGCCCTATTGTTTTCCTAAGGATTATTATTTATTATTATTATTATTATTATTATTATTATTTTACTACCTTTTGGGCACTTTTGGGGGCCTTAACGTGCTCGAAAACTCTTGAAACTTTGCACACATCTCAGAACCCGCGGCCATCAGGGCCGGGCTGAAGCTGGTACCCGGGCGTGGCAGGGGGGCTCGACAGCGCCCCCTGGAACGGGGTTTGAACACTTGGTCCATAAATCAAACACGCTTGCATGTAATAATATGAAACTCAGTACACATATAGATCTCATCGGTTCATATATACTTCATGCTCTTACTTTTTACCCCAGCCCAACAGGAAGTCGGCTATTAAGGGTTGTTTGGAAAACACATGCAATGGAATGTGAAATACTCCTCCTAGAGAATTCAAACACACGGCACGAAACTCGGTCAGCATGAAGTCAAGACACTGAGGATGAAAAATTGCCAGGGGATTTTTGATATCTCGAACGGTTTGGCCGTGGCGAGTAAACGAAATTATGGCGAGAAACGTGAAACAGGAAGTGTGTTATAACTACTGCATACATTAACTAATCTCGATGAAACTTCAGCAGTGTGTTCGTTGTAAGAGCCCGATCACATGGATGTGACTATTGTGAGTCAAAGTTATAGCGCCACCAACTGGAAGCAGGAAGTGTGTCACTTTCAAAATGCTTTTAAATCACCCTCTTATTTTTACCCGATTTGCTTCAAACTTCATGTGCATAATGTAGACACACGCCAGATGTAGACCTGTGAAAGGATTATTGATATCTTAGATACTGCTGCCATGGCAATGCATCAAACATTAATATTCCTTTTTTAAAGCTTTTTCATGCTTTTTTATGCTTTCGGGCACTTTTGGGGTTCTTAACGTGCTCAAAAACTCTTGAAACTTTGCACACGGGACAAAACCCGCGGCCATCAGGGCCAGGCTGAAGCTGGTACCCGGGCGTGGCAGGGGGGCTCGACAGCGCCCCCTTGAACGGGTCAGACAATTTGGTCCATATATCCAACACGCTTTACCCTATTTGCTTCAAACTTGATGTGTATAATGTAGACACAAGCCAGATGTAGACCTGTGAAAGGATTGTTGATATCTTAGATGCTGTTGCCGTGACAACGCATCAAACTTTAATATTCTTTTTGGATACTTTTGAGATTCTTAGCGCACTTTTGGGGCCCTTAACATGCTCAAAAACTCTTGAAACTTTGCACACGGGTCAGAAACCGCGGCCATCAGGGCCGGGCTGAAGCTGGTACCCGGGCGTGGCAGGGGGGCTCGACAGCGCCCCCTGGAATGGGGTCCGAAAACTTGGTCCATAAATCAAACAGGCTTTACCCGATTTGCTTCAAACTTGATGTGTATAATGTAGACACACGCCAGATTTAGACCTGTGAAAGGATTGTTGATATCTTAGATGCTGTTGCCGTGACAACGCATCAAACTTTAATATTCTTTTTGGATACTTTTGAGACTCTCAGCGCACTTTGGGGGCCCTTAACGTGCTCAAAAACTCTTGAAACTTTGCACACGGGTCAGAACCCGTGGCCATCAGGGCCGGGCTGAAGCTGGTACCCGGGCGTGGCAGGGGGGCTCGACAGTGCCCCCTGGAACGGGGTCCGAAAACTTGGTCCATAAATCAAACACGCTTGAATGTAATAATATGAAACTCGGTACACATATAGATCTCATCGATTCATATATCCTTTGTACTTTTACTTTTTACCCCAGCCCAACAGGAAGTCGGCTATTATGGTTTGTTTGGAAGCGTATGCCCCTGGAATTCGATATACTCCTCCTAGAGAATTCAACCAATCGCAACGAAACTCGGTCAGCATGATGTCAAGACATTGAGGATGAAAAATTGCCAGGGGATTTCTGATATCTCGAACGGTTTGGCCGTGACGAGGAAACGAATTTATGGCGAATAATGGAAACAGGAAGTGTGTTATAACTTCTGCATACATTAACTGATCTTGATGAAACTTCAACAGTGTGTTCGCTGTGAGAGGCCGATCACATGGATGTGACTATTGTGAGTCAAAGTTATAGCGCCACCAACTGGCAGCATGAAGTGTGTCACTTTCAAAATACTTTGAAATCACCCTCTTATTTTTACCCGATTTGCTTCAAACTTGATGTGTATAATGTAAATACACGGCAGATGTAGACCTGTGAAAGGATTATTGATATCTTAGATACTGTTGCCATGGCAACGCATCAAACTTTAATATTCTTTTTGGATGCTTTTGAGACTCTTAGCATGCCTGAAATTGCTTAAAATTGCATGAAACTTGACAGACAGATCACATTTATTAGCCAGTAGACATGTGCAAAGTTTCAGAAACGGGCGTGGTGCAGGGGCTCAGTAGCGCCACCTTTTGTGGCAAAAGTGTGTGTGGGGGGGGGGGTTAGTTTCATCTACAGTTACAAAACTTTTTCAACTTGATGAAAATACATTAAAGATGCTAAATTGTGAACGGATATTGAATATCTCAAACGGTTTTGCTATGGCGAGGGATTATGTCAAAAAAAGAATCAGGAAATGTCTCATATCTTTCTAAAATGTAATTATACACCATTTATTTTTCTATAAAATTATACTAATATTAGAAGTAAACCCATTGTATTCCTTTTTTTCAATTTAAGATTTATGTTTAAGTTTAAAAACAGCCAGAATGGTTGTTTAGCCAAAAAAATAAAAAAAAATAAAAATCATTCATAGTGCTTTACTGCCCTCTTGTGTTCAAAATCAGGTAGGCCAATTGATGCTACTATGGGAATATTTTCCCACCGTGACTCCGCTGGGGGCTTTAAAATCGCTAACTTGAAAGCGAAAGTAACGGACGTCTCCACAAGACGTGCAGCTGTGAGCATTTTTGTTTCATTTTAAAAGAAGCCCCATTTCGGGGGCGGATTTCTTGAATGTATTTTACAAAATCACAATGTTGTGTTTGATTGCGAGTATCCAAAAATAAGTAAACACTTTGCAGTTTGAATGATCTTCTTGAATAAAATGACGGAGTAGCCAATGTTTCCACTGTTCGATCGCGGACGTCCACACGGACATTGATAATGGTGGCGCGTGCAGAGCGCGTGCTTGAATTGTGAGTTCAATAGTCTATTATTTTTCACGGAAAACACAACAACAAAAGAGTATAATGATAGATTCGCTTAAATAGGCGCTTTTACATAAAATGCCTATTCCGTCATCATCTTTTCAGTCAGCTCTTCACTCTCGTGATTAATGAAATTTGACTCCTGTTGCTGATATTTGCTGCAACTTTCGTTCAGCTCACAATTTAGTAAGCAAACACGCTTCAAATGTGTTTATTTTATTTTTGTGTATATATGTGTATATATATATATATATATATATATATATAGCTTATGTTTCAAATATGAGTTAATTAACAATCGTTGGAAAGAATGATACTTTTAAACATATCACTAAACCGTCATTAGGTGTCGCCAGGCGACCGTCTTAATGAGCGAGTCATTGATTCATTCGTTCAAACGATTCGTTCGAACGGCTGAGTCATTCATGAATGAGACAGATTATGGATTGGTCGTTGAATCTTTGAGTCAACCGATTTGTTCAAAATGCTGAATCATTCAGTAATGAGAACGCGTTGCTGTGAGATGCTCGATGGTTCTGCTGTGATCTTTGTTGAACTATTTTCGCTGCTGAAACAGAAAAAAAGTCAATATTGCATCTAAAATGTAAGTGATTTGACGTGTGTGTGTGTGTGTGTGTGTGTGTGTGATTGTGTCTGTTACAGTGATTGTTTAACCCTTGTTAAAGTTTAGGCTTTGTATTTTTGGATATATATCTTTTTATATATAAAAAAATTGCATACAACCCATATATTTTAAATGTATTGTTTGCTTTAAATTACATTGAGATTTGTATGTTTGGTAATTGAACCTGAATGAATTTTAAATGAATGTGCGATATTTCAGATCATATTTTTGTTTTCCTTAAAATTTTAACTAACACTAACTTTACTCTCATCTGAATGATAGATTATTTATTTATGTCTAAAATAAAAGCACATTTGATTTTTCTTTTTTAATCAATGTAGAATGTGTAACTGAAAAAATAAACAGATTAGGGCTCTGTTCGAGAACAAGAAATGAAAACCAATGCAATATGATGAATGTCCAAAAGATTTTTTTGCTTTTAAACTATGTGTGTGTGTGTGTGTGTGTGTGTGTAAGAGATTTTGGTTGGGTGACAGTTGTAGTTTACAGTTTGACAAAAGCACAATGTTGTGTTTTATTGCGATTGTACACAAATATAAGTAAACACTTTGTAGTTTGAATAATGTCCTGTATGAACAAAAGGACGGAGTATGTTTTTATGTCTACATTGTTCAATCACGCCTCACACACACACACACACACAAAAACTATTTTTCTAATCAGATCAGGCAAATATTCTGTCTTGGCACACTTCATATAACTTTCAAACTTGTGTACTTATTTCATGTGTCCATTAAGTCCATGAGACCGTAGGGTGTCTCATTTTTCATTTTAGGTTTCAGAAGGTTGCTCACGCATACTTTGTGGTTGATATGTGCCCTCAATGCACACTTTTGCAGAGCCCACACTGATGCAAGCTCTACAGCACACATCTTCTCAAAGGTCAAAGCGGGGTTACGTTATTGCCCGTCACGCACAGTAACCCTAAAGGCACCGGGGTGGCGGTGCCACCGGCTTGTTTATATATATATATATATATATATATATATATATATATATATATATATATATATAAATATAGCTGCGAGCAGCGATGAAGGGCCAAAGCCGGCGGCACCGCCACTCCGGTGCCTTTAGGTAATTAAAGGCACCGGGGTTGCGGTGCCACCGGCTTGGGCCCGTAATCGCTGCTCGCAGCTATATTTTATTATTATTATTATTATTTTACTACCTTTTGGGCACTTTTGGGGGCCTTAACGTGCTCGAAAACTCTTGAAACTTTGCACACATCTCAGAACCCGCGGCCATCAGGGCCGGGCTGAAGCTGGTACCCGGGCGTGGCAGGGGGGCTCGACAGCGCCCCCTGGAACGGGGTTTGAACACTTGGTCCATAAATCAAACACGCTTGCATGTAATAATATGAAACTCAGTACACATATAGATCTCATCGGTTCATATATACTTCATGCTCTTACTTTTTACCCCAGCCCAACAGGAAGTCGGCTATTAAGGGTTGTTTGGAAAACACATGCAATGGAATGTGAAATACTCCTCCTAGAGAATTCAAACACACGGCACGAAACTCGGTCAGCATGAAGTCAAGACACTGAGGATGAAAAAATGCCAGGGGATTTTTGATATCTCGAACGGTTTGGCCGTGGCGAGTAAACGAAATTATGGCGAGAAACGTGAAACAGGAAGTGTGTTATAACTACTGCATACATTAACTAATCTTGATGAAACTTCAGCAGTGTGTTCGTTGTAAGAGCCCGATCACATGGATGTGACTATTGTGAGTCAAAGTTATAGCGCCACCAACTGGCAGCAGGAAGTGTGTCACTTTCAAAATGCTTTTAAATCACCCTCTTATTTTTACCCGATTTGCTTCAAACTTCATGTGCATAATGTAGACACACGCCAGATGTAGACCTGTGAAAGGATTATTGATATCTTAGATACTGTTGCCATGGCAATGCATCAAACATTAATATTCCTTTTTTTAAGCTTTTTCATGCTTTTTTATGCTTTCGGGCACTTTTGGGGTTCTTAACGTGCTCGAAAACTCTTGAAACTTTGCACACGGGACAAAACCCGCGGCCATCAGGGCCAGGCTGAAGCTGGTACCCGGGCGTGGCAGGGGGGCTCGACAGCGCCCCCTTGAACGGGTCAGACAATTTGGTCCATATATCCAACACGCTTTACCCTATTTGCTTCAAACTTGATGTGTATAATGTAGACACAAGCCAGATGTAGACCTGTGAAAGGATTGTTGATATCTTAGATGCTGTTGCCGTGACAACGCATCAAACTTTAATATTCTTTTTGGATACTTTTGAGATTCTTAGCGCACTTTTGGGGCCCTTAACGTGCTCAAAAACTCTTGAAACTTTGCACACGGGTCAGAAACCGCGGCCATCAGGGCCGGGCTGAAGCTGGTACCTGGGCGTGGCAGGGGGGCTCGACAGCGCCCCCTGGAATGGGGTCCGAAAACTTGGTCCATAAATCAAACAGGCTTTACCCGATTTGCTTCAAACTTGATGTGTATAATGTAGACACACGCCAGATTTAGACCTGTGAAAGGATTGTTGATATCTTAGATGCTGTTGCCGTGACAACGCATCAAACTTTAATATTCTTTTTGGATACTTTTGAGACTCTCAGCGCACTTTGGGGGCCCTTAACGTGCTCAAAAACTCTTGAAACTTTGCACACGGGTCAGAACCCGTGGCCATCAGGGCCGGGCTGAAGCTGGTACCCGGGCGTGGCAGGGGGGCTCGACAGTGCCCCCTGGAACGGGGTCCGAAAACTTGGTCCATAAATCAAACACGCTTGAATGTAATAATATGAAACTCGGTACACATATAGATCTCATCGATTCATATATCCTTTGTACTTTTACTTTTTACCCCAGCCCAACAGGAAGTCGGCTATTATGGTTTGTTTGGAAGCGTATGCCCCTGGAATTCGATATACTCCTCCTAGAGAATTCAACCAATCGCCACGAAACTCGGTCAGCATGAAGTCAAGACATTGAGGATGAAAAGTTGCCAGGGGATTTTTGATATCTCGAACGGTTTGGCTGTGGCGAGGAAACGAATTTATGGCGAATAAAGGAAACAGGAAGTGTGTTATAACTTCTGCATACATTAACTGATCTTGATGAAACTTCAGCAGTGTGTTCGCTGTAAGAGTCCGATCACATGGATGTGACTATTGTGAGTCAAAGTTATAGCGCCACCAACTGGCAGCAGGAAGTGTGTCACTTCCTAAAGGCTTTGAAATCACCCTCTTATTTTTACCCAATTTGCTTCAAACTTTATGTGTATAATGTAGACACACGGCAGATGTAGACCTGAGAAAGGATTATTGATATCTTAGATACTGTTGCCGTGGCAACGCATCAAACTTTATTATTCTTTGTTGATGCTTTTGAGACTCTTAACATACTTGAAATTGCATGAAACCCGACAGACACATCACATTTATTAGACAGTAGATATGTGCAGAGTTTCAGAAACGGGCATGGTGAGAGCAATTAGAGAATAATGTTTAAGTTTAAAAACAGCCAGAATGGTTGTTTAGTCAAAAAAAATTTTTTTCCAAATCATACATAGTGTTATACTGCCCTCTTGTGTTCAAAATCAGGTAAAAAGCGAAAGTAAAATAAGGACGTCTGCACAATTCATTAATAATGGTGCAGAGTAGAGTGAGCTTTTTCAATTAATTCCTATGGAAGTAGGAATGAACTAAACAACGTTCGCTCTGTTCTGCTCGTCCCTCACCGTGGGCGCGCAGAGTTATGAATGCCCGTGCAGCTGTGAGCATTTTAGTTTCATTTTAAAATTAGCGCCATTTCGGGGGACGTATTACTTTAATTTATTTAACAAAAACACAATGTTGTGTTTAATTGCGAGTGTACACAAATATAAGTAAACACTTTGACGTTTGAATGATGTCCTGTATGAAGAAAATGACGGAGTATGTTTCACTGTTCAATCGCGCTGAGCCACCCAGACCCCCACACACACACTGACACACGCACACACACACACACACACACACACACACACACACACACACACACACACACACACACACAAACACACACACACACACACACACAATAATAAAACATTCAACCTAACATATACAAATTACACTGCTATGTTGAAATAGTCAGTAGTACAATTTGTATCATTCACAGTAAGCACCGCTCCACTGTGATTTTTCCAAGCACATTTTTGCACAAGTGAAGAGGATGATTTTTTCCGTCGATATTGGAACGTGAGTGAAGTACAAAGCCTGTAATAAAGAATAGTTTAGCATCCAAATACATCGCAAATGTTGCAACATTTAGATTCTAAAGAGAGATTTACGTGAGCCTAACACCACTTACTTTTACTTTTGTTTTAAATTATTTCGTTTTGGCTTTATTATAGTTATTTTTTTATTTGTGTTCTGTTCTGAATATCATTAAATTTAAAGGATTTGTTGTGGAATATTTTGAGTGTATAATCAAATAACACTAAACCGTCACTAGGTGTCGCCAGGCGATCGTCTTAATGAGCGGGTCATTGATTCATTCGTTCAAACGATTCGTTTGAACGACTGAGTCATTCATGAATGAGACAGATGTTTATGGATTGGTCATTGAATCTTTGAGTCAACCAATTTGTTCAAAATGCTGAATCATTCAGTAATGAGAAAACACGTTGCTGTGAGATGCAATGGTTCTGCTGTGATCTTTGTTTAACTATTTTCGCTGCTGAAACAGAAGAACAGTCAATATTGCATCTAAAATGTAAGTGACTTGACACGTGTGTGTGTGTGTGTGTGTGTGTGTGCGTGTGAGTGCGTGCGTGCGTGTGTGTGTGTGTGTGTGTGTGCAATCAATCCCAGGTAAGAGGCATGAATAATGAGAATTGGACTTCTAGGAGTGAGGTTAATATTCCGGAGATGGTTCCCTCGGATTGTGAAAAGGAGGCGGCGCGGGAGTGGCCAGGCATTGCGCTACTTCTGTTTCAAAGTTTAAAACAATGCTAATATCATTTTTTTGAACGATTTCATTACAAATGTTTATTTTATATATTTATAAAATATTATAAAATATAATAACTATGTTTTGTCCTATTAGCAAAAGACAGGCAATGTACTATTAACAAATGTTAATAGTTTTTTAAAAGTTAAAATGATACTTTATGCATTTGTTTTGTGTCAGATGATTAACAATATAAATTAAACAAAGCTTAAAACAAACAAAATAATAAAACGAAAACAAAGCTTGAACATTTTATTTAATTGAAAAGCCTTTTTGAAATAAAATGTGTTTTTTTCCCTCTGAAATAGCAAAAGCATCGCACACTTAGCTGTACCTGCTCTAAATAAATAATAGTATTTAAATAAAAATACAAAATCGAAATAAATAAATTATATAAAACAAAATCAAATCAAAGAAAATAAATATTATTAAAGTTATGCAGGCACACATTTAACAATAATTTTCAAGTGACAAATAAAATCAATCAAAATTCCTTACACATGGAGTTAATCCTGACGATTCCTGAGGCGCCTTTCCTCATGACACTCGCTTTTTTTTTCGAAGATATATTTTCTTTGGTTTGATTTTGTTTTTGTAATAATTTATTTTATTTAGTTCGATTTTGTATTTTTATTGAATTACTCTTTTTTATTTAGAGCAGGTACAGCTAGTGTGTGATGCTTTTGCTATTTCAGAGGAAAACAATAATTTTATTTAATTAATAATTTTTGTTTCAGTCCACCATATAATTATGTTGTGTTTGATCTATGGAAAAAAGTTAGTTGTGAAATGGTTGAATATTAACAAAAGTTAATAGTTTTTTACAAGTTAGAATAATACGATATATATATATATATAAACAAGCCGGTGGCACCGCCACCCCGGTGCCTTTACGGTTACTGTGCATGACGGGCAATATCGTAACTCCGCTTTGACCTTTGAGAAGATGTGTGCTATAGAGCTTGCATTGGTGTGGGCTCTGCAAAAGTGTGTGTGTGTGTGTGAGGCGTGATTGAACAATGTAGACATATATATATATATATATATAAAGGCACCGGGGTGGCGGTGCCACCGGCTTGTTTATATATATATATATATATATATATATATATATATATATGAATATAGCTGCGAGCAGCGATGAAGGGCCAAAGCCGGCGGCACCGCCACTCCGGTGCCTTTAGGTAACTAAAGGCACCGGGGTTGCGGTGCCACCGGCTTGGGCCCGTAATCGCTGCTCGCAGCTATATTTAGGGCCCAAGCCTTGAAAAGGCGAAGGCCCTATTGTTTTCCTAAGGATTATTATTAGGGCCCAAGCCTTGAAAAGGCGAAGGCCCTATTGTTTTCCTAAGGATTATTATTAGGGCCCAAGCCTTGAAAAGGCGAAGGCCCTATTGTTTTCCTAAGGATTATTATTAGGGCCCAAGCCTTGAAAAGGCGAAGGCCCTATTGTTTTCCTAAGGATTATTATTTATTATTATTAGGGCCCAAGCCTTGAAAAGGCGAAGGCCCTATTGTTTTCCTAAGGATTATTATTTATTATTATTATTATTATTATTAGGGCCCAAGCCTTGAAAAGGCGAAGGCCCTATTGTTTTCCTTAGGATTATTATTAGGGCCCAAGCCTTGAAAAGGCGAAGGCCCTATTGTTTTCCTTAGGATTATTAGGGCCCAAGCCTTGAAAAGGCGAAGGCCCTATTGTTTTCCTTAGGATTATTATTTATTATTATTAGGGCCCAAGCCTTGAAAAGGCGAAGGCCCTATTGTTTTCCTAAGGATTATTAGGGCCCAAGCCTTGAAAAGGCGAAGGCCCTATTGTTTTCCTTAGGATTATTAGGGCCCAAGCCTTGAAAAGGCGAAGGCCCTATTGTTTTCCTTAGGATTATTATTTATTATTAGGGCCCAAGCCTTGAAAAGGCGAAGGCCCTATTGTTTTCCTTAGGATTATTATTTATTAGGGCCCAAGCCTTGAAAAGGCGAAGGCCCTATTGTTTTCCTAAGGATTATTATTTATTATTATTATTATTATTATTATTATTATTTTACTACCTTTTGGGCACTTTTGGGGGCCTTAACGTGCTCAAAAACTCTTGAAACTTTGCACACGGGTCAGAACCCGCGGCCATCAGGGCCGGGCTGAAGCTGGTACCCGGGCGTGGCAGGGGGGCTCGACAGCGCCCCCTGGAACGGGGTTTGAACACTTGTCCATATATCAAACACGCTTGCATGTAATAATCTGAAACTCGGTACACTTATAGATCTCATCGGGCCAAACAACTTTCGTGCTCTAAGTTTTACGTCAGCCCAACAGGAAGTCGGTTATTATGGGTTGTTTGGAAACTCATTTTCTATATTTTTCTTACGACTATTCGGGCACTTTTGGGGCCCTTAACGTGCTCGAAAACTCTTGAAACTTTGCACACAGGTCAGAACCCGCGGCCATCAGGGCCGGGCTGAAGATGGTACCCGGGCGTGGCAGGGGGGCTCGACAGCGCCCCCTGGAACGGGGTCCGAAAACTTGGTCCATAAATCAAACACACTTGCATGTAATAATATGAAACTCGGTACACATATAGATCTCATCGGTTCATATATACTTCATGCTCTTACTTTTTACCCCATCCCAACAGGAAGTCGGCTATTTAGGGTTGTTTGTTAAACGCATGCAATGGAATTTAAAGTACTTCTCCTAGAGAATTCAAAGAAATGCCACGAAACTCGGTCAGCATGAAGTCAAGACATTGAGGATGAAAAATTGCCAGGGGATTTTTGATATCTCGAACGGTTTGGCCGTGGCGAGGAAACGAATTTATGGCGAGAAACGTGAAACAGGAAGTGTGTTATAACTTCAGCATACATTAGCTGATCTTAACGAAACTTCACCAGTGTGTTCGCTTTAAGAGGCCGATCACATGGATGTGACTATTGTGAGTCAAAGTTATAGCGCCACCAACTGGCAGCAGGAAGTGTGTCACTTTCAAAATGCTTTGAAATCACCCTCTTATTTTAACCCGATTTGCTTCAAACTTCATCTGTATAATGTAAATACACGGCAGATGTAGACCTGTGAAAGGATTATTGATATATTAGATACTGTTGCCGTGGCAACGCATCAAACTTTAATATTCTTTGTTGATGCTTTTGAGACTCTTAACATACTTGAAATAACATGAAACTCGACAGACACATCACATTTATTAGCCAGTAGACATGTGCAAAGTTTCAGAAACGGGCGTGGTGCAGGGGCTCAGTAGCGCCACCTTTTGACAAAAGTGGGGGTGTTAGTTCTATAGTTTTACCTACAATCATAAAACTCGGTACGCATATTGTTCAGATCAAGCCGGACAACTTTCTAATTTACTGTCATTAGCTCAGACCAAGAGGGAGTCAGATATTTTAGTTTGAATGTGGATGTTTCTGAGAATTTTCTCTCCCTCTCTTTCCGTCTCTGTGTGTGAGGGATTTGTCTATTGATTTTAATGCATTTCAAGGTTTCAGGGGATTTTGGGACTCTTAACGTGCTCAAAAACTTTTGAAATTTTGCACACAGGTCAGAACCCACGGCCATCAGGGCCGGGCTGAAGCTGGTACCCGGGCGTGGCAGGGGGGCTCAACAGCGCCCCCTTGAACGGGGTCCGACAATTTGGTCCATATATTCAACACGCTTGCATGAATTAATATGAAACTCAGTACACATATAGATCTCATCGGGCCAAACATTTTACCCCTGGTCAAGTTTTACGCCAGCCCAACAGGAAGTCGGCTATTATGGGTTGTTTGGAAAACGCTTGCTGTGGAATTTGAAGTACTACTCCTAGGCAATTCATTCAATCATCGCCAAACTAGGCGTGCATGAAGTCAAGACATTGAGGATGCTAAATTGCTGACGGATTTTTGATATCTCGAACGGTTTGGCTGTGGCGAGGAAACGAATTTATGGCGAATAAAGGAAACAGGAAGTGTGTTATAACTTCTGCATACATTAACTGATCTTGATGAAACTTCAGCAGTGTGTTCGCTGTAAGAGTCCGATCACATGGATGTGACTATTGTGAGTCAAAGTTATAGCGCCACCAACTGGCAGCAGGAAGTGTGTCACTTCCTAAAGGCTTTGAAATCACCCTCTTATTTTTACCCAATTTGCTTCAAACTTTATGTGTATAATGTAGACACACGGCAGATGTAGACCTGAGAAAGGATTATTGATATCTTAGATACTGTTGCCGTGGCAACGCATCAAACTTTATTATTCTTTGTTGATGCTTTTGAGACTCTTAACATACTTGAAATTGCATGAAACCCGACAGACACATCACATTTATTAGACAGTAGACATGTGCAGAGTTTCAGAAACGGGCATGGTGAGAGCAATTAGAGAATAATGTTTAAGTTTAAAAACAGCCAGAATGGTTGTTTAGTCAAAAAAAATTTTTTTCCAAATCATACATAGTGTTATACTGCCCTCTTGTGTTCAAAATCAGGTAAAAAGCGAAAGTAAAATAAGGACGTCTGCACAATTCATTAATAATGGTGCAGAGTAGAGTGAGCTTTTTCAATTAATTCCTATGGAAGTAGGAATGAACTAAACAACGTTCGCTCTGTTCTGCTCGTCCCTCACCGTGGGCGCGCAGAGTTATGAATGCCCGTGCAGCCGTGAGCATTTTAGTTTCATTTTAAAATTAGCGCCATTTCGGGGGACGTATTACTTTAATTTATTTAACAAAAACACAATGTTGTGTTTAATTGCGAGTGTACACAAATATAAGTAAACACTTTGACGTTTGAATGATGTCCTGTATGAAGAAAATGACGGAGTATGTTTCACTGTTCAATCGCGCTGAGCCACCCAGACCCCCACACACACACTGACACACACACACACACACACACACACACACACACACACACACACACACACACACACACACAAACACACACACACACACACACACAATAATAAAACATTCAACCTAACATATACAAATTACACTGCTATGTTGAAATAGTCAGTAGTACAATTTGTATCATTCACAGTAAGCACCGCTCCACTGTGATTTTTCCAAGCACATTTTTGCACAAGTGAAGAGGATGATTTTTTCCGTCGATATTGGAACGTGAGTGAAGTACAAAGCCTGTAATAAAGAATAGTTTAGCATCCAAATACATCGCAAATGTTGCAACATTTAGATTCTAAAGAGAGATTTACGTGAGCCTAACACCACTTACTTTTACTTTTGTTTTAAATTATTTCGTTTTGGCTTTATTATAGTTATTTTTTTATTTGTGTTCTGTTCTGAATATCATTAAATTTAAAGGATTTGTTGTGGAATATTTTGAGTGTATAATCAAATAACACTAAACCGTCACTAGGTGTCGCCAGGCGACCGTCTTAATGAGCGGGTCATTGATTCATTCGTTCAAACGATTCGTTTGAACGACTGAGTCATTCATGAATGAGACAGATGTTTATGGATTGGTCATTGAATCTTTGAGTCAACCAATTTGTTCAAAATGCTGAATCATTCAGTAATGAGAAAACACGTTGCTGTGAGATGCAATGGTTCTGCTGTGATCTTTGTTTAACTATTTTCGCTGCTGAAACAGAAGAACAGTCAATATTGCATCTAAAATGTAAGTGACTTGACACGTGTGTGTGTGTGTGTGTGTGTGTGTGTGCGTGTGAGTGCGTGCGTGCGTGTGTGTGTGTGTGTGTGTGTGTGTGTGTGCAATCAATCCCAGGTAAGAGGCATGAATAATGAGAATTGGACTTCTAGGAGTGAGGTTAATATTCCGGAGATGGTTCCCTCGGATTGTGAAAAGGAGGCGGCGCGGGAGTGGCCAGGCATTGCGCTACTTCTGTTTCAAAGTTTAAAACAATGCTAATATCATTTTTTTGAACGATTTCATTACAAATGTTTATTTTATATATTTATAAAATATTATAAAATATAATAACTATGTTTTGTCCTATTAACAAAAGACAGGCAATGTACTATTAACAAATGTTAATAGTTTTTTAAAAGTTAAAATGATACTTTATGCATTTGTTTTGTGTCAGATGATTAACAATATAAATTAAACAAAGCTTAAAACAAACAAAATAATAAAACGAAAACAAAGCTTGAACATTTTATTTAATTGAAAAGCCTTTTTGAAATAAAATGTGTTTTTTTCCCTCTGAAATAGCAAAAGCATCGCACACTTAGCTGTACCTGCTCTAAATAAATAATAGTATTTAAATAAAAATACAAAATCGAAATAAATAAATTATATAAAACAAAATCAAATCAAAGAAAATAAATCTTATTAAAGTTATGCAGGCACACATTTAACAATAATTTTCAAGTGACAAATAAAATCAATCAAAATTCCTTACACATGGAGTTAATCCTGACGATTCCTGAGGCGCCTTTCCTCATGACACTCGCTTTTTTTTTCGAAGATATATTTTCTTTGGTTTGATTTTGTTTTTGTAATAATTTATTTTATTTAGTTCGATTTTGTATTTTTATTGAATTACTCTTTTTTATTTAGAGCAGGTACAGCTAGTGTGTGATGCTTTTGCTATTTCAGAGGAAAACAATAATTTTATTTAATTAATAATTTTTGTTTCAGTCCACCATATAATTATGTTGTGTTTGATCTATGGAAAAAAGTTAGTTGTGAAATGGTTGAATATTAACAAAAGTTAATAGTTTTTTACAAGTTAGAATAATACGATATATATATATATATAAACAAGCCGGTGGCACCGCCACCCCGGTGCCTTTACGGTTACTGTGCATGACGGGCAATATCGTAACTCCGCTTTGACCTTTGAGAAGATGTGTGCTATAGAGCTTGCATTGGTGTGGGCTCTGCAAAAGTGTGTGTGTGTGTGTGAGGCGTGATTGAACAATGTAGACATATATATATATATATATATATAAAGGCACCGGGGTGGCGGTGCCACCGGCTTGTTTATATATATATATATATATATATATATATATATATATATATGAATATAGCTGCGAGCAGCGATGAAGGGCCAAAGCCGGCGGCACCGCCACTCCGGTGCCTTTAGGTAACTAAAGGCACCGGGGTTGCGGTGCCACCGGCTTGGGCCCGTAATCGCTGCTCGCAGCTATATTTATTATTATTATTATTATTTTACTACCTTTTGGGCACTTTTGGGGGCCTTAACGTGCTCGAAAACTCTTGAAACTTTGCACACATCTCAGAACCCGCGGCCATCAGGGCCGGGCTGAAGCTGGTACCCGGGCGTGGCAGGGGGGCTCGACAGCGCCCCCTGGAACGGGGTTTGAACACTTGGTCCATAAATCAAACACGCTTGCATGTAATAATATGAAACTCAGTACACATATAGATCTCATCGGTTCATATATACTTCATGCTCTTACTTTTTACCCCAGCCCAACAGGAAGTCGGCTATTAAGGGTTGTTTGGAAAACACATGCAATGGAATGTGAAATACTCCTCCTAGAGAATTCAAACACACGGCACGAAACTCGGTCAGCATGAAGTCAAGACACTGAGGATGAAAAATTGCCAGGGGATTTTTGATATCTCGAACGGTTTGGCCGTGGCGAGTAAACGAAATTATGGCGAGAAACGTGAAACAGGAAGTGTGTTATAACTACTGCATACATTAACTAATCTTGATGAAACTTCAGCAGTGTGTTCGTTGTAAGAGCCCGATCACATGGATGTGACTATTGTGAGTCAAAGTTATAGCGCCACCAACTGGAAGCAGGAAGTGTGTCACTTTCAAAATGCTTTTAAATCACCCTCTTATTTTTACCCGATTTGCTTCAAACTTCATGTGCATAATGTAGACACACGCCAGATGTAGACCTGTGAAAGGATTATTGATATCTTAGATACTGTTGCCATGGCAATGCATCAAACATTAATATTCCTTTTTTTAAGCTTTTTCATGCTTTTTTATGCTTTCGGGCACTTTTGGGGTTCTTAACGTGCTCGAAAACTCTTGAAACTTTGCACACGGGACAAAACCCGCGGCCATCAGGGCCAGGCTGAAGCTGGTACCCGGGCGTGGCAGGGGGGCTCGACAGCGCCCCCTTGAACGGGTCAGACAATTTGGTCCATATATCCAACACGCTTTACCCTATTTGCTTCAAACTTGATGTGTATAATGTAGACACAAGCCAGATGTAGACCTGTGAAAGGATTGTTGATATCTTAGATGCTGTTGCCGTGACAACGCATCAAACTTTAATATTCTTTTTGGATACTTTTGAGATTCTTAGCGCACTTTTGGGGTTCTTAACGTGCTCAAAAACTCTTGAAACTTTGCACACGGGTCAGAAACCGCGGCCATCAGGGCCGGGCTGAAGCTGGTACCCGGGCGTGGCAGGGGGGCTCGACAGCGCCCCCTGGAATGGGGTCCGAAAACTTGGTCCATAAATCAAACAGGCTTTACCCGATTTGCTTCAAACTTGATGTGTATAATGTAGACACACGCCAGATTTAGACCTGTGAAAGGATTGTTGATATCTTAGATGCTGTTGCCGTGACAACGCATCAAACTTTAATATTCTTTTTGGATACTTTTGAGACTCTCAGCGCACTTTGGGGGCCCTTAACGTGCTCAAAAACTCTTGAAACTTTGCACACGGGTCAGAACCCGTGGCCATCAGGGCCGGGCTGAAGCTGGTACCCGGGCGTGGCAGGGGGGCTCGACAGTGCCCCCTGGAACGGGGTCCGAAAACTTGGTCCATAAATCAAACACGCTTGAATGTAATAATATGAAACTCGGTACACATATAGATCTCATCGATTCATATATCCTTTGTACTTTTACTTTTTACCCCAGCCCAACAGGAAGTCGGCTATTATGGTTTGTTTGGAAGCGTATGCCCCTGGAATTCGATATACTCCTCCTAGAGAATTCAACCAATCGCCACGAAACTCGGTCAGCATGAAGTCAAGACATTGAGGATGAAAAGTTGCCAGGGTATTTTTGATATCTCGAACGGTTTGGCTGTGGCGAGGAAACGAATTTATGGCGAATAAAGGAAACAGGAAGTGTGTTATAACTTCTGCATACATTAACTGATCTTGATGAAACTTCAGCAGTGTGTTCGCTGTAAGAGTCCGATCACATGGATGTGACTATTGTGAGTCAAAGTTATAGCGCCACCAACTGGCAGCAGGAAGTGTGTCACTTCCTAAAGGCTTTGAAATCACCCTCTTATTTTTACCCAATTTGCTTCAAACTTTATGTGTATAATGTAGACACACGGCAGATGTAGACCTGAGAAAGGATTATTGATATCTTAGATACTGTTGCCGTGGCAACGCATCAAACTTTATTATTCTTTGTTGATGCTTTTGAGACTCTTAACATACTTGAAATTGCATGAAACCCGACAGACACATCACATTTATTAGACAGTAGACATGTGCAGAGTTTCAGAAACGGGCATGGTGAGAGCAATTAGAGAATAATGTTTAAGTTTAAAAACAGCCA
>CM060612.1:5000447-5007947 GCA_030578255.1 Tiaroga cobitis
TGTGTGAGGCGTGATTGAACAATGTAGACATATATATATATATATATATAAAGGCACCGGGGTGGCGGTGCCACCGGCTTGTTTATATATATATATATATATATATATATATATATATATATATATGAATATAGCTGCGAGCAGCGATGAAGGGCCAAAGCCGGCGGCACCGCCACTCCGGTGCCTTTAGGTAACTAAAGGCACCGGGGTTGCGGTGCCACCGGCTTGGGCCCGTAATCGCTGCTCGCAGCTATATTTATTTATTATTATTATTATTATTTTACTACCTTTTGGGCACTTTTGGGGGCCTTAACGTGCTCGAAAACTCTTGAAACTTTGCACACATCTCAGAACCCGCGGCCATCAGGGCCGGGCTGAAGCTGGTACCCGGGCGTGGCAGGGGGGCTCGACAGCGCCCCCTGGAACGGGGTTTGAACACTTGGTCCATAAATCAAACACGCTTGCATGTAATAATATGAAACTCAGTACACATATAGATCTCATCGGTTCATATATACTTCATGCTCTTACTTTTTACCCCAGCCCAACAGGAAGTCGGCTATTAAGGGTTGTTTGGAAAACACATGCAATGGAATGTGAAATACTCCTCCTAGAGAATTCAAACACACGGCACGAAACTCGGTCAGCATGAAGTCAAGACACTGAGGATGAAAAATTGCCAGGGGATTTTTGATATCTCGAACGGTTTGGCCGTGGCGAGTAAACGAAATTATGGCGAGAAACGTGAAACAGGAAGTGTGTTATAACTACTGCATACATTAACTAATCTTGATGAAACTTCAGCAGTGTGTTCGTTGTAAGAGCCCGATCACATGGATGTGACTATTGTGAGTCAAAGTTATAGCGCCACCAACTGGAAGCAGGAAGTGTGTCACTTTCAAAATGCTTTTAAATCACCCTCTTATTTTTACCCGATTTGCTTCAAACTTCATGTGCATAATGTAGACACACGCCAGATGTAGACCTGTGAAAGGATTATTGATATCTTAGATACTGTTGCCATGGCAATGCATCAAACATTAATATTCCTTTTTTTAAGCTTTTTCATGCTTTTTTATGCTTTCGGGCACTTTTGGGGTTCTTAACGTGCTCGAAAACTCTTGAAACTTTGCACACGGGACAAAACCCGCGGCCATCAGGGCCAGGCTGAAGCTGGTACCCGGGCGTGGCAGGGGGGCTCGACAGCGCCCCCTTGAACGGGTCAGACAATTTGGTCCATATATCCAACACGCTTTACCCTATTTGCTTCAAACTTGATGTGTATAATGTAGACACAAGCCAGATGTAGACCTGTGAAAGGATTGTTGATATCTTAGATGCTGTTGCCGTGACAACGCATCAAACTTTAATATTCTTTTTGGATACTTTTGAGATTCTTAGCGCACTTTTGGGGCCCTTAACGTGCTCAAAAACTCTTGAAACTTTGCACACGGGTCAGAAACCGCGGCCATCAGGGCCGGGCTGAAGCTGGTACCCGGGCGTGGCAGGGGGGCTCGACAGCGCCCCCTGGAATGGGGTCCGAAAACTTGGTCCATAAATCAAACAGGCTTTACCCGATTTGCTTCAAACTTGATGTGTATAATGTAGACACACGCCAGATTTAGACCTGTGAAAGGATTGTTGATATCTTAGATGCTGTTGCCGTGACAACGCATCAAACTTTAATATTCTTTTTGGATACTTTTGAGACTCTCAGCGCACTTTGGGGGCCCTTAACGTGCTCAAAAACTCTTGAAACTTTGCACACGGGTCAGAACCCGTGGCCATCAGGGCCGGGCTGAAGCTGGTACCCGGGCGTGGCAGGGGGGCTCGACAGTGCCCCCTGGAACGGGGTCCGAAAACTTGGTCCATAAATCAAACACGCTTGAATGTAATAATATGAAACTCGGTACACATATAGATCTCATCGATTCATATATCCTTTGTACTTTTACTTTTTACCCCAGCCCAACAGGAAGTCGGCTATTATGGTTTGTTTGGAAGCGTATGCCCCTGGAATTCGATATACTCCTCCTAGAGAATTCAACCAATCGCCACGAAACTCGGTCAGCATGAAGTCAAGACATTGAGGATGAAAAGTTGCCAGGGGATTTTTGATATCTCGAACGGTTTGGCTGTGGCGAGGAAACGAATTTATGGCGAATAAAGGAAACAGGAAGTGTGTTATAACTTCTGCATACATTAACTGATCTTGATGAAACTTCAGCAGTGTGTTCGCTGTAAGAGTCCGATCACATGGATGTGACTATTGTGAGTCAAAGTTATAGCGCCACCAACTGGCAGCAGGAAGTGTGTCACTTCCTAAAGGCTTTGAAATCACCCTCTTATTTTTACCCAATTTGCTTCAAACTTTATGTGTATAATGTAGACACACGGCAGATGTAGACCTGAGAAAGGATTATTGATATCTTAGATACTGTTGCCGTGGCAACGCATCAAACTTTATTATTCTTTGTTGATGCTTTTGAGACTCTTAACATACTTGAAATTGCATGAAACCCGACAGACACATCACATTTATTAGACAGTAGACATGTGCAGAGTTTCAGAAACGGGCATGGTGAGAGCAATTAGAGAATAATGTTTAAGTTTAAAAACAGCCAGAATGGTTGTTTAGTAAAAAAAAATTTTTTTCCAAATCATACATAGTGTTATACTGCCCTCTTGTGTTCAAAATCAGGTAAAAAGCGAAAGTAAAATAAGGACGTCTGCACAATTCATTAATAATGGTGCAGAGTAGAGTGAGCTTTTTCAATTAATTCCTATGGAAGTAGGAATGAACTAAACAACGTTCGCTCTGTTCTGCTCGTCCCTCACCGTGGGCGCGCAGAGTTATGAATGCCCGTGCAGCCGTGAGCATTTTAGTTTCATTTTAAAATTAGCGCCATTTCGGGGGACGTATTACTTTGTGTTTTTGTTAAATAAATTAATGTTGTGTTTAATTGCGAGTGTACACAAATATAAGTAAACACTTTGACGTTTGAATGATGTCCTGTATGAAGAAAATGACGGAGTATGTTTCACTGTTCAATCGCGCTGAGCCACCCAGACCCCCACACACACACTGACACACACACACACACACACACACACACACACACACACACACACACACACACACACACACACACACACACACACACACACACACACAAACACACACACACACACACACACACAATAATAAAACATTCAACCTAACATATACAAATTACACTGCTATGTTGAAATAGTCAGTAGTACAATTTGTATCATTCACAGTAAGCACCGCTCCACTGTGATTTTTCCAAGCACATTTTTGCACAAGTGAAGAGGATGATTTTTTCCGTCGATATTGGAACGTGAGTGAAGTACAAAGCCTGTAATAAAGAATAGTTTAGCATCCAAATACATCGCAAATGTTGCAACATTTAGATTCTAAAGAGAGATTTACGTGAGCCTAACACCACTTACTTTTACTTTTGTTTTAAATTATTTCGTTTTGGCTTTATTATAGTTATTTTTTTATTTGTGTTCTGTTCTGAATATCATTAAATTTAAAGGATTTGTTGTGGAATATTTTGAGTGTATAATCAAATAACACTAAACCGTCACTAGGTGTCGCCAGGCGACCGTCTTAATGAGCGGGTCATTGATTCATTCGTTCAAACGATTCGTTTGAACGACTGAGTCATTCATGAATGAGACAGATGTTTATGGATTGGTCATTGAATCTTTGAGTCAACCAATTTGTTCAAAATGCTGAATCATTCAGTAATGAGAAAACACGTTGCTGTGAGATGCAATGGTTCTGCTGTGATCTTTGTTTAACTATTTTCGCTGCTGAAACAGAAGAACAGTCAATATTGCATCTAAAATGTAAGTGACTTGACACGTGTGTGTGTGTGTGTGTGTGTGTGTGTGTGCGTGTGAGTGCGTGCGTGCGTGTGTGTGTGTGTGTGTGTGTGTGCAATCAATCCCAGGTAAGAGGCATGAATAATGAGAATTGGACTTCTAGGAGTGAGGTTAATATTCCGGAGATGGTTCCCTCGGATTGTGAAAAGGAGGCGGCGCGGGAGTGGCCAGGCATTGCGCTACTTCTGTTTCAAAGTTTAAAACAATGCTAATATCATTTTTTTGAACGATTTCATTACAAATGTTTATTTTATATATTTATAAAATATTATAAAATATAATAACTATGTTTTGTCCTATTAACAAAAGACAGGCAATGTACTATTAACAAATGTTAATAGTTTTTTAAAAGTTAAAATGATACTTTATGCATTTGTTTTGTGTCAGATGATTAACAATATAAATTAAACAAAGCTTAAAACAAACAAAATAATAAAACGAAAACAAAGCTTGAACATTTTATTTAATTGAAAAGCCTTTTTGAAATAAAATGTGTTTTTTTCCCTCTGAAATAGCAAAAGCATCGCACACTTAGCTGTACCTGCTCTAAATAAATAATAGTATTTAAATAAAAATACAAAATCGAAATAAATAAATTATATAAAACAAAATCAAATCAAAGAAAATAAATCTTATTAAAGTTATGCAGGCACACATTTAACAATAATTTTCAAGTGACAAATAAAATCAATCAAAATTCCTTACACATGGAGTTAATCCTGACGATTCCTGAGGCGCCTTTCCTCATGACACTCGCTTTTTTTTTCGAAGATATATTTTCTTTGGTTTGATTTTGTTTTTGTAATAATTTATTTTATTTAGTTCGATTTTGTATTTTTATTGAATTACTCTTTTTTATTTAGAGCAGGTACAGCTAGTGTGTGATGCTTTTGCTATTTCAGAGGAAAACAATAATTTTATTTAATTAATAATTTTTGTTTCAGTCCACCATATAATTATGTTGTGTTTGATCTATGGAAAAAAGTTAGTTGTGAAATGGTTGAATATTAACAAAAGTTAATAGTTTTTTACAAGTTAGAATAATACGATATATATATATATATATAAACAAGCCGGTGGCACCGCCACCCCGGTGCCTTTACGGTTACTGTGCATGACGGGCAATATCGTAACTCCGCTTTGACCTTTGAGAAGATGTGTGCTATAGAGCTTGCATTGGTGTGGGCTCTGCAAAAGTGTGTGTGTGTGTGTGAGGCGTGATTGAACAATGTAGACATATATATATATATATATATATATATATATAAAGGCACCGGGGTGGCGGTGCCACCGGCTTGTTTATATATATATATATATATATATATATATATATATATATATGAATATAGCTGCGAGCAGCGATGAAGGGCCAAAGCCGGCGGCACCGCCACTCCGGTGCCTTTAGGTAACTAAAGGCACCGGGGTTGCGGTGCCACCGGCTTGGGCCCGTAATCGCTGCTCGCAGCTATATTTTATTATTAGGGCCCAAGCCTTGAAAAGGCGAAGGCCCTATTGTTTTCCTTAGGATTATTATTTATTATTAGGGCCCAAGCCTTGAAAAGGCGAAGGCCCTATTGTTTTCCTAAGGATTATTATTTATTATTATTATTATTATTTTACTACCTTTTGGGCACTTTTGGGGGCCTTAACGTGCTCGAAAACTCTTGAAACTTTGCACACATCTCAGAACCCGCGGCCATCAGGGCCGGGCTGAAGCTGGTACCCGGGCGTGGCAGGGGGGCTCGACAGCGCCCCCTGGAACGGGGTTTGAACACTTGGTCCATAAATCAAACACGCTTGCATGTAATAATATGAAACTCAGTACACATATAGATCTCATCGGTTCATATATACTTCATGCTCTTACTTTTTACCCCAGCCCAACAGGAAGTCGGCTATTAAGGGTTGTTTGGAAAACACATGCAATGGAATGTGAAATACTCCTCCTAGAGAATTCAAACACACGGCACGAAACTCGGTCAGCATGAAGTCAAGACACTGAGGATGAAAAATTGCCAGGGGATTTTTGATATCTCGAACGGTTTGGCCGTGGCGAGTAAACGAAATTATGGCGAGAAACGTGAAACAGGAAGTGTGTTATAACTACTGCATACATTAACTAATCTCGATGAAACTTCAGCAGTGTGTTCGTTGTAAGAGCCCGATCACATGGATGTGACTATTGTGAGTCAAAGTTATAGCGCCACCAACTGGAAGCAGGAAGTGTGTCACTTTCAAAATGCTTTTAAATCACCCTCTTATTTTTACCCGATTTGCTTCAAACTTCATGTGCATAATGTAGACACACGCCAGATGTAGACCTGTGAAAGGATTATTGATATCTTAGATACTGTTGCCATGGCAATGCATCAAACATTAATATTCCTTTTTTTAAGCTTTTTCATGCTTTTTTATGCTTTCGGGCACTTTTGGGGTTCTTAACGTGCTCGAAAACTCTTGAAACTTTGCACACGGGACAAAACCCGCGGCCATCAGGGCCAGGCTGAAGCTGGTACCCGGGCGTGGCAGGGGGGCTCGACAGCGCCCCCTTGAACGGGTCAGACAATTTGGTCCATATATCCAACACGCTTTACCCTATTTGCTTCAAACTTGATGTGTATAATGTAGACACAAGCCAGATGTAGACCTGTGAAAGGATTGTTGATATCTTAGATGCTGTTGCCGTGACAACGCATCAAACTTTAATATTCTTTTTGGATACTTTTGAGATTCTTAGCGCACTTTTGGGGCCCTTAACGTGCTCAAAAACTCTTGAAACTTTGCACACGGGTCAGAAACCGCGGCCATCAGGGCCGGGCTGAAGCTGGTACCCGGGCGTGGCAGGGGGGCTCGACAGCGCCCCCTGGAATGGGGTCCGAAAACTTGGTCCATAAATCAAACAGGCTTTACCCGATTTGCTTCAAACTTGATGTGTATAATGTAGACACACGCCAGATTTAGACCTGTGAAAGGATTGTTGATATCTTAGATGCTGTTGCCGTGACAACGCATCAAACTTTAATATTCTTTTTGGATACTTTTGAGACTCTCAGCGCACTTTGGGGGCCCTTAACGTGCTCAAAAACTCTTGAAACTTTGCACACGGGTCAGAACCCGTGGCCATCAGGGCCGGGCTGAAGCTGGTACCCGGGCGTGGCAGGGGGGCTCGACAGTGCCCCCTGGAACGGGGTCCGAAAACTTGGTCCATAAATCAAACACGCTTGAATGTAATAATATGAAACTCGGTACACATATAGATCTCATCGATTCATATATCCTTTGTACTTTTACTTTTTACCCCAGCCCAACAGGAAGTCGGCTATTATGGTTTGTTTGGAAGCGTATGCCCCTGGAATTCGATATACTCCTCCTAGAGAATTCAACCAATCGCCACGAAACTCGGTCAGCATGAAGTCAAGACATTGAGGATGAAAAGTTGCCAGGGGATTTTTGATATCTCGAACGGTTTGGCTGTGGCGAGGAAACGAATTTATGGCGAATAAAGGAAACAGGAAGTGTGTTATAACTTCTGCATACATTAACTGATCTTGATGAAACTTCAGCAGTGTGTTCGCTGTAAGAGTC
>CM060612.1:5010447-5022947 GCA_030578255.1 Tiaroga cobitis
TTTGTATTTTTATTGAATTACTCTTTTTTATTTAGAGCAGGTACAGCTAGTGTGTGATGCTTTTGCTATTTCAGAGGAAAACAATAATTTTATTTAATTAATAATTTTTGTTTCAGTCCACCATATAATTATGTTGTGTTTGATCTATGGAAAAAAATTAGTTGTGAAATGGTTGAATATTAACAAAAGTTAATAGTTTTTTACAAGTTAGAATAATACGATATATATATATATATAAACAAGCCGGTGGCACCGCCACCCCGGTGCCTTTACGGTTACTGTGCATGACGGGCAATATCGTAACTCCGCTTTGACCTTTGAGAAGATGTGTGCTATAGAGCTTGCATTGGTGTGGGCTCTGCAAAAGTGTGTGTGTGTGTGTGAGGCGTGATTGAACAATGTAGACATATATATATATATATATATAAAGGCACCGGGGTGGCGGTGCCACCGGCTTGTTTATATATATATATATATATATATATATATATATATATATATATGAATATAGCTGCGAGCAGCGATGAAGGGCCAAAGCCGGCGGCACCGCCACTCCGGTGCCTTTAGGTAACTAAAGGCACCGGGGTTGCGGTGCCACCGGCTTGGGCCCGTAATCGCTGCTCGCAGCTATATTTATTTATTATTATTATTATTATTTTACTACCTTTTGGGCACTTTTGGGGGCCTTAACGTGCTCGAAAACTCTTGAAACTTTGCACACATCTCAGAACCCGCGGCCATCAGGGCCGGGCTGAAGCTGGTACCCGGGCGTGGCAGGGGGGCTCGACAGCGCCCCCTGGAACGGGGTTTGAACACTTGGTCCATAAATCAAACACGCTTGCATGTAATAATATGAAACTCAGTACACATATAGATCTCATCGGTTCATATATACTTCATGCTCTTACTTTTTACCCCAGCCCAACAGGAAGTCGGCTATTAAGGGTTGTTTGGAAAACACATGCAATGGAATGTGAAATACTCCTCCTAGAGAATTCAAACACACGGCACGAAACTCGGTCAGCATGAAGTCAAGACACTGAGGATGAAAAATTGCCAGGGGATTTTTGATATCTCGAACGGTTTGGCCGTGGCGAGTAAACGAAATTATGGCGAGAAACGTGAAACAGGAAGTGTGTTATAACTACTGCATACATTAACTAATCTTGATGAAACTTCAGCAGTGTGTTCGTTGTAAGAGCCCGATCACATGGATGTGACTATTGTGAGTCAAAGTTATAGCGCCACCAACTGGAAGCAGGAAGTGTGTCACTTTCAAAATGCTTTTAAATCACCCTCTTATTTTTACCCGATTTGCTTCAAACTTCATGTGCATAATGTAGACACACGCCAGATGTAGACCTGTGAAAGGATTATTGATATCTTAGATACTGTTGCCATGGCAATGCATCAAACATTAATATTCCTTTTTTTAAGCTTTTTCATGCTTTTTTATGCTTTCGGGCACTTTTGGGGTTCTTAACGTGCTCGAAAACTCTTGAAACTTTGCACACGGGACAAAACCCGCGGCCATCAGGGCCAGGCTGAAGCTGGTACCCGGGCGTGGCAGGGGGGCTCGACAGCGCCCCCTTGAACGGGTCAGACAATTTGGTCCATATATCCAACACGCTTTACCCTATTTGCTTCAAACTTGATGTGTATAATGTAGACACAAGCCAGATGTAGACCTGTGAAAGGATTGTTGATATCTTAGATGCTGTTGCCGTGACAACGCATCAAACTTTAATATTCTTTTTGGATACTTTTGAGATTCTTAGCGCACTTTTGGGGCCCTTAACGTGCTCAAAAACTCTTGAAACTTTGCACACGGGTCAGAAACCGCGGCCATCAGGGCCGGGCTGAAGCTGGTACCCGGGCGTGGCAGGGGGGCTCGACAGCGCCCCCTGGAATGGGGTCCGAAAACTTGGTCCATAAATCAAACAGGCTTTACCCGATTTGCTTCAAACTTGATGTGTATAATGTAGACACACGCCAGATTTAGACCTGTGAAAGGATTGTTGATATCTTAGATGCTGTTGCCGTGACAACGCATCAAACTTTAATATTCTTTTTGGATACTTTTGAGACTCTCAGCGCACTTTGGGGGCCCTTAACGTGCTCAAAAACTCTTGAAACTTTGCACACGGGTCAGAACCCGTGGCCATCAGGGCCGGGCTGAAGCTGGTACCCGGGCGTGGCAGGGGGGCTCGACAGTGCCCCCTGGAACGGGGTCCGAAAACTTGGTCCATAAATCAAACACGCTTGAATGTAATAATATGAAACTCGGTACACATATAGATCTCATCGATTCATATATCCTTTGTACTTTTACTTTTTACCCCAGCCCAACAGGAAGTCGGCTATTATGGTTTGTTTGGAAGCGTATGCCCCTGGAATTCGATATACTCCTCCTAGAGAATTCAACCAATCGCCACGAAACTCGGTCAGCATGAAGTCAAGACATTGAGGATGAAAAGTTGCCAGGGGATTTTTGATATCTCGAACGGTTTGGCTGTGGCGAGGAAACGAATTTATGGCGAATAAAGGAAACAGGAAGTGTGTTATAACTTCTGCATACATTAACTGATATTGATGAAACTTCAGCAGTGTGTTCGCTGTAAGAGTCCGATCACATGGATGTGACTATTGTGAGTCAAAGTTATAGCGCCACCAACTGGCAGCAGGAAGTGTGTCACTTCCTAAAGGCTTTGAAATCACCCTCTTATTTTTACCCAATTTGCTTCAAACTTTATGTGTATAATGTAGACACACGGCAGATGTAGACCTGAGAAAGGATTATTGATATCTTAGATACTGTTGCCGTGGCAACGCATCAAACTTTATTATTCTTTGTTGATGCTTTTGAGACTCTTAACATACTTGAAATTGCATGAAACCCGACAGACACATCACATTTATTAGACAGTAGACATGTGCAGAGTTTCAGAAACGGGCATGGTGAGAGCAATTAGAGAATAATGTTTAAGTTTAAAAACAGCCAGAATGGTTGTTTAGTAAAAAAAAATTTTTTTCCAAATCATACATAGTGTTATACTGCCCTCTTGTGTTCAAAATCAGGTAAAAAGCGAAAGTAAAATAAGGACGTCTGCACAATTCATTAATAATGGTGCAGAGTAGAGTGAGCTTTTTCAATTAATTCCTATGGAAGTAGGAATGAACTAAACAACGTTCGCTCTGTTCTGCTCGTCCCTCACCGTGGGCGCGCAGAGTTATGAATGCCCGTGCAGCCGTGAGCATTTTAGTTTCATTTTAAAATTAGCGCCATTTCGGGGGACGTATTACTTTAATTTATTTAACAAAAACACAATGTTGTGTTTAATTGCGAGTGTACACAAATATAAGTAAACACTTTGACGTTTGAATGATGTCCTGTATGAAGAAAATGACGGAGTATGTTTCACTGTTCAATCGCGCTGAGCCACCCAGACCCCCACACACACACTGACACACACACACACACACACACACACACACACACACACACACACACACACACACACACACACACACACACACACACACACACAAACACACACACACACACACACACACAATAATAAAACATTCAACCTAACATATACAAATTACACTGCTATGTTGAAATAGTCAGTAGTACAATTTGTATCATTCACAGTAAGCACCGCTCCACTGTGATTTTTCCAAGCACATTTTTGCACAAGTGAAGAGGATGATTTTTTCCGTCGATATTGGAACGTGAGTGAAGTACAAAGCCTGTAATAAAGAATAGTTTAGCATCCAAATACATCGCAAATGTTGCAACATTTAGATTCTAAAGAGAGATTTACGTGAGCCTAACACCACTTACTTTTACTTTTGTTTTAAATTATTTCGTTTTGGCTTTATTATAGTTATTTTTTTATTTGTGTTCTGTTCTGAATATCATTAAATTTAAAGGATTTGTTGTGGAATATTTTGAGTGTATAATCAAATAACACTAAACCGTCACTAGGTGTCGCCAGGCGACCGTCTTAATGAGCGGGTCATTGATTCATTCGTTCAAACGATTCGTTTGAACGACTGAGTCATTCATGAATGAGACAGATGTTTATGGATTGGTCATTGAATCTTTGAGTCAACCAATTTGTTCAAAATGCTGAATCATTCAGTAATGAGAAAACACGTTGCTGTGAGATGCAATGGTTCTGCTGTGATCTTTGTTTAACTATTTTCGCTGCTGAAACAGAAGAACAGTCAATATTGCATCTAAAATGTAAGTGACTTGACACGTGTGTGTGTGTGTGTGTGTGTGTGTGTGCGTGTGAGTGCGTGCGTGCGTGTGTGTGTGTGTGTGTGTGTGTGCAATCAATCCCAGGTAAGAGGCATGAATAATGAGAATTGGACTTCTAGGAGTGAGGTTAATATTCCGGAGATGGTTCCCTCGGATTGTGAAAAGGAGGCGGCGCGGGAGTGGCCAGGCATTGCGCTACTTCTGTTTCAAAGTTTAAAACAATGCTAATATCATTTTTTTGAACGATTTCATTACAAATGTTTATTTTATATATTTATAAAATATTATAAAATATAATAACTATGTTTTGTCCTATTAACAAAAGACAGGCAATGTACTATTAACAAATGTTAATAGTTTTTTAAAAGTTAAAATGATACTTTATGCATTTGTTTTGTGTCAGATGATTAACAATATAAATTAAACAAAGCTTAAAACAAACAAAATAATAAAACGAAAACAAAGCTTGAACATTTTATTTAATTGAAAAGCCTTTTTGAAATAAAATGTGTTTTTTTCCCTCTGAAATAGCAAAAGCATCGCACACTTAGCTGTACCTGCTCTAAATAAATAATAGTATTTAAATAAAAATACAAAATCGAAATAAATAAATTATATAAAACAAAATCAAATCAAAGAAAATAAATCTTATTAAAGTTATGCAGGCACACATTTAACAATAATTTTCAAGTGACAAATAAAATCAATCAAAATTCCTTACACATGGAGTTAATCCTGACGATTCCTGAGGCGCCTTTCCTCATGACACTCGCTTTTTTTTTCGAAGATATATTTTCTTTGGTTTGATTTTGTTTTTGTAATAATTTATTTTATTTAGTTCGATTTTGTATTTTTATTGAATTACTCTTTTTTATTTAGAGCAGGTACAGCTAGTGTGTGATGCTTTTGCTATTTCAGAGGAAAACAATAATTTTATTTAATTAATAATTTTTGTTTCAGTCCACCATATAATTATGTTGTGTTTGATCTATGGAAAAAAGTTAGTTGTGAAATGGTTGAATATTAACAAAAGTTAATAGTTTTTTACAAGTTAGAATAATACGATATATATATATATATATAAACAAGCCGGTGGCACCGCCACCCCGGTGCCTTTACGGTTACTGTGCATGACGGGCAATATCGTAACTCCGCTTTGACCTTTGAGAAGATGTGTGCTATAGAGCTTGCATTGGTGTGGGCTCTGCAAAAGTGTGTGTGTGTGTGTGAGGCGTGATTGAACAATGTAGACATATATATATATATATATATATATATATATAAAGGCACCGGGGGTGGCGGTGCCACCGGCTTGTTTATATATATATATATATATATATATATATATATATATATATGAACATAGCTGCGAGCAGCGATGAAGGGCCAAAGCCGGCGGCACCGCCACTCCGGTGCCTTTAGGTAACTAAAGGCACCGGGGTTGCGGTGCCACCGGCTTGGGCCCGTAATCGCTGCTCGCAGCTATATTTTATTATTAGGGCCCAAGCCTTGAAAAGGCGAAGGCCCTATTGTTTTCCTTAGGATTATTATTTATTATTAGGGCCCAAGCCTTGAAAAGGCGAAGGCCCTATTGTTTTCCTAAGGATTATTATTTATTATTATTATTATTATTTTACTACCTTTTGGGCACTTTTGGGGGCCTTAACGTGCTCGAAAACTCTTGAAACTTTGCACACATCTCAGAACCCGCGGCCATCAGGGCCGGGCTGAAGCTGGTACCCGGGCGTGGCAGGGGGGCTCGACAGCGCCCCCTGGAACGGGGTTTGAACACTTGGTCCATAAATCAAACACGCTTGCATGTAATAATATGAAACTCAGTACACATATAGATCTCATCGGTTCATATATACTTCATGCTCTTACTTTTTACCCCAGCCCAACAGGAAGTCGGCTATTAAGGGTTGTTTGGAAAACACATGCAATGGAATGTGAAATACTCCTCCTAGAGAATTCAAACACACGGCACGAAACTCGGTCAGCATGAAGTCAAGACACTGAGGATGAAAAATTGCCAGGGGATTTTTGATATCTCGAACGGTTTGGCCGTGGCGAGTAAACGAAATTATGGCGAGAAACGTGAAACAGGAAGTGTGTTATAACTACTGCATACATTAACTAATCTCGATGAAACTTCAGCAGTGTGTTCGTTGTAAGAGCCCGATCACATGGATGTGACTATTGTGAGTCAAAGTTATAGCGCCACCAACTGGAAGCAGGAAGTGTGTCACTTTCAAAATGCTTTTAAATCACCCTCTTATTTTTACCCGATTTGCTTCAAACTTCATGTGCATAATGTAGACACACGCCAGATGTAGACCTGTGAAAGGATTATTGATATCTTAGATACTGTTGCCATGGCAATGCATCAAACATTAATATTCCTTTTTTTAAGCTTTTTCATGCTTTTTTATGCTTTCGGGCACTTTTGGGGTTCTTAACGTGCTCGAAAACTCTTGAAACTTTGCACACGGGACAAAACCCGCGGCCATCAGGGCCAGGCTGAAGCTGGTACCCGGGCGTGGCAGGGGGGCTCGACAGCGCCCCCTTGAACGGGTCAGACAATTTGGTCCATATATCCAACACGCTTTACCCTATTTGCTTCAAACTTGATGTGTATAATGTAGACACAAGCCAGATGTAGACCTGTGAAAGGATTGTTGATATCTTAGATGCTGTTGCCGTGACAACGCATCAAACTTTAATATTCTTTTTGGATACTTTTGAGATTCTTAGCGCACTTTTGGGGCCCTTAACATGCTCAAAAACTCTTGAAACTTTGCACACGGGTCAGAAACCGTGGCCATCAGGGCCGGGCTGAAGCTGGTACCCGGGCGTGGCAGGGGGGCTCGACAGCGCCCCCTGGAATGGGGTCCGAAAACTTGGTCCATAAATCAAACAGGCTTTACCCGATTTGCTTCAAACTTGATGTGTATAATGTAGACACACGCCAGATTTAGACCTGTGAAAGGATTGTTGATATCTTAGATGCTGTTGCCGTGACAACGCATCAAACTTTAATATTCTTTTTGGATACTTTTGAGACTCTCAGCGCACTTTGGGGGCCCTTAACGTGCTCAAAAACTCTTGAAACTTTGCACACGGGTCAGAACCCGTGGCCATCAGGGCCGGGCTGAAGCTGGTACCCGGGCGTGGCAGGGGGGCTCGACAGTGCCCCCTGGAACGGGGTCCGAAAACTTGGTCCATAAATCAAACACGCTTGAATGTAATAATATGAAACTCGGTACACATATAGATCTCATCGATTCATATATCCTTTGTACTTTTACTTTTTACCCCAGCCCAACAGGAAGTCGGCTATTATGGTTTGTTTGGAAGCGTATGCCCCTGGAATTCGATATACTCCTCCTAGAGAATTCAACCAATCACACGAAACTCGGTCAGCATGAAGTCAAGACATTGAGCATGAAAAATTGCCAGGGGATTTTTGATATCTCGAACGGTTTGGCCGTGGCGAGGAAACGAATTTATGGCGAGAAACGTGAAACAGGAAGTGTGTTATAACTTCAGCATACAGTAACTGATCTTGATGAAACTTTAGCAGTGTGTTCGCTGTAAGAGGCCGATCACATGGATGTGACTATTGTGAGTCAAAGTTATAGCGCCACCAACTGGCAGCAGGAAGTGTGTAACTTTCAAAATGCTTTTAAATCACCCTCTTATTTTTACCCGATTTGCTTCAAACTTTATGTGTATAATGTAGACACACGCCAGATGTAGACCTGTGAAAGGATTATTGATATCTTAGATACTGTTGCCGTGACAACGCATCAAACTTTAATATTCTTTTTGGATGCTTTTGAGACTCTTAGCATGCCTGAAATTGCTTAAAATTGCATGAAACTTGACAGACAGATCACATTTATTAGCCAGTAGACATGTGCAAAGTTTCAGAAACGGGCGTGGTGCAGGGGCTCAGTAGCGCCACCTTTTGTGACAAAAGTGTGTGTGTGGGGGGGGGTTAGTTTCATCTACAGTTACAAAACTTTTTCAACTTGATGAAAATACTTTAAAGATGCTAAATTGTGAACGGATATTGAATATCTCAAACGGTTTTGCTATGGCGAGGGATTATGTCAAAAAAAGAATCAGGAAATGTCTCATATCTTTCTAAAATGTAATTATACACCATTTATTTTTCTATAAAATTATACTAATATTAGAACTAAACCCATTGTCTTCCTTTTTTTCAATTTAAGATTTATGTTTAAGTTTAAAAACAGCCAGAATGGTTGTTTAGCCAAAAAAAAAAAAAAAAAAAAAATCATTCATAGTGCTTTACTGCCCTCTTGTGTTCAAAATCAGGTAGGCCAATTGATGCTACTATGGGAATATTTTCCCACCGTGACTCCGCTGGGGGCTTTAAAATCGCTAACTTGAAAGCGAAAGTAACGGACGTCTCCACAAGACGTGCAGCTGTGAGCATTTTCGTTTCATTTTAAAAGAAGCCCCATTTCGGGGGCGGATTTCTTGAATGTATTTTACAAAATCACAATGTTGTGTTTGATTGCGAGTATCCAAAAATTAGTAAACACTTTGCAGTTTGAATGATCTTCTTGAATAAAATGACGGAGTAGCCAATGTTTCCACTGTTCGATCGCGGACGTCCACACGGACATTGATAATGGTGGCGCGTGCAGAGCGCGTGCTTGAATTGTGAGTTCAATAGTCTATTATTTTTCACGGAAAACACAACAACAAAAGAGTATAATGATAGATTCGCTTAAATAGGCGCTTTTACATAAAATAGCCTATTCCGTCATCATCTTTTCAGTCAGCTCTTCACTCTCGTGATTAATGAAATTTGACTCCTGTTGCTGATATTTGCTGCAACTTTCGTTCAGCTCACAATTTAGTAAGCAAACACGCTTCAAATGTGTTTATTTTATTTTTGTGTATATATATGTGTGTATATATATATATATATATTATATATATATATATATATATAGCTTATGTTTCAAATATGAGTTAATTAACAATCGTTGGAAAGAATGATACTTTTAAACATATCACTAAACCGTCATTAGGTGTCGCCAGGCGACCGTCTTAATGAGCGAGTCATTGATTCATTCGTTCAAACGATTCGTTCGAACGGCTGAGTCATTCATGAATGAGACAGATTATGGATTGGTCGTTGAATCTTTGAGTCAACCGATTTGTTCAAAATGCTGAATCATTCAGTAATGAGAACGCGTTGCAGTGAGATGCTCGATGGTTCTGCTGTGATCTTTGTCGAACTATTTTCGCTGCTGAAACAGAAAAAAAGTCAATATTGCATCTAAAATGTAAGTGATTTGACGTGTGTGTGTGTGTGTGTGTGTGTGTGTGTGTGATTGTGTCTGTTACAGTGATTGTTTAACCCTTGTTAAAGTTTAGGCTTTGTATTTTTGGATATATATCTTTTTATATATAAAAAAATTGCATACAACCCATATATTTTAAATGTATTGTTTGCTTTAAATTACATTGAGATTTGTATGTTTGGTAATTGAACCTGAATGAATTTTAAATGAATGTGCGATATTTCAGATCATATTTTTGTTTTCCTTAAAATTTGAACTAACACTAACTTTACTCTCATCTGAATGATAGATTATTTATTTATGTCTAAAATAAAAGCACATTTGATTTTTCTTTTTTAATCAATGTAGAATGTGTAACTGAAAAAATAAACAGATTAGGGCTCTGTTCGAGAACAAGAAATGAAAACCAATGCAATATGATGAATGTCCAAAAGATTTTTTTGCTTTTAAACTATGTGTGTCTGTGTGTGTGTGTGTGTGTGTGTGTGTGTGTGTGTAAGAGATTTTGGTTGGGTGACAGTTGTAGTTTACAGTTTGACAAAAGCACAATGTTGTGTTTTATTGCGATTGTACACAAATATAAGTAAACACTTTGTAGTTTGAATAATGTCCTGTATGAACAAAAGGACGGAGTATGTTTTTATGTCTACATTGTTCAATCACGCCTCACACACACACACAAAAACTATTTTTCTAATCAGATCAGGCAAATATTCTGTCTTGGCACACTTCATATAACTTTCAAACTTGTGTACTTATTTCATGTTTCCATTAAGTCCATGAGACCGTAGGGTGTCTCATTTTTCATTTTAGGTTTCAGAAGGTTGCTCACGCATACTTTGTGGTTGATATGTGCCCTCAATGCACACTTTTGCAGAGCCCACACTGATGCAAGCTCTACAGCACACATCTTCTCAAAGGTCAAAGCGGGGTTACGTTATTGCCCGTCACGCACAGTAACCCTAAAGGCACCGGGGTGGCGGTGCCACCGGCTTGTTTATATATATATATATATATATATATATATATATATATATATATATATATATATATATATATATATATATAAACAAGCCGGTGGCACCGCCACCCCGGTGTGCAAAAGTGTGCATATAAATATAGCTGCGAGCAGCGATGAAGGGCCAAAGCCGGCGGCACCGCCACTCCGGTGCCTTTAGGTAATTAAAGGCACCGGGGTTGCGGTGCCACCGGCTTGGGCCCGTAATCGCTGCTCGCAGCTATATTTATTATTAGGGCCCAAGCCTTGAAAAGGCGAAGGCCCTATTGTTTTCCTAAGGATTATTATTAGGGCCCAAGCCTTGAAAAGGCGAAGGCCCTATTGTTTTCCTTAGGATTATTATTTATTATTAGGGCCCAAGCCTTGAAAAGGCGAAGGCCCTATTGTTTTCCTAAGGATTATTATTTATTATTATTATTATTATTTTACTACCTTTTGGGCACTTTTGGGGGCCTTAACGTGCTCGAAAACTCTTGAAACTTTGCACACATCTCAGAACCCGCGGCCATCAGGGCCGGGCTGAAGCTGGTACCCGGGCGTGGCAGGGGGGCTCGACAGCGCCCCCTGGAACGGGGTTTGAACACTTGGTCCATAAATCAAACACGCTTGCATGTAATAATATGAAACTCAGTACACATATAGATCTCATCGGTTCATATATACTTCATGCTCTTACTTTTTACCCCAGCCCAACAGGAAGTCGGCTATTAAGGGTTGTTTGGAAAACACATGCAATGGAATGTGAAATACTCCTCCTAGAGAATTCAAACACACGGCACGAAACTCGGTCAGCATGAAGTCAAGACACTGAGGATGAAAAATTGCCAGGGGATTTTTGATATCTCGAACGGTTTGGCCGTGGCGAGTAAACGAAATTATGGCGAGAAACGTGAAACAGGAAGTGTGTTATAACTACTGCATACATTAACTAATCTTGATGAAACTTCAGCAGTGTGTTCGTTGTAAGAGCCCGATCACATGGATGTGACTATTGTGAGTCAAAGTTATAGCGCCACCAACTGGAAGCAGGAAGTGTGTCACTTTCAAAATGCTTTTAAATCACCCTCTTATTTTTACCCGATTTGCTTCAAACTTCATGTGCATAATGTAGACACACGCCAGATGTAGACCTGTGAAAGGATTATTGATATCTTAGATACTGTTGCCATGGCAATGCATCAAACATTAATATTCCTTTTTTTAAGCTTTTTCATGCTTTTTTATGCTTTCGGGCACTTTTGGGGTTCTTAACGTGCTCGAAAACTCTTGAAACTTTGCACACGGGACAAAACCCGCGGCCATCAGGGCCAGGCTGAAGCTGGTACCCGGGCGTGGCAGGGGGGCTCGACAGCGCCCCCTTGAACGGGTCAGACAATTTGGTCCATATATCCAACACGCTTTACCCTATTTGCTTCAAACTTGATGTGTATAATGTAGACACAAGCCAGATGTAGACCTGTGAAAGGATTGTTGATATCTTAGATGCTGTTGCCGTGACAACGCATCAAACTTTAATATTCTTTTTGGATACTTTTGAGATTCTTAGCGCACTTTTGGGGCCCTTAACGTGCTCAAAAACTCTTGAAACTTTGCACACGGGTCAGAAACCGCGGCCATCAGGGCCGGGCTGAAGCTGGTACCCGGGCGTGGCAGGGGGGCTCGACAGCGCCCCCTGGAATGGGGTCCGAAAACTTGGTCCATAAATCAAACAGGCTTTACCCGATTTGCTTCAAACTTGATGTGTATAATGTAGACACACGCCAGATTTAGACCTGTGAAAGGATTGTTGATATCTTAGATGCTGTTGCCGTGACAACGCATCAAACTTTAATATTCTTTTTGGATACTTTTGAGACTCTCAGCGCAC
>CM060612.1:5027947-5065447 GCA_030578255.1 Tiaroga cobitis
GTAGACACACGCCAGATTTAGACCTGTGAAAGGATTGTTGATATCTTAGATGCTGTTGCCGTGACAACGCATCAAACTTTAATATTCTTTTTGGATACTTTTGAGACTCTCAGCGCACTTTGGGGGCCCTTAACGTGCTCAAAAACTCTTGAAACTTTGCACACGGGTCAGAACCCGTGGCCATCAGGGCCGGGCAGAAGCTGGTACCCGGGCGTGGCAGGGGGGCTCGACAGTGCCCCCTGGAACGGGGTCCGAAAACTTGGTCCATAAATCAAACACGCTTGAATGTAATAATATGAAACTCGGTACACATATAGATCTCATCGATTCATATATCCTTTGTACTTTTACTTTTTACCCCAGCCCAACAGGAAGTCGGCTATTATGGTTTGTTTGGAAGCGTATGCCCCTGGAATTCGATATACTCCTCCTAGAGAATTCAACCAATCGCCACGAAACTCGGTCAGCATGAAGTCAAGACATTGAGGATGAAAAGTTGCCAGGGGATTTTTGATATCTCGAACGGTTTGGCTGTGGCGAGGAAACGAATTTATGGCGAATAAAGGAAACAGGAAGTGTGTTATAACTTCTGCATACATTAACTGATCTTGATGAAACTTCAGCAGTGTGTTCGCTGTAAGAGTCCGATCACATGGATGTGACTATTGTGAGTCAAAGTTATAGCGCCACCAACTGGCAGCAGGAAGTGTGTCACTTCCTAAAGGCTTTGAAATCACCCTCTTATTTTTACCCAATTTGCTTCAAACTTTATGTGTATAATGTAGACACACGGCAGATGTAGACCTGAGAAAGGATTATTGATATCTTAGATACTGTTGCCGTGGCAACGCATCAAACTTTATTATTCTTTGTTGATGCTTTTGAGACTCTTAACATACTTGAAATTGCATGAAACCCGACAGACACATCACATTTATTAGACAGTAGACATGTGCAGAGTTTCAGAAACGGGCATGGTGAGAGCAATTAGAGAATAATGTTTAAGTTTAAAAACAGCCAGAATGGTTGTTTAGTCAAAAAAATTTTTTTTCCAAATCATACATAGTGTTATACTGCCCTCTTGTGTTCAAAATCAGGTAAAAAGCGAAAGTAAAATAAGGACGTCTGCACAATTCATTAATAATGGTGCAGAGTAGAGTGAGCTTTTTCAATTAATTCCTATGGAAGTAGGAATGAACTAAACAACGTTCGCTCTGTTCTGCTCGTCCCTCACCGTGGGCGCGCAGAGTTATGAATGCCCGTGCAGCCGTGAGCATTTTAGTTTCATTTTAAAATTAGCGCCATTTCGGGGGACGTATTACTTTAATTTATTTAACAAAAACACAATGTTGTGTTTAATTGCGAGTGTACACAAATATAAGTAAACACTTTGACGTTTGAATGATGTCCTGTATGAAGAAAATGACGGAGTATGTTTCACTGTTCAATCGCGCTGAGCCACCCAGACCCCCACACACACACTGACACACACACACACACACACACACACACACACACACACACACACACACACACACACACACACACACAAACACACACACACACACACACACAATAATAAAACATTCAACCTAACATATACAAATTACACTGCTATGTTGAAATAGTCAGTAGTACAATTTGTATCATTCACAGTAAGCACCGCTCCACTGTGATTTTTCCAAGCACATTTTTGCACAAGTGAAGAGGATGATTTTTTCCGTCGATATTGGAACGTGAGTGAAGTACAAAGCCTGTAATAAAGAATAGTTTAGCATCCAAATACATCGCAAATGTTGCAACATTTAGATTCTAAAGAGAGATTTACGTGAGCCTAACACCACTTACTTTTACTTTTGTTTTAAATTATTTCGTTTTGGCTTTATTATAGTTATTTTTTTATTTGTGTTCTGTTCTGAATATCATTAAATTTAAAGGATTTGTTGTGGAATATTTTGAGTGTATAATCAAATAACACTAAACCGTCACTAGGTGTCGCCAGGCGACCGTCTTAATGAGCGGGTCATTGATTCATTCGTTCAAACGATTCGTTTGAACGACTGAGTCATTCATGAATGAGACAGATGTTTATGGATTGGTCATTGAATCTTTGAGTCAACCAATTTGTTCAAAATGCTGAATCATTCAGTAATGAGAAAACACGTTGCTGTGAGATGCAATGGTTCTGCTGTGATCTTTGTTTAACTATTTTCGCTGCTGAAACAGAAGAACAGTCAATATTGCATCTAAAATGTAAGTGACTTGACACGTGTGTGTGTGTGTGTGTGTGTGTGTGTGCGTGTGAGTGCGTGCGTGCGTGTGTGTGTGTGTGTGTGTGTGTGTGTGCAATCAATCCCAGGTAAGAGGCATGAATAATGAGAATTGGACTTCTAGGAGTGAGGTTAATATTCCGGAGATGGTTCCCTCGGATTGTGAAAAGGAGGCGGCGCGGGAGTGGCCAGGCATTGCGCTACTTCTGTTTCAAAGTTTAAAACAATGCTAATATCATTTTTTTGAACGATTTCATTACAAATGTTTATTTTATATATTTATAAAATATTATAAAATATAATAACTATGTTTTGTCCTATTAACAAAAGACAGGCAATGTACTATTAACAAATGTTAATAGTTTTTTAAAAGTTAAAATGATACTTTATGCATTTGTTTTGTGTCAGATGATTAACAATATAAATTAAACAAAGCTTAAAACAAACAAAATAATAAAACGAAAACAAAGCTTGAACATTTTATTTAATTGAAAAGCCTTTTTGAAATAAAATGTGTTTTTTTCCCTCTGAAATAGCAAAAGCATCGCACACTTAGCTGTACCTGCTCTAAATAAATAATAGTATTTAAATAAAAATACAAAATCGAAATAAATAAATTATATAAAACAAAATCAAATCAAAGAAAATAAATCTTATTAAAGTTGTGCAGGCACACATTTAACAATAATTTTCAAGTGACAAATAAAATCAATCAAAATTCCTTACACATGGAGTTAATCCTGACGATTCCTGAGGCGCCTTTCCTCATGACACTCGCTTTTTTTTTCGAAGATATATTTTCTTTGGTTTGATTTTGTTTTTGTAATAATTTATTTTATTTAGTTCGATTTTGTATTTTTATTGAATTACTCTTTTTTATTTAGAGCAGGTACAGCTAGTGTGTGATGCTTTTGCTATTTCAGAGGAAAACAATAATTTTATTTAATTAATAATTTTTGTTTCAGTCCACCATATAATTATGTTGTGTTTGATCTATGGAAAAAAGTTAGTTGTGAAATGGTTGAATATTAACAAAAGTTAATAGTTTTTTACAAGTTAGAATAATACGATATATATATATATATATAAACAAGCCGGTGGCACCGCCACCCCGGTGCCTTTACGGTTACTGTGCATGACGGGCAATATCGTAACTCCGCTTTGACCTTTGAGAAGATGTGTGCTATAGAGCTTGCATTGGTGTGGGCTCTGCAAAAGTGTGTGTGTGTGTGTGAGGCGTGATTGAACAATGTAGACATATATATATATATATATATAAAGGCACCGGGGTGGCGGTGCCACCGGCTTGTTTATATATATATATATATATATATATATATATATATATATATATGAATATAGCTGCGAGCAGCGATGAAGGGCCAAAGCCGGCGGCACCGCCACTCCGGTGCCTTTAGGTAACTAAAGGCACCGGGGTTGCGGTGCCACCGGCTTGGGCCCGTAATCGCTGCTCGCAGCTATATTTTATTATTATTATTATTATTATTTTACTACCTTTTGGGCACTTTTGGGGGCCTTAACGTGCTCGAAAACTCTTGAAACTTTGCACACATCTCAGAACCCGCGGCCATCAGGGCCGGGCTGAAGCTGGTACCCGGGCGTGGCAGGGGGGCTCGACAGCGCCCCCTGGAACGGGGTTTGAACACTTGGTCCATAAATCAAACACGCTTGCATGTAATAATATGAAACTCAGTACACATATAGATCTCATCGGTTCATATATACTTCATGCTCTTACTTTTTACCCCAGCCCAACAGGAAGTCGGCTATTAAGGGTTGTTTGGAAAACACATGCAATGGAATGTGAAATACTCCTCCTAGAGAATTCAAACACACGGCACGAAACTCGGTCAGCATGAAGTCAAGACACTGAGGATGAAAAATTGCCAGGGGATTTTTGATATCTCGAACGGTTTGGCCGTGGCGAGTAAACGAAATTATGGCGAGAAACGTGAAACAGGAAGTGTGTTATAACTACTGCATACATTAACTAATCTCGATGAAACTTCAGCAGTGTGTTCGTTGTAAGAGCCCGATCACATGGATGTGACTATTGTGAGTCAAAGTTATAGCGCCACCAACTGGAAGCAGGAAGTGTGTCACTTTCAAAATGCTTTTAAATCACCCTCTTATTTTTACCCGATTTGCTTCAAACTTCATGTGCATAATGTAGACACACGCCAGATGTAGACCTGTGAAAGGATTATTGATATCTTAGATACTGTTGCCATGGCAATGCATCAAACATTAATATTCCTTTTTTTAAGCTTTTTCATGCTTTTTTATGCTTTCGGGCACTTTTGGGGTTCTTAACGTGCTCAAAAACTCTTGAAACTTTGCACACGGGACAAAACCCGCGGCCATCAGGGCCAGGCTGAAGCTGGTACCCGGGCGTGGCAGGGGGGCTCGACAGCGCCCCCTTGAACGGGTCAGACAATTTGGTCCATATATCCAACACGCTTTACCCTATTTGCTTCAAACTTGATGTGTATAATGTAGACACAAGCCAGATGTAGACCTGTGAAAGGATTGTTGATATCTTAGATGCTGTTGCCGTGACAACGCATCAAACTTTAATATTCTTTTTGGATACTTTTGAGATTCTTAGCGCACTTTTGGGGCCCTTAACGTGCTCAAAAACTCTTGAAACTTTGCACACGGGTCAGAAACCGCGGCCATCAGGGCCGGGCTGAAGCTGGTACCCGGGCGTGGCAGGGGGGCTCGACAGCGCCCCCTGGAATGGGGTCCGAAAACTTGGTCCATAAATCAAACAGGCTTTACCCGATTTGCTTCAAACTTGATGTGTATAATGTAGACACACGCCAGATTTAGACCTGTGAAAGGATTGTTGATATCTTAGATGCTGTTGCCGTGACAACGCATCAAACTTTAATATTCTTTTTGGATACTTTTGAGACTCTCAGCGCACTTTGGGGGCCCTTAACGTGCTCAAAAACTCTTGAAACTTTGCACACGGGTCAGAACCCGTGGCCATCAGGGCCGGGCTGAAGCTGGTACCCGGGCGTGGCAGGGGGGCTCGACAGTGCCCCCTGGAACGGGGTCCGAAAACTTGGTCCATAAATCAAACACGCTTGAATGTAATAATATGAAACTCGGTACACATATAGATCTCATCGATTCATATATCCTTTGTACTTTTACTTTTTACCCCAGCCCAACAGGAAGTCGGCTATTATGGTTTGTTTGGAAGCGTATGCCCCTGGAATTCGATATACTCCTCCTAGAGAATTCAACCAATCGCCACGAAACTCGGTCAGCATGAAGTCAAGACATTGAGGATGAAAAGTTGCCAGGGGATTTTTGATATCTCGAACGGTTTGGCTGTGGCGAGGAAACGAATTTATGGCGAATAAAGGAAACAGGAAGTGTGTTATAACTTCTGCATACATTAACTGATCTTGATGAATCTTCAGCAGTGTGTTCGCTGTAAGAGTCCGATCACATGGATGTGACTATTGTGAGTCAAAGTTATAGCGCCACCAACTGGCAGCAGGAAGTGTGTCACTTCCTAAAGGCTTTGAAATCACCCTCTTATTTTTACCCAATTTGCTTCAAACTTTATGTGTATAATGTAGACACACGGCAGATGTAGACCTGAGAAAGGATTATTGATATCTTAGATACTGTTGCCGTGGCAACGCATCAAACTTTATTATTCTTTGTTGATGCTTTTGAGACTCTTAACATACTTGAAATTGCATGAAACCCGACAGACACATCACATTTATTAGACAGTAGACATGTGCAGAGTTTCAGAAACGGGCATGGTGAGAGCAATTAGAGAATAATGTTTAAGTTTAAAAACAGCCAGAATGGTTGTTTAGTCAAAAAAAATTTTTTTCCAAATCATACATAGTGTTATACTGCCCTCTTGTGTTCAAAATCAGGTAAAAAGCGAAAGTAAAATAAGGACGTCTGCACAATTCATTAATAATGGTGCAGAGTAGAGTGAGCTTTTTCAATTAATTCCTATGGAAGTAGGAATGAACTAAACAACGTTCGCTCTGTTCTGCTCGTCCCTCACCGTGGGCGCGCAGAGTTATGAATGCCCGTGCAGCCGTGAGCATTTTAGTTTCATTTTAAAATTAGCGCCATTTCGGGGGACGTATTACTTTAATTTATTTAACAAAAACACAATGTTGTGTTTAATTGCGAGTGTACACAAATATAAGTAAACACTTTGACGTTTGAATGATGTCCTGTATGAAGAAAATGACGGAGTATGTTTCACTGTTCAATCGCGCTGAGCCACCCAGACCCCCACACACACACTGACACACACACACACACACACACACACACACACACACACACACACACACACACACACACACACACACACACACACACACACACACAACACACACACACACACACACACAATAATAAAACATTCAACCTAACATATACAAATTACACTGCTATGTTGAAATAGTCAGTAGTACAATTTGTATCATTCACAGTAAGCACCGCTCCACTGTGATTTTTCCAAGCACATTTTTGCACAAGTGAAGAGGATGATTTTTTCCGTCGATATTGGAACGTGAGTGAAGTACAAAGCCTGTAATAAAGAATAGTTTAGCATCCAAATACATCGCAAATGTTGCAACATTTAGATTCTAAAGAGAGATTTACGTGAGCCTAACACCACTTACTTTTACTTTTGTTTTAAATTATTTCGTTTTGGCTTTATTATAGTTATTTTTTTATTTGTGTTCTGTTCTGAATATCATTAAATTTAAAGGATTTGTTGTGGAATATTTTGAGTGTATAATCAAATAACACTAAACCGTCACTAGGTGTCGCCAGGCGACCGTCTTAATGAGCGGGTCATTGATTCATTCGTTCAAACGATTCGTTTGAACGACTGAGTCATTCATGAATGAGACAGATGTTTATGGATTGGTCATTGAATCTTTGAGTCAACCAATTTGTTCAAAATGCTGAATCATTCAGTAATGAGAAAACACGTTGCTGTGAGATGCAATGGTTCTGCTGTGATCTTTGTTTAACTATTTTAAACAAAGATCAACGCTGCTGAAACAGAAGAACAGTCAATATTGCATCTAAAATGTAAGTGACTTGACACGTGTGTGTGTGTGTGTGTGTGTGTGTGCGTGTGAGTGCGTGCGTGCGTGTGTGTGTGTGTGTGTGTGTGTGTGTGCAATCAATCCCAGGTAAGAGGCATGAATAATGAGAATTGGACTTCTAGGAGTGAGGTTAATATTCCGGAGATGGTTCCCTCGGATTGTGAAAAGGAGGCGGCGCGGGAGTGGCCAGGCATTGCGCTACTTCTGTTTCAAAGTTTAAAACAATGCTAATATCATTTTTTTGAACGATTTCATTACAAATGTTTATTTTATATATTTATAAAATATTATAAAATATAATAACTATGTTTTGTCCTATTAACAAAAGACAGGCAATGTACTATTAACAAATGTTAATAGTTTTTTAAAAGTTAAAATGATACTTTATGCATTTGTTTTGTGTCAGATGATTAACAATATAAATTAAACAAAGCTTAAAACAAACAAAATAATAAAACGAAAACAAAGCTTGAACATTTTATTTAATTGAAAAGCCTTTTTGAAATAAAATGTGTTTTTTTCCCTCTGAAATAGCAAAAGCATCGCACACTTAGCTGTACCTGCTCTAAATAAATAATAGTATTTAAATAAAAATACAAAATCGAAATAAATAAATTATATAAAACAAAATCAAATCAAAGAAAATAAATCTTATTAAAGTTATGCAGGCACACATTTAACAATAATTTTCAAGTGACAAATAAAATCAATCAAAATTCCTTACACATGGAGTTAATCCTGACGATTCCTGAGGCGCCTTTCCTCATGACACTCGCTTTTTTTTTCGAAGATATATTTTCTTTGGTTTGATTTTGTTTTTGTAATAATTTATTTTATTTAGTTCGATTTTGTATTTTTATTGAATTACTCTTTTTTATTTAGAGCAGGTACAGCTAGTGTGTGATGCTTTTGCTATTTCAGAGGAAAACAATAATTTTATTTAATTAATAATTTTTGTTTCAGTCCACCATATAATTATGTTGTGTTTGATCTATGGAAAAAAGTTAGTTGTGAAATGGTTGAATATTAACAAAAGTTAATAGTTTTTTACAAGTTAGAATAATACGATATATATATATATATAAACAAGCCGGTGGCACCGCCACCCCGGTGCCTTTACGGTTACTGTGCATGACGGGCAATATCGTAACTCCGCTTTGACCTTTGAGAAGATGTGTGCTATAGAGCTTGCATTGGTGTGGGCTCTGCAAAAGTGTGTGTGTGTGTGTGAGGCGTGATTGAACAATGTAGACATATATATATATATATATATAAAGGCACCGGGGTGGCGGTGCCACCGGCTTGTTTATATATATATATATATATATATATATATATATATATATATATATATATATATATATATATGAATATAGCTGCGAGCAGCGATGAAGGGCCAAAGCCGGCGGCACCGCCACTCCGGTGCCTTTAGGTAACTAAAGGCACCGGGGTTGCGGTGCCACCGGCTTGGGCCCGTAATCGCTGCTCGCAGCTATATTCATATATATATTTATTTATTATTATTATTATTATTATTATTATTATTTTACTACCTTTTGGGCACTTTTGGGGGCCTTAACTTGCTCAAAAACTCTTGAAACTTTGCACACGGGTCAGAACCCGCGGCCATCAGGGCCGGGCTGAAGCTGGTACCCGGGCGTGGCAGGGGGGCTCGACAGCGCCCCCTGGAACGGGGTTTGAACACTTGTCCATATATCAAACACGCTTGCATGTAATAATCTGAAACTCGGTACACTTATAGATCTCATCGGGCCAAACAACTTTCGTGCTCTAAGTTTTACGTCAGCCCAACAGGAAGTCGGTTATTATGGGTTGTTTGGAAACTCATTTTCTATATTTTTCTTACGACTATTCGGGCACTTTTGGGGCCCTTAACGTGCTCGAAAACTCTTGAAACTTTGCACACAGGTCAGAACCCGCGGCCATCAGGGCCGGGCTGAAGATGGTACCCGGGCGTGGCAGGGGGGCTCGACAGCGCCCCCTGGAACGGGGTCCGAAAACTTGGTCCATAAATCAAACACACTTGCATGTAATAATATGAAACTCGGTACACATATAGATCTCATCGGTTCATATATACTTCATGCTCTTACTTTTTACCCCATCCCAACAGGAAGTCGGCTATTTAGGGTTGTTTGTTAAACGCATGCAATGGAATTTAAAGTACTTCTCCTAGAGAATTCAAAGAAATGCCACGAAACTCGGTCAGCATGAAGTCAAGACATTGAGGATGAAAAATTGCCAGGGGATTTTTGATATCTCGAACGGTTTGGCCGTGGCGAGGAAACGAATTTATGGCGAGAAACGTGAAACAGGAAGTGTGTTATAACTTCAGCATACATTAGCTGATCTTAACGAAACTTCACCAGTGTGTTCGCTTTAAGAGGCCGATCACATGGATGTGACTATTGTGAGTCAAAGTTATAGCGCCACCAACTGGCAGCAGGAAGTGTGTCACTTTCAAAATGCTTTGAAATCACCCTCTTATTTTAACCCGATTTGCTTCAAACTTCATCTGTATAATGTAAATACACGGCAGATGTAGACCTGTGAAAGGATTATTGATATATTAGATACTGTTGCCGTGGCAACGCATCAAACTTTAATATTCTTTGTTGATGCTTTTGAGACTCTTAACATACTTGAAATAACATGAAACTCGACAGACACATCACATTTATTAGCCAGTAGACATGTGCAAAGTTTCAGAAACGGGCGTGGTGCAGGGGCTCAGTAGCGCCACCTTTTGACAAAAGTGGGGGTGTTAGTTCTATAGTTTTACCTACAATCATAAAACTCGGTACGCATATTGTTCAGATCAAGCCGGACAACTTTCTAATTTACTGTCATTAGCTCAGACCAAGAGGGAGTCAGATATTTTAGTTTGAATGTGGATGTTTCTGAGAATTTTCTCTCCCTCTCTTTCCGTCTCTGTGTGTGAGGGATTTGTCTATTGATTTTAATGCATTTCAAGGTTTCAGGGGATTTTGGGACTCTTAACGTGCTCAAAAACTTTTGAAATTTTGCACACAGGTCAGAACCCACGGCCATCAGGGCCGGGCTGAAGCTGGTACCCAGGCGTGGCAGGGGGGCTCAACAGCGCCCCCTTGAACGGGGTCCGACAATTTGGTCCATATATTCAACACGCTTGCATGAATTAATATGAAACTCAGTACACATATAGATCTCATCGGGCCAAACATTTTACCCCTGGTCAAGTTTTACGCCAGCCCAACAGGAAGTCGGCTATTATGGGTTGTTTGGAAAACGCTTGCTGTGGAATTTGAAGTACTACTCCTAGGCAATTCATTCAATCATCGCCAAACTAGGCGTGCATGAAGTCAAGACATTGAGGATGCTAAATTGCTGACGGATTTTTGATATCTCGAACGGTTTGGCCGTGGCGAGGAAATGAATTTTCATGACTAAAAAAGGACATATAAAGTGTGTTATAACTTAGTTAGATTTACCTACAGTTACAAAACTCAGCTTGTATATTCTTCTCCTCAAGCCAAACAACTTTCTAATTTACAGTCAATAGCTCCAACCCTCAGAAAGTCAGATATTGTGGTTTGAATGTGGATTTCATGAAATGGTATCTCTCTCTGTCACTCTTTGACAGAGAGAGGGCCCCCTCCCATTCTATGTGTGTGTGTGTGTGTGGCTGTCTGTGTGGGGAGGGAGGGGGAGGGAGGGCTGGTGTCTGTGTTTATATGTGTGTGTGTGGCTGGCTGGCTGTTACAGTGACATGATATTAAGCCTTTCATTGCTGTGTGATTTTTCCTGCATTAAAGGATAAAGAAATCTCTAAGGCCTTGTCTTTTTGCATAACAATTTTGTATTTTTTTTAAATTACAAAATATGCACAGAACCAAGATCTTTTAAATGTATAGTTTGCTTTAAATAAAATTAAGATTGTATTGGTAATTGAAGCTGAATGAATTTAAAATGAATGTGCTATATTTCAGAACAATATATTTGTTTTCCTTTAAATTGTAAAACACTAACTTTATTCTCATCTGAATTATAAATAATTTATTCCTGTATAAAATAAAAACACATTTGAATTTTTCTTTTTTAATCAATGTAGAATGTGTAATTGAAAAATAAACAGATTAGGGCTCTGAGGACAATAAATGAAAATCAATGCGATGTGGTGAATGTCCAAAAGATGGCACCCACAGACTGTTTTAAATGGGGTTGGATAAATATTTTTTGCTTTTAGACAGTGTGTGCGTGTGATTTTAGTTTGGTGACAGTTGTAGGTTACAGTTTGACAAGAGTTTATAGTTTGAAAAAAGCACTTTGTTGTGTTTTATTGGACGGAGTATGTTTTTATGTGTAACAGTTCAATCGCACCCGCACCTCACACACACACACACACACACACACACACACACACACACACATATTGAAACCTGAGTGAAGTACAAAGCCCATAATAAAGAATAGTTTAGCATCCAAATACATCGCAAATGTTGAAACAGTTTGATTCTAATGAGAGAGTTACGTGGCCAAACACCACTTACTTTCACTTTCGCTTTCAATTATTTCGGTTAATTCTTAATTATAGTTTTTTTGAATTCTTGTTCTGTTCTGAATATCATTAAATTTAAAGAATTGCTTGTGTAATATTTTGAGTGTATCATCAAAACAGAATAATTCTCTCGGTTTAGTGATTCCCTAGTTTTTTTTATTGTTTTCATTGTTCTCAGGTAAGGCAAGTGAGATATATATATATATATATATATATATGTATATATAAAAAAAAATATATATATATATATGTATTTTTTATATATATATATAATTTATATATATATATATATATATATATATATATATATATATATATATATATATATATATATATATATATAAATATAGCTGCGAGCAGCGATGAAGGGCCAAAGCCGGCGGCACCGCCACCCCGGTGCCTTTAGGTAACTAAAGGAACCAGGGTTGCGGTGCCACCGGCTTGGGCCCGTAATCGCTGCTCGCAGCTATATTTATTATTATTAGGGCCCAAGCCTTGAAAAGGCGAAGGCCCTATTGTTTTCCTTAGGATTATTAGGGCCCAAGCCTTGAAAAGGCGAAGGCCCTATTGTTTTCCTTAGGATTATTATTTATTATTATTAGGGCCCAAGCCTTGAAAAGGCGAAGGCCCTATTGTTTTCCTTAGGATTATTATTTATTATTATTATTATTATTATTATTTTACTACCTTTTGGGCACTTTTGGGGGCCTTAACGTGCTCGAAAACTCTTGAAACTTTGCACACAGGTCAGAACCCGCGGCCATCAGGGCCGGGCTGAAGCTGGTACCCGGGCGTGGCAGGGGGGCTCGACAGCGCCCCCTGGAACGGGGTTTGAACACTTGGTCCATAAATCAAACACGCTTTCATGTAATAATATGAAACTCAGTACACATATAGATCTCATCGGTTCATATATACTTCATGCTCTTACTTTTTACCCCAGCCCAACAGGAAGTCGGCTATTAAGGGTTGTTTGGAAAACACATGCAATGGAATGTGAAATACTCCTCCTAGAGAATTCAAACACACGGCACGAAACTCGGTCAGCATGAAGTCAAGACACTGAGGATGAAAAATTGCCAGGGGATTTTTGATATCTCGAACGGTTTGGCCGTGGCGAGTAAACGAAATTATGGCGAGAAACGTGAAACAGGAAGTGTGTTATAACTACTGCATACATTAACTAATCTTGATGAAACTTCAGCAGTGTGTTCGTTGTAAGAGCCCGATCACATGGATGTGACTATTGTGAGTCAAAGTTATAGCGCCACCAACTGGAAGCAGGAAGTGTGTCACTTTCAAAATGCTTTTAAATCACCCTCTTATTTTTACCCGATTTGCTTCAAACTTCATGTGCATAATGTAGACACACGCCAGATGTAGACCTGTGAAAGGATTATTGATATCTTAGATACTGTTGCCATGGCAATGCATCAAACATTAATATTCCTTTTTTTAAGCTTTTTCATGCTTTTTTATGCTTTCGGGCACTTTTGGGGTTCTTAACGTGCTCGAAAACTCTTGAAACTTTGCACACGGGACAAAACCCGCGGCCATCAGGGCCAGGCTGAAGCTGGTACCCGGGCGTGGCAGGGGGGCTCGACAGCGCCCCCTTGAACGGGTCAGACAATTTGGTCCATATATCCAACACGCTTTACCCTATTTGCTTCAAACTTGATGTGTATAATGTAGACACAAGCCAGATGTAGACCTGTGAAAGGATTGTTGATATCTTAGATGCTGTTGCCGTGACAACGCATCAAACTTTAATATTCTTTTTGGATACTTTTGAGATTCTTAGCGCACTTTTGGGGCCCTTAACGTGCTCAAAAACTCTTGAAACTTTGCACACGGGTCAGAAACCGCGGCCATCAGGGCCGGGCTGAAGCTGGTACCCGGGCGTGGCAGGGGGGCTCGACAGCGCCCCCTGGAATGGGGTCCGAAAACTTGGTCCATAAATCAAACAGGCTTTACCCGATTTGCTTCAAACTTGATGTGTATAATGTAGACACACGCCAGATTTAGACCTGTGAAAGGATTGTTGATATCTTAGATGCTGTTGCCGTGACAACGCATCAAACTTTAATATTCTTTTTGGATACTTTTGAGACTCTCAGCGCACTTTGGGGGCCCTTAACGTGCTCAAAAACTCTTGAAACTTTGCACACGGGTCAGAACCCGTGGCCATCAGGGCCGGGCTGAAGCTGGTACCCGGGCGTGGCAGGGGGGCTCGACAGTGCCCCCTGGAACGGGGTCCGAAAACTTGGTCCATAAATCAAACACGCTTGAATGTAATAATATGAAACTCGGTACACATATAGATCTCATCGATTCATATATCCTTTGTACTTTTACTTTTTACCCCAGCCCAACAGGAAGTCGGCTATTATGGTTTGTTTGGAAGCGTATGCCCCTGGAATTCGATATACTCCTCCTAGAGAATTCAACCAATCGCCACGAAACTCGGTCAGCATGAAGTCAAGACATTGAGGATGAAAAGTTGCCAGGGGATTTTTGATATCTCGAACGGTTTGGCTGTGGCGAGGAAACGAATTTATGGCGAATAAAGGAAACAGGAAGTGTGTTATAACTTCTGCATACATTAACTGATCTTGATGAAACTTCAGCAGTGTGTTCGCTGTAAGAGTCCGATCACATGGATGTGACTATTGTGAGTCAAAGTTATAGCGCCACCAACTGGCAGCAGGAAGTGTGTCACTTCCTAAAGGCTTTGAAATCACCCTCTTATTTTTACCCAATTTGCTTCAAACTTTATGTGTATAATGTAGACACACGGCAGATGTAGACCTGAGAAAGGATTATTGATATCTTAGATACTGTTGCCGTGGCAACGCATCAAACTTTATTATTCTTTGTTGATGCTTTTGAGACTCTTAACATACTTGAAATTGCATGAAACCCGACAGACACATCACATTTATTAGACAGTAGACATGTGCAGAGTTTCAGAAACGGGCATGGTGAGAGCAATTAGAGAATAATGTTTAAGTTTAAAAACAGCCAGAATGGTTGTTTAGTCAAAAAAATTTTTTTTCCAAATCATACATAGTGTTATACTGCCCTCTTGTGTTCAAAATCAGGTAAAAAGCGAAAGTAAAATAAGGACGTCTGCACAATTCATTAATAATGGTGCAGAGTAGAGTGAGCTTTTTCAATTAATTCCTATGGAAGTAGGAATGAACTAAACAACGTTCGCTCTGTTCTGCTCGTCCCTTACCGTGGGCGCGCAGAGTTATGAATGCCCGTGCAGCCGTGAGCATTTTAGTTTCATTTTAAAATTAGCGCCATTTCGGGGGACGTATTACTTTAATTTATTTAACAAAAACACAATGTTGTGTTTAATTGCGAGTGTACACAAATATAAGTAAACTGTTGTGGCAAAAATTCTCAAACAAACATCACTGCGTAAGAGACACTCAGAGTCAAATTATATAAAATAGAAGTATTTATTCTTGCAAGAATAGGAGCAGTCTAATACACAGTTGTTACCCTGTGCAGAAGAGTGACACACCCCCCAGACAGACTGAACTAGCTTTTATCTTAGTTTCAAGGCCTTTCTTCCCCCCAGAGCCTTCCTCCCAGTAGTTTTCCATAGACGTCACTAGTTGGCCCACTAAGCTCCCCTGCACCAAATGGCCTTCTGACATCTAGGTCAGAGGTCCTTGTTCGTCTGTTCTCTGGAGTGTCTCCCTCTTCTGCCTCCCCAGGTACATAAACAGAATCCTCTCACTACAAGTGAGAGACACACATGTGACATTCTTTGAATCATCTACATTTGACTAAAGATCAATGAATATCATTAAAATTGCCACTACAACTCCTCACTTTTTATCATTCTGATTACCCATAATCACAATAATAAACAATAAGACAAATTTTAAGTCATATCATCACACTTATACTTTTCATCTCTGATTTTTGCATAAAATGATCACTCTCCTTGAACCTGTGAAGAAAAGTTTAGAATGAAGAAGCATAAGGCTGTTTTTGTGGGGGAAAGTCCCCGTAATATTTTAGCAAGCAAGTAAACATAGTAAGGAAAAAAAAATAAAAAAAATAAAGTATAATAAAAATCACTCAGTTTCATACCCTATCTTTGTACGCCATCTCGTAACACGGATGACTGCTGCTTTTAACCCTCTTTAAATCTTTGCCCTTAATCTTTCTCAGAAAATAAACAAAATAGAAGAAAAACAAACAGAACATACATTTAACACATATCTCACTGTAGCTCCCGCTACCTGTATCGTCACATAATTTTGTTCATCCTTGGGATAGACTGTCATTTTCACCAATTGAACAGACAGCATGTTTCACCTGTCACTGTAATCATATTCACCCATGAATAACAAAATTATTAGAATAACAATCCTAACTCCTATCATTAAGCCTTTTTCCATTAATCTACGCCCATCTCCATATTTCACCTCGGTTTTCCTAACCATATTGTTCACTTCTAATTCAATTTAGTAAGCTCTATTTAATGCCATATTTAACAAAATCTAACCAGAGAAGTCTTATAATTTTTCCCATTCCTCTAACCAATGCAGTTGTTCAATATTAACTCTAATATTTCCATTACGGACAATCAATATATTTTCTACATTTACAATCAAATCAATACTTTTAATTCAAACATGCTGTGGTTCTACTTAATAAGCTTCAACAATTATCCCTATAATTTACATTAATTAATAGATCTCTTCCCAACAACATTTTCCTTAAATATTTCCTAATGAATAAGTAACCAATCAAATCTTTTGATCTACTGTATATCAATACTAAGCCCTATTTTGATTTAATCAAATCAAATCCTCAAAATAATCACAAAACCCCATTCTTCTGTTAAACTTAAACCATCAGTTGGCAGTTGGTTCCTCCTCCAGGCGTGTTGATAATCTCGTTCGCCCCATGGACTATGGGATGGTTGTGGCCTGTTGGTGTTGTCTAAGGTGAGAGGCTTGGACCCAGGTGTCACACTCCAACCATTTTCTGATCCTTATAAGGTTTTCCCTTATATCACGACCGCACCCCCACTGGAGTGAACTGTCACCTGTGAATGGAGACCTTAAGTATTTTGTTAGTGACCGCTTGTCTAGCCGCTCGTCCCTTTTGGTGTGACCTGTGGAATCAACCTGAAACATTATCACCGGATAATTTCTCGCTCACTTAATAGCACTCAGGATCCTTTTCCCCTGAAAAACAATATTTATACATTTGGAACAGAATCAGTTCTGTTTTCTGCAACCCATCCTGACATTCTGTAAAAGGAAAATTTAAGTTATGCGCTGCGCAGGTGTGGCACCTTTCTGCTACAAAAACAATCCAGGCCAGGATAGTTAGTCAAATTCATCCATAGCCATCATTTTATAGGGGACATTCTCCCCTGTATCCAAAAGTCTGCATGCTCTGTAAAGAAAAACAAATGTCGAGGTTATTTTCAGATAGTAAAATACGTAGTTTCTTTTGTCTGCTGTGCTGCCACGGCCTTCGCTGCTGCATCTGCCCTAGCGTTTCCTGTTGAAACAGTCCTGCAAATACATGTACAGACAGCAAATTTTGTTTGGGACCCAAGTAAACCATATTTGGCAATTGTTATACCATCTCCCTCTTGATGCACGACACAACTCGAGCATCAATTTAAACTAATTTGATTTGCCATCAACACCAACCCAAAACGGCGTCCTTCAGCCAAATTTTGCCCAGACATCCTTCTCTGCCTCTGAAACAAAAAAATATTACATTCTTCACTTAAAGCCCTATCTCATCTTCTTATCGAAGTATTTGAAGGGCAACGTCCCTCAGTCTCACAGCAAATCTTGCTTTTCAGGCCTGTTGTTTGGTCTCTCAAGTCAGTCATCTACAAACATTTCTAAAGTCATCAATTTTCAGGTCAGGTCGTGCTGTACAGACTTGGTCAATGTCAGTCAATCATTTCTCCCCCTTTGTTCACAATTATCATAAATGTTAAGGGCTCTCTTGATACTTCGAAATTGACTTAGCCAATATGTCATTTTGTTGTTGCCATCAAATCTACAATATTTTCATTTATCTCAGCCCATGCCAGATGGTGATCTACAACTACACAATTCCAATTTACACAAATACTTAAACTGATCCAGAACATAATTCAAATCGACATCCTGCATGACAAAAGTATTACTACCAGACAGAGCTTGATGTCCAATCAACTTAAAGCTCGTCCCATGTTCTGTATTGTCTTTTCAACCGATCCCCTCAGAATTATCGGCTTCTTTAAAATTTGTCATTTGCCTTAACCCATCTGTAATGATAAAACTGTTCTGTTCTAATTTCAATACTGTTCTAATATTAGTACCCCAAACTAATACATACAAGACATAAAGTGCTGTCACCATCACACACACACTCATACCAGACACACATATGTTAACTGCTCATTCTCAATGTTTGCCCTTTCCTTATATCATCGTTAAAAGGATTTAAATTTTAAATAAGATTTTAACTTCACATTTTCCTGTAGCCTTTCCCTAATTTTACATGGTCTCTTAACCACTTTCAAAGCATGTCTTGTTCATTATTCATTAGATTTTTAGACAAGTCAGCTGGGTTGTTTTGGATTCATTATCATTATTTTCTTCAGCTTGCTCTAGCAGGCCGATAACAGAAAGACAGACACAGTTACCATTGCTTCCTCCAGCTCAAGCAGTCTCTCTCACTATAAATACATTTCTTATACAAAATGTAATATTAAATTCATTACAATAACCTTTGACCATCCACCTTTGTTATCCAGACTTAAATCTACAAAGCTGTCTTCATCTTTAGTCACCACCATGTCTAATGACCTTCAGGAGTTAGAACTATGTTATAGACTAGTTCTAAATCAACTTCTATACATTTTCCTTGCCCATAAGGCAACCCACATCAAAAAGTTTTATTACTGTCTCCACAACAATTAATAATGGCAATCCCCCTTACGGTCTCAGCTGGCTCTTGAAAGCCCATTGCCATTAGCTCTTTGTCTATAATTTTCTTCTCAGGGTGTTGTCCCCCTGGTATAGTTGCAGACACTTGTCACAATGAAAACAAGCCATACAACTAATGCGGTTTCTTCTGGTGAGTGGTATAGAGGAGCTTTGCATCATGGGGAAGACTGGCGTGACTCGTCATAGCTTCATCTCCCCCTAACGGTATAAGGACGCTGCTGGCCTCACAGCTCCTGCTCAACTCTCCTACCTGTCTCACATAAAACACCTCCATTCAGGAAATGCCCAGTGACTTTACGTGAGCCCTCTGGCTTGGGTTGCCCCCTGTCTGGCCAAAGAAGGTCTTACCCGTCATGGAGGTGGTCACTCGTGCCCACTGGTGACCGCTTTTTTCCCATCACAGAATCTTTGACCTCAACAAAATCTGTTGTTCTCTGGAGCTTAGGGAAGACACAATCAAGAGTCACCAGGGCCATTCCGATTGCCTAATAGTGTTCACACAGGGAGACAGGTCAATAACAACAGTATTTAATCACTTAAATCCATTATTTTATCTTAAAAGCAGAATCCCTAGCTGCTTAGCCTATACTCAGCGAATTTGGATCATCCGTACGTTCAGTGAACTTTACCTGTAGACGGAGCCATCGGTCCTGAATGGTGGAGACTAAATGAGACAAAGTTACTGGTCCTAAAATAAAATAATGTCTTCAAGTTCTGCATTATTATTTTAAAAACTTCTTTAAAGTCATTCAGTTTTACATTTACAAATACAAATTGCCCTTTATGGCAATTGTTTCTTTAAACATCTATGTGTCTATGATTCTTCAACTGAAACTGTGCTTTACTACAAATAGCTTATCACAGATAACAGCTTTGAGCTGACATTGAATGAGAGAGACTCTGAGGCATTCAGGACTGGCACACTGCACTCTCATAAACTTCTAACATCAAACTTTATCTACCATCCTATAACTCTATCCCAGCTTAAGGCATATTTGCCAGAAATTACATGTGTTTCCAAATAAACATAATTTTTATAGTTGTCTTTATTTAGACATTACAATTTTCCACTCAGATTGAGTCTCTGTTGCACTGGCAGTTTCAGCCACAGTACACATCAGATCCAGATAAGCAAACTGTTTCATTACAGCCAATAATAAACTTATCTTTTGAAAGCAAAACATCAGCTTCTAGTTCTTTCATGGTCAACTTTTCAAGCTGTTTGTTTAATCAGCATTCAGCAACTGTTAATCCAGTATTGCTTCTGCTTACTTGATCTTAAATAAAAATAATTATTCCAGTTCTCAATAACGTTTCACATTTCTCAATCAGCATTTTAGTTGTCAAGTTCTCAATTACGTTAACTTTGACAAGGCTAGCACTCTCTGCTTGATACATCTTTTGCAATTATTATAAATCATTCGTGAGATTAGTCTCTCTCCTTAATCTAAACCCTTTCTAAAATGTTTAATTAAAACACAATCATCCTGTTAGTTACTTTGATATATTTTGCAACTCACATTTGTTGGAGTCATTAATTTTACATCAACCTGTATTCATCAGTTCACTTTTATAGATCTTTTCTTTCTTATAGGATTCACTTTAAGACTTCAATCTTTTGACCTTGTTTTTATCTCTTATTTCTCAGACGAAAAATGTTACTGTCGTCATTTAAACACTGATCTACTTTCAAAACCCCACATTATTATCAGAAATGTGTCACTATCACATTTTCAAACACCTTCTTGGTGGGCATTTAGTTACCTATTAAATTGTCCTGATGACCACCAAACACTCTGTCATCTAGTGAATTTGTTTCAGCCTCAACTTCAGCATCAGACACCTGTCCTTGACTATAGTTTGATCACTGTGAGCTTGCAAACGGCTCCAACTTACTGCACACTCTTGAAGCAGTGTGTGTCCCATTTCAGGAATGTAAACAGAGCCACTGATAATCAGTCCCCTGTATTCCTTTACAGTCCACCATTCGCGGATTTAATCACAATAGCCAAATCATAATCTTCATCATTTTATTGGCGGAACATAATTTCATGAGCAGCACAGAAAATGCTCAAAATATTCGAATTTGTTTTCTGTCTTTACACATTTCTCCCAGCTTATCTTTTACAAAACATCATCTGCAAATCTCTTCAAAGTGAGATCTTCTGAGCAGAGCTGTTTACAGCATTTGCTCTCTTCTGTCTCACTATTTATTTATTTATTTATTTATTTATTTTCCCGGACTGTTCCGTTACTCTTCATAAAGTGTAACAATTTGTACATCATTATTTTCATTACAACTGGTTTGAAGCCTTTTCCCTTCCATCACATTGTTAGTCTATTTAACTTAATATTATCATTATTGTCTTATCTCTACTGTTTCTCCAAAACAGATTATATTACTCAGTCCGTAAATTACACAGACAACCATTATAGCTACTTGCTTCAATACCCTTATTTTCTTAACATTAATAAAATAAAGCAGATATATCATCATTTCAATCATTTTTTTATCAAAATCTAGAATTGTTCCCCATTCTGCTTAAAACATTCTTCATATCATGTTAATCCCTGTCAATCATACAATGCCTTATTTTATTCTAAAACTGACTTTCCATTTCAACATTTAAACAGTTAATTTGACTTCCATAAATTCTGTCAGACCATGTCTATTTTCATCACATATAGTTTTCTACTATATTTCTCCTTTCTTTTCCCTACATGCCAGTTCCCTCATTATCCTCTCCTTTCTTTTCTCAAACATGCCAGTTCCTTCATTATCTAACCAGTACATGATTGTTTGAACAATCCCCACACACACATATCTCACACACCAACCTTTTTGTTTTTTCACTTCCCTCTTCCACCAAGTCTCACTTACAGTTCCCTCTATTTCACACAGACAGCCTTATTGCTTCTTGCTACAATCCTTGTCATATAAATTTAAGTTCTATAGACATCTAATGTCATGCATCCATTTACTGGATGAAGAAGTAAAAAAAAACATTATTTCTCCTGGCAGTTTGACATTTTATCTTCAAGCCAACAATCCATTATCTGTTCACATATTTTTTTACACACATGTTGAACACAGACACAACTTTTGTTTCTCACTGCTCTGTTCAACTGATTCCCGCACCATCTTTAATGTTGTGGCGCTCAATACCTCATTTGACAAAACACCGGTGTACCAAATTTCGCAAGCTTGCTCTGAGACTTCCCCATACTGGCTGCTTTTCTCTCTGTTCTCTGTGGATTTCTCACCGCGCGTTCTCTTTATCTGTCAGGCGTCCCCGTTACAGACCCGATTTTTTCTTTTAACCCAAATCGGTCGGGTTGCACTCGTTAGTGCCCTCCTAATTAAGGTTTACCAAAAAAAATCTTTTCTGGCTCCCCCTAACTAGCTTCAGCACCTAAAAAACCATTTGCTCCGTGGTGGAACAACTGATTTTCAGGTTACCTATCTGTTTGCAAACTTCTTGATCCGCTACAAATCTCAGTTAATCTCAGATACTTTCGTATCTGTTTGAAACCTCTTGATCCGCTACAAATCCCAGTTCATCTCAGATAATTTTCTCTCGTATCTGTTTAAAACCTTCTTGATCTATCTATAGATCTCAGTTAAAATCCAGATTACGCACCACAGAGACAGCCCTCAGCCAATATGGTTCAATTTCTCTCTTTCCCCTCTATTAAACTGAATTTGCTTTGCTTACCCAGAGATGTTGTTCCGTGCCACTTGCGGGTTCTTTAGATTCCAGTGGTCGATTCTCCCGGCCCTGATATCGGTCGGCCCCTCTCTCTCAAGTTTACGAGGTAGAGCTGGAACTTACTTAGTCCAGGTGGCCAAACACCGTCCGATCTCAGGTCCAGGGAACACGTTCAAGGAATCCCACTTCTGACACCAAAACTGTTGTGGCAAAAATTCTCAAACAAACATCACTGCGTAAGAGACACTCAGAGTCAAATTATATAAAATAGAAGTATTTATTCTTGCAAGAATAGGAGCAGTCTAATACACAGTTGTTACCCTGTGCAGAAGAGTGACACACCCCCCAGACAGACTGAACTAGCTTTTATCTTAGTTTCAAGGCCTTTCTTCCCCCCAGAGCCTTCCTCCCAGTAGTTTTCCATAGACGTCACTAGTTGGCCCACTAAGCTCCCCTGCACCAAATGGCCTTCTGACATCTAGGTCAGAGGTCCTTGTTCGTCTGTTCTCTGGAGTGTCTCCCTCTTCTGCCTCCCCAGGTACATAAACAGAATCCTCTCACTACAAGTGAGAGACACACATGTGACATTCTTTGAATCATCTACATTTGACTAAAGATCAATGAATATCATTAAAATTGCCACTACAAAACACTTTGACGTTTGAATGATGTCCTGTATGAAGAAAATGACGGAGTATGTTTCACTGTTCAATCGCGCTGAGCCACCCAGACCCCCACACACACACTGACACACACACACACACACACACACACACACACACACACACACACAAACACACACACACACACACACACAATAATAAAACATTCAACCTAACATATACAAATTACACTGCTATGTTGAAATAGTCAGTAGTACAATTTGTATCATTCACAGTAAGCACCGCTCCACTGTGATTTTTCCAAGCACATTTTTGCACAAGTGAAGAGGATGATTTTTTCCGTCGATATTGGAACGTGAGTGAAGTACAAAGCCTGTAATAAAGAATAGTTTAGCATCCAAATACATCGCAAATGTTGCAACATTTAGATTCTAAAGAGAGATTTACGTGAGCCTAACACCACTTACTTTTACTTTTGTTTTAAATTATTTCGTTTTGGCTTTATTATAGTTATTTTTTTATTTGTGTTCTGTTCTGAATATCATTAAATTTAAAGGATTTGTTGTGGAATATTTTGAGTGTATAATCAAATAACACTAAACCGTCACTAGGTGTCGCCAGGCGACCGTCTTAATGAGCGGATCATTGATTCATTCGTTCAAACGATTCGTTTGAACGACTGAGTCATTCATGAATGAGACAGATGTTTATGGATTGGTCATTGAATCTTTGAGTCAACCAATTTGTTCAAAATGCTGAATCATTCAGTAATGAGAAAACACGTTGCTGTGAGATGCAATGGTTCTGCTGTGATCTTTGTTTAACTATTTTCGCTGCTGAAACAGAAGAACAGTCAATATTGCATCTAAAATGTAAGTGACTTGACACGTGTGTGTGTGTGTGTGTGTGTGTGTGCGTGTGAGTGCGTGCGTGCGTGTGTGTGTGTGTGTGTGTGTGTGTGTGCAATCAATCCCAGGTAAGAGGCATGAATAATGAGAATTGGACTTCTAGGAGTGAGGTTAATATTCCGGAGATGGTTCCCTCGGATTGTGAAAAGGAGGCGGCGCGGGAGTGGCCAGGCATTGCGCTACTTCTGTTTCAAAGTTTAAAACAATGCTAATATCATTTTTTTGAACGATTTCATTACAAATGTTTATTTTATATATTTATAAAATATTATAAAATATAATAACTATGTTTTGTCCTATTAACAAAAGACAGGCAATGTACTATTAACAAATGTTAATAGTTTTTTAAAAGTTAAAATGATACTTTATGCATTTGTTTTGTGTCAGATGATTAACAATATAAATTAAACAAAGCTTAAAACAAACAAAATAATAAAACGAAAACAAAGCTTGAACATTTTATTTAATTGAAAAGCCTTTTTGAAATAAAATGTGTTTTTTTCCCTCTGAAATAGCAAAAGCATCGCACACTTAGCTGTACCTGCTCTAAATAAATAATAGTATTTAAATAAAAATACAAAATCGAAATAAATAAATTATATAAAACAAAATCAAATCAAAGAAAATAAATCTTATTAAAGTTATGCAGGCACACATTTAACAATAATTTTCAAGTGACAAATAAAATCAATCAAAATTCCTTACACATGGAGTTAATCCTGACGATTCCTGAGGCGCCTTTCCTCATGACACTCGCTTTTTTTTTCGAAGATATATTTTCTTTGGTTTGATTTTGTTTTTGTAATAATTTATTTTATTTAGTTCGATTTTGTATTTTTATTGAATTACTCTTTTTTATTTAGAGCAGGTACAGCTAGTGTGTGATGCTTTTGCTATTTCAGAGGAAAACAATAATTTTATTTAATTAATAATTTTTGTTTCAGTCCACCATATAATTATGTTGTGTTTGATCTATGGAAAAAAGTTAGTTGTGAAATGGTTGAATATTAACAAAAGTTAATAGTTTTTTACAAGTTAGAATAATACGATATATATATATATATAAACAAGCCGGTGGCACCGCCACCCCGGTGCCTTTACGGTTACTGTGCATGACGGGCAATATCGTAACTCCGCTTTGACCTTTGAGAAGATGTGTGCTATAGAGCTTGCATTGGTGTGGGCTCTGCAAAAGTGTGTGTGTGTGTGTGAGGCGTGATTGAACAATGTAGACATATATATATATATATATATAAAGGCACCGGGGTGGCGGTGCCACCGGCTTGTTTATATATATATATATATATATATATATATATATATATATATATATATATATATATATATATATATGAATATAGCTGCGAGCAGCGATGAACGGCCAAAGCCGGCGGCACCGCCACTCCGGTGCCTTTAGGTAACTAAAGGCACCGGGGTTGCGGTGCCACCGGCTTGGGCCCGTAATCGCTGCTCGCAGCTATATTTATTATTATTTTACTACCTTTTGGGCACTTTTGGGGGCCTTAACGTGCTCGAAAACTCTTGAAACTTTGCACACATCTCAGAACCCGCGGCCATCAGGGCCGGGCTGAAGCTGGTACCCGGGCGTGGCAGGGGGGCTCGACAGCGCCCCCTGGAACGGGGTTTGAACACTTGGTCCATAAATCAAACACGCTTGCATGTAATAATATGAAACTCAGTACACATATAGATCTCATCGGTTCATATATACTTCATGCTCTTACTTTTTACCCCAGCCCAACAGGAAGTCGGCTATTAAGGGTTGTTTGGAAAACACATGCAATGGAATGTGAAATACTCCTCCTAGAGAATTCAAACACACGGCACGAAACTCGGTCAGCATGAAGTCAAGACACTGAGGATGAAAAATTGCCAGGGGATTTTTGATATCTCGAACGGTTTGGCCGTGGCGAGTAAACGAAATTATGGCGAGAAACGTGAAACAGGAAGTGTGTTATAACTACTGCATACATTAACTAATCTTGATGAAACTTCAGCAGTGTGTTCGTTGTAAGAGCCCGATCACATGGATGTGACTATTGTGAGTCAAAGTTATAGCGCCACCAACTGGAAGCAGGAAGTGTGTCACTTTCAAAATGCTTTTAAATCACCCTCTTATTTTTACCCGATTTGCTTCAAACTTCATGTGCATAATGTAGACACACGCCAGATGTAGACCTGTGAAAGGATTATTGATATCTTAGATACTGTTGCCATGGCAATGCATCAAACATTAATATTCCTTTTTTTAAGCTTTTTCATGCTTTTTTATGCTTTCGGGCACTTTTGGGGTTCTTAACGTGCTCGAAAACTCTTGAAACTTTGCACACGGGACAAAACCCGCGGCCATCAGGGCCAGGCTGAAGCTGGTACCCGGGCGTGGCAGGGGGGCTCGACAGCGCCCCCTTGAACGGGTCAGACAATTTGGTCCATATATCCAACACGCTTTACCCTATTTGCTTCAAACTTGATGTGTATAATGTAGACACAAGCCAGATGTAGACCTGTGAAAGGATTGTTGATATCTTAGATGCTGTTGCCGTGACAACGCATCAAACTTTAATATTCTTTTTGGATACTTTTGAGATTCTTAGCGCACTTTTGGGGCCCTTAACGTGCTCAAAAACTCTTGAAACTTTGCACACGGGTCAGAAACCGCGGCCATCAGGGCCGGGCTGAAGCTGGTACCTGGGCGTGGCAGGGGGGCTCGACAGCGCCCCCTGGAATGGGGTCCGAAAACTTGGTCCATAAATCAAACAGGCTTTACCCGATTTGCTTCAAACTTGATGTGTATAATGTAGACACACGCCAGATTTAGACCTGTGAAAGGATTGTTGATATCTTAGATGCTGTTGCCGTGACAACGCATCAAACTTTAATATTCTTTTTGGATACTTTTGAGACTCTCAGCGCACTTTGGGGGCCCTTAACGTGCTCAAAAACTCTTGAAACTTTGCACACGGGTCAGAACCCGTGGCCATCAGGGCCGGGCTGAAGCTGGTACCCGGGCGTGGCAGGGGGGCTCGACAGTGCCCCCTGGAACGGGGTCCGAAAACTTGGTCCATAAATCAAACACGCTTGAATGTAATAATATGAAACTCGGTACACATATAGATCTCATCGATTCATATATCCTTTGTACTTTTACTTTTTACCCCAGCCCAACAGGAAGTCGGCTATTATGGTTTGTTTGGAAGCGTATGCCCCTGGAATTCGATATACTCCTCCTAGAGAATTCAACCAATCGCCACGAAACTCGGTCAGCATGAAGTCAAGACATTGAGGATGAAAAGTTGCCAGGGGATTTTTGATATCTCGAACGGTTTGGCTGTGGCGAGGAAACGAATTTATGGCGAATAAAGGAAACAGGAAGTGTGTTATAACTTCTGCATACATTAACTGATCTTGATGAAACTTCAGCAGTGTGTTCGCTGTAAGAGTCCGATCACATGGATGTGACTATTGTGAGTCAAAGTTATAGCGCCACCAACTGGCAGCAGGAAGTGTGTCACTTCCTAAAGGCTTTGAAATCACCCTCTTATTTTTACCCAATTTGCTTCAAACTTTATGTGTATAATGTAGACACACGGCAGATGTAGACCTGAGAAAGGATTATTGATATCTTAGATACTGTTGCCGTGGCAACGCATCAAACTTTATTATTCTTTGTTGATGCTTTTGAGACTCTTAACATACTTGAAATTGCATGAAACCCGACAGACACATCACATTTATTAGACAGTAGATATGTGCAGAGTTTCAGAAACGGGCATGGTGAGAGCAATTAGAGAATAATGTTTAAGTTTAAAAACAGCCAGAATGGTTGTTTAGTCAAAAAAATTTTTTTTCCAAATCATACATAGTGTTATACTGCCCTCTTGTGTTCAAAATCAGGTAAAAAGCGAAAGTAAAATAAGGACGTCTGCACAATTCATTAATAATGGTGCAGAGTAGAGTGAGCTTTTTCAATTAATTCCTATGGAAGTAGGAATGAACTAAACAACGTTCGCTCTGTTCTGCTCGTCCCTCACCGTGGGCGCGCAGAGTTATGAATGCCCGTGCAGCTGTGAGCATTTTAGTTTCATTTTAAAATTAGCGCCATTTCGGGGGACGTATTACTTTAATTTATTTAACAAAAACACAATGTTGTGTTTAATTGCGAGTGTACACAAATATAAGTAAACACTTTGACGTTTGAATGATGTCCTGTATGAAGAAAATGACGGAGTATGTTTCACTGTTCAATCGCGCTGAGCCACCCAGACCCCCACACACACACTGACACACACACACACACACACACACACACACACACACACACACACACACACACACACACACACACACACAAACACACACACACACACACACACAATAATAAAACATTCAACCTAACATATACAAATTACACTGCTATGTTGAAATAGTCAGTAGTACAATTTGTATCATTCACAGTAAGCACCGCTCCACTGTGATTTTTCCAAGCACATTTTTGCACAAGTGAAGAGGATGATTTTTTCCGTCGATATTGGAACGTGAGTGAAGTACAAAGCCTGTAATAAAGAATAGTTTAGCATCCAAATACATCGCAAATGTTGCAACATTTAGATTCTAAAGAGAGATTTACGTGAGCCTAACACCACTTACTTTTACTTTTGTTTTAAATTATTTCGTTTTGGCTTTATTATAGTTATTTTTTTATTTGTGTTCTGTTCTGAATATCATTAAATTTAAAGGATTTGTTGTGGAATATTTTGAGTGTATAATCAAATAACACTAAACCGTCACTAGGTGTCGCCAGGCGACCGTCTTAATGAGCGGGTCATTGATTCATTCGTTCAAACGATTCGTTTGAACGACTGAGTCATTCATGAATGAGACAGATGTTTATGGATTGGTCATTGAATCTTTGAGTCAACCAATTTGTTCAAAATGCTGAATCATTCAGTAATGAGAAAACACGTTGCTGTGAGATGCAATGGTTCTGCTGTGATCTTTGTTTAACTATTTTCGCTGCTGAAACAGAAGAACAGTCAATATTGCATCTAAAATGTAAGTGACTTGACACGTGTGTGTGTGTGTGTGTGTGTGTGTGTGCGTGTGAGTGCGTGCGTGCGTGTGTGTGTGTGTGTGTGTGTGTGTGTGCAATCAATCCCAGGTAAGAGGCATGAATAATGAGAATTGGACTTCTAGGAGTGAGGTTAATATTCCGGAGATGGTTCCCTCGGATTGTGAAAAGGAGGCGGCGCGGGAGTGGCCAGGCATTGCGCTACTTCTGTTTCAAAGTTTAAAACAATGCTAATATCATTTTTTTGAACGATTTCATTACAAATGTTTATTTTATATATTTATAAAATATTATAAAATATAATAACTATGTTTTGTCCTATTAACAAAAGACAGGCAATGTACTATTAACAAATGTTAATAGTTTTTTAAAAGTTAAAATGATACTTTATGCATTTGTTTTGTGTCAGATGATTAACAATATAAATTAAACAAAGCTTAAAACAAACAAAATAATAAAACGAAAACAAAGCTTGAACATTTTATTTAATTGAAAAGCCTTTTTGAAATAAAATGTGTTTTTTTCCCTCTGAAATAGCAAAAGCATCGCACACTTAGCTGTACCTGCTCTAAATAAATAATAGTATTTAAATAAAAATACAAAATCGAAATAAATAAATTATATAAAACAAAATCAAATCAAAGAAAATAAATCTTATTAAAGTTATGCAGGCACACATTTAACAATAATTTTCAAGTGACAAATAAAATCAATCAAAATTCCTTACACATGGAGTTAATCCTGACAATTCCTGAGGCGCCTTTCCTCATGACACTCGCTTTTTTTTTCGAAGATATATTTTCTTTGGTTTGATTTTGTTTTTGTAATAATTTATTTTATTTAGTTCGATTTTGTATTTTTATTGAATTACTCTTTTTTATTTAGAGCAGGTACAGCTAGTGTGTGATGCTTTTGCTATTTCAGAGGAAAACAATAATTTTATTTAATTAATAATTTTTGTTTCAGTCCACCATATAATTATGTTGTGTTTGATCTATGGAAAAAAGTTAGTTGTGAAATGGTTGAATATTAACAAAAGTTAATAGTTTTTTACAAGTTAGAATAATACGATATATATATATATATAAACAAGCCGGTGGCACCGCCACCCCGGTGCCTTTACGGTTACTGTGCATGACGGGCAATATCGTAACTCCGCTTTGACCTTTGAGAAGATGTGTGCTATAGAGCTTGCATTGGTGTGGGCTCTGCAAAAGTGTGTGTGTGTGTGTGAGGCGTGATTGAACAATGTAGACATATATATATATATATATATAAAGGCACCGGGGGTGGCGGTGCCACCGGCTTGTTTATATATATATATATATATATGAATATAGCTGCGAGCAGCGATGAAGGGCCAAAGCCGGCGGCACCGCCACTCCGGTGCCTTTAGGTAACTAAAGGCACCGGGGTTGCGGTGCCACCGGCTTGGGCCCGTAATCGCTGCTCGCAGCTATATTCATATATATATATATATATATATATATATATATATATATATATATTTATTTATTATTATTATTATTTTACTACCTTTTGGGCACTTTTGGGGGCCTTAACGTGCTCGAAAACTCTTGAAACTTTGCACACATCTCAGAACCCACGGCCATCAGGGCCGGGCTGAAGCTGGTACCCGGGCGTGGCAGGGGGGCTCGACAGCGCCCCCTGGAACGGGGTTTGAACACTTGGTCCATAAATCAAACACGCTTGCATGTAATAATATGAAACTCAGTACACATATAGATCTCATCGGTTCATATATACTTCATGCTCTTACTTTTTACCCCAGCCCAACAGGAAGTCGGCTATTAAGGGTTGTTTGGAAAACACATGCAATGGAATGTGAAATACTCCTCCTAGAGAATTCAAACACACGGCACGAAACTCGGTCAGCATGAAGTCAAGACACTGAGGATGAAAAATTGCCAGGGGATTTTTGATATCTCGAACGGTTTGGCCGTGGCGAGTAAACGAAATTATGGCGAGAAACGTGAAACAGGAAGTGTGTTATAACTACTGCATACATTAACTAATCTTGATGAAACTTCAGCAGTGTGTTCGTTGTAAGAGCCCGATCACATGGATGTGACTATTGTGAGTCAAAGTTATAGCGCCACCAACTGGAAGCAGGAAGTGTGTCACTTTCAAAATGCTTTTAAATCACCCTCTTATTTTTACCCGATTTGCTTCAAACTTCATGTGCATAATGTAGACACACGCCAGATGTAGACCTGTGAAAGGATTATTGATATCTTAGATACTGTTGCCATGGCAATGCATCAAACATTAATATTCCTTTTTTTAAGCTTTTTCATGCTTTTTTATGCTTTCGGGCACTTTTGGGGTTCTTAACGTGCTCGAAAACTCTTGAAACTTTGCACACGGGACAAAACCCGCGGCCATCAGGGCCAGGCTGAAGCTGGTACCCGGGCGTGGCAGGGGGGCTCGACAGCGCCCCCTTGAACGGGTCAGACAATTTGGTCCATATATCCAACACGCTTTACCCTATTTGCTTCAAACTTGATGTGTATAATGTAGACACAAGCCAGATGTAGACCTGTGAAAGGATTGTTGATATCTTAGATGCTGTTGCCGTGACAACGCATCAAACTTTAATATTCTTTTTGGATACTTTTGAGATTCTTAGCGCACTTTTGGGGCCCTTAACGTGCTCAAAAACTCTTGAAACTTTGCACACGGGTCAGAAACCGCGGCCATCAGGGCCGGGCTGAAGCTGGTACCCGGGCGTGGCAGGGGGGCTCGACAGCGCCCCCTGGAATGGGGTCCGAAAACTTGGTCCATAAATCAAACAGGCTTTACCCGATTTGCTTCAAACTTGATGTGTATAATGTAGACACATGCCAGATTTAGACCTGTGAAAGGATTGTTGATATCTTAGATGCTGTTGCCGTGACAACGCATCAAACTTTAATATTCTTTTTGGATACTTTTGAGACTCTCAGCGCACTTTGGGGGCCCTTAACGTGCTCAAAAACTCTTGAAACTTTGCACACGGGTCAGAACCCGTGGCCATCAGGGCCGGGCTGAAGCTGGTACCCGGGCGTGGCAGGGGGGCTCGACAGTGCCCCCTGGAACGGGGTCCGAAAACTTGGTCCATAAATCAAACACGCTTGAATGTAATAATATGAAACTCGGTACACATATAGATCTCATCGATTCATATATCCTTTGTACTTTTACTTTTTACCCCAGCCCAACAGGAAGTCGGCTATTATGGTTTGTTTGGAAGCGTATGCCCCTGGAATTCGATATACTCCTCCTAGAGAATTCAACCAATCGCCACGAAACTCGGTCAGCATGAAGTCAAGACATTGAGGATGAAAAGTTGCCAGGGGATTTTTGATATCTCGAACGGTTTGGCTGTGGCGAGGAAACGAATTTATGGCGAATAAAGGAAACAGGAAGTGTGTTATAACTTCTGCATACATTAACTGATCTTGATGAAACTTCAGCAGTGTGTTCGCTGTAAGAGTCCGATCACATGGATGTGACTATTGTGAGTCAAAGTTATAGCGCCACCAACTGGCAGCAGGAAGTGTGTCACTTCCTAAAGGCTTTGAAATCACCCTCTTATTTTTACCCAATTTGCTTCAAACTTTATGTGTATAATGTAGACACACGGCAGATGTAGACCTGAGAAAGGATTATTGATATCTTAGATACTGTTGCCGTGGCAACGCATCAAACTTTATTATTCTTTGTTGATGCTTTTGAGACTCTTAACATACTTGAAATTGCATGAAACCCGACAGACACATCACATTTATTAGACAGTAGACATGTGCAGAGTTTCAGAAACGGGCATGGTGAGAGCAATTAGAGAATAATGTTTAAGTTTAAAAACAGCCAGAATGGTTGTTTAGTCAAAAAAAATTTTTTTCCAAATCATACATAGTGTTATACTGCCCTCTTGTGTTCAAAATCAGGTAAAAAGCGAAAGTAAAATAAGGACGTCTGCACAATTCATTAATAATGGTGCAGAGTAGAGTGAGCTTTTTCAATTAATTCCTATGGAAGTAGGAATGAACTAAACAACGTTCGCTCTGTTCTGCTCGTCCCTCACCGTGGGCGCGCAGAGTTATGAATGCCCGTGCAGCCGTGAGCATTTTAGTTTCATTTTAAAATTAGCGCCATTTCGGGGGACGTATTACTTTAATTTATTTAACAAAAACACAATGTTGTGTTTAATTGCGAGTGTACACAAATATAAGTAAACACTTTGACGTTTGAATGATGTCCTGTATGAAGAAAATGACGGAGTATGTTTCACTGTTCAATCGCGCTGAGCCACCCAGACCCCCACACACACACTGACACACACACACACACACACACACACACACACACACACACACACACACAAACACACACACACACACACACACAATAATAAAACATTCAACCTAACATATACAAATTACACTGCTATGTTGAAATAGTCAGTAGTACAATTTGTATCATTCACAGTAAGCACCGCTCCACTGTGATTTTTCCAAGCACATTTTTGCACAAGTGAAGAGGATGATTTTTTCCGTCGATATTGGAACGTGAGTGAAGTACAAAGCCTGTAATAAAGAATAGTTTAGCATCCAAATACATCGCAAATGTTGCAACATTTAGATTCTAAAGAGAGATTTACGTGAGCCTAACACCACTTACTTTTACTTTTGTTTTAAATTATTTCGTTTTGGCTTTATTATAGTTATTTTTTTATTTGTGTTCTGTTCTGAATATCATTAAATTTAAAGGATTTGTTGTGGAATATTTTGAGTGTATAATCAAATAACACTAAACCGTCACTAGGTGTCGCCAGGCGACCGTCTTAATGAGCGGGTCATTGATTCATTCGTTCAAACGATTCGTTTGAACGACTGAGTCATTCATGAATGAGACAGATGTTTATGGATTGGTCATTGAATCTTTGAGTCAACCAATTTGTTCAAAATGCTGAATCATTCAGTAATGAGAAAACACGTTGCTGTGAGATGCAATGGTTCTGCTGTGATCTTTGTTTAACTATTTTCGCTGCTGAAACAGAAGAACAGTCAATATTGCATCTAAAATGTAAGTGACTTGACACGTGTGTGTGTGTGTGTGTGTGTGTGTGTGTGCGTGTGAGTGCGTGCGTGCGTGTGTGTGTGTGTGTGTGTGTGTGTGTGCAATCAATCCCAGGTAAGAGGCATGAATAATGAGAATTGGACTTCTAGGAGTGAGGTTAATATTCCGGAGATGGTTCCCTCGGATTGTGAAAAGGAGGCGGCGCGGGAGTGGCCAGGCATTGCGCTACTTCTGTTTCAAAGTTTAAAACAATGCTAATATCATTTTTTTGAACGATTTCATTACAAATGTTTATTTTATATATTTATAAAATATTATAAAATATAATAACTATGTTTTGTCCTATTAACAAAAGACAGGCAATGTACTATTAACAAATGTTAATAGTTTTTTAAAAGTTAAAATGATACTTTATGCATTTGTTTTGTGTCAGATGATTAACAATATAAATTAAACAAAGCTTAAAACAAACAAAATAATAAAACGAAAACAAAGCTTGAACATTTTATTTAATTGAAAAGCCTTTTTGAAATAAAATGTGTTTTTTTCCCTCTGAAATAGCAAAAGCATCGCACACTTAGCTGTACCTGCTCTAAATAAATAATAGTATTTAAATAAAAATACAAAATCGAAATAAATAAATTATATAAAACAAAATCAAATCAAAGAAAATAAATCTTATTAAAGTTATGCAGGCACACATTTAACAATAATTTTCAAGTGACAAATAAAATCAATCAAAATTCCTTACACATGGAGTTAATCCTGACGATTCCTGAGGCGCCTTTCCTCATGACACTCGCTTTTTTTTTCGAAGATATATTTTCTTTGGTTTGATTTTGTTTTTGTAATAATTTATTTTATTTAGTTCGATTTTGTATTTTTATTGAATTACTCTTTTTTATTTAGAGCAGGTACAGCTAGTGTGTGATGCTTTTGCTATTTCAGAGGAAAACAATAATTTTATTTAATTAATAATTTTTGTTTCAGTCCACCATATAATTATGTTGTGTTTGATCTATGGAAAAAAGTTAGTTGTGAAATGGTTGAATATTAACAAAAGTTAATAGTTTTTTACAAGTTAGAATAATACGATATATATATATATATAAACAAGCCGGTGGCACCGCCACCCCCGGTGCCTTTACGGTTACTGTGCATGACGGGCAATATCGTAACTCCGCTTTGACCTTTGAGAAGATGTGTGCTATAGAGCTTGCATTGGTGTGGGCTCTGCAAAAGTGTGTGTGTGTGTGTGAGGCGTGATTGAACAATGTAGACATATATATATATATATATATATAAAGGCACCGGGGTGGCGGTGCCACCGGCTTGTTTATATATATATATATATATATATATATATATATATGAATATAGCTGCGAGCAGCGATGAAGGGCCAAAGCCGGCGGCACCGCCACTCCGGTGCCTTTAGGTAACTAAAGGCACCGGGGTTGCGGTGCCACCGGCTTGGGCCCGTAATCGCTGCTCGCAGCTATATTTATTATTATTTTACTACCTTTTGGGCACTTTTGGGGGCCTTAACGTGCTCGAAAACTCTTGAAACTTTGCACACGGGTCAGAACCCGCGGCCATCAGGGCCGGGCTGAAGCTGGTACCCGGGCGTGGCAGGGGGGCTCGACAGCGCCCCCTGGAACGGGGTTTGAACACTTGGTCCATAAATCAAACACGCTTGCATGTAATAATATGAAACTCAGTACACATATAGATCTCATCGGTTCATATATACTTCATGCTCTTACTTTTTACCCCAGCCCAACAGGAAGTCGGCTATTAAGGGTTGTTTGGAAAACACATGCAATGGAATGTGAAATACTCCTCCTAGAGAATTCAAACACACGGCACGAAACTCGGTCAGCATGAAGTCAAGACACTGAGGATGAAAAATTGCCAGGGGATTTTTGATATCTCGAACGGTTTGGCCGTGGCGAGTAAACGAAATTATGGCGAGAAACGTGAAACAGGAAGTGTGTTATAACTACTGCATACATTAACTAATCTTGATGAAACTTCAGCAGTGTGTTCGTTGTAAGAGCCCGATCACATGGATGTGACTATTGTGAGTCAAAGTTATAGCGCCACCAACTGGAAGCAGGAAGTGTGTCACTTTCAAAATGCTTTTAAATCACCCTCTTATTTTTACCCGATTTGCTTCAAACTTCATGTGCATAATGTAGACACACGCCAGATGTAGACCTGTGAAAGGATTATTGATATCTTAGATACTGTTGCCATGGCAATGCATCAAACATTAATATTCCTTTTTTTAAGCTTTTTCATGCTTTTTTATGCTTTCGGGCACTTTTGGGGTTCTTAACGTGCTCGAAAACTCTTGAAACTTTGCACACGGGACAAAACCCGCGGCCATCAGGGCCAGGCTGAAGCTGGTACCCGGGCGTGGCAGGGGGGCTCGACAGCGCCCCCTTGAACGGGTCAGACAATTTGGTCCATATATCCAACACGCTTTACCCTATTTGCTTCAAACTTGATGTGTATAATGTAGACACAAGCCAGATGTAGACCTGTGAAAGGATTGTTGATATCTTAGATGCTGTTGCCGTGACAACGCATCAAACTTTAATATTCTTTTTGGATACTTTTGAGATTCTTAGCGCACTTTTGGGGCCCTTAACGTGCTCAAAAACTCTTGAAACTTTGCACACGGGTCAGAAACCGCGGCCATCAGGGCCGGGCTGAAGCTGGTACCCGGGCGTGGCAGGGGGGCTCGACAGCGCCCCCTGGAATGGGGTCCGAAAACTTGGTCCATAAATCAAACAGGCTTTACCCGATTTGCTTCAAACTTGATGTGTATAATGTAGACACACGCCAGATTTAGACCTGTGAAAGGATTGTTGATATCTTAGATGCTGTTGCCGTGACAACGCATCAAACTTTAATATTCTTTTTGGATACTTTTGAGACTCTCAGCGCACTTTGGGGGCCCTTAACGTGCTCAAAAACTCTTGAAACTTTGCACACGGGTCAGAACCCGTGGCCATCAGGGCCGGGCAGAAGCTGGTACCCGGGCGTGGCAGGGGGGCTCGACAGTGCCCCCTGGAACGGGGTCCGAAAACTTGGTCCATAAATCAAACACGCTTGAATGTAATAATATGAAAC
>CM060612.1:5067947-5087947 GCA_030578255.1 Tiaroga cobitis
CATCGCACACTTAGCTGTACCTGCTCTAAATAAATAATAGTATTTAAATAAAAATACAAAATCGAAATAAATAAATTATATAAAACAAAATCAAATCAAAGAAAATAAATCTTATTAAAGTTATGCAGGCACACATTTAACAATAATTTTCAAGTGACAAATAAAATCAATCAAAATTCCTTACACATGGAGTTAATCCTGACGATTCCTGAGGCGCCTTTCCTCATGACACTCGCTTTTTTTTTCGAAGATATATTTTCTTTGGTTTGATTTTGTTTTTGTAATAATTTATTTTATTTAGTTCGATTTTGTATTTTTATTGAATTACTCTTTTTTATTTAGAGCAGGTACAGCTAGTGTGTGATGCTTTTGCTATTTCAGAGGAAAACAATAATTTTATTTAATTAATAATTTTTGTTTCAGTCCACCATATAATTATGTTGTGTTTGATCTATGGAAAAAAGTTAGTTGTGAAATGGTTGAATATTAACAAAAGTTTTTTACAAGTTAGAATAATACGATATATATATATATATAAACAAGCCGGTGGCACCGCCACCCCGGTGCCTTTACGGTTACTGTGCATGACGGGCAATATCGTAACTCCGCTTTGACCTTTGAGAAGATGTGTGCTATAGAGCTTGCATTGGTGTGGGCTCTGCAAAAGTGTGTGTGTGTGTGTGAGGCGTGATTGAACAATGTAGACATATATATATATATATATATATAAAGGCACCGGGGGTGGCGGTGCCACCGGCTTGTTTATATATATATATATATATATATATATGAATATAGCTGCGAGCAGCGATGAAGGGCCAAAGCCGGCGGCACCGCCACTCCGGTGCCTTTAGGTAACTAAAGGCACCGGGGTTGCGGTGCCACCGGCTTGGGCCCGTAATCGCTGCTCGCAGCTATATTTATTAGGGCCCAAGCCTTGAAAAGGCGAAGGCCCTATTGTTTTCCTTAGGATTATTATTTATTAGGGCCCAAGCCTTGAAAAGGCGAAGGCCCTATTGTTTTCCTAAGGATTATTATTTATTATTATTATTATTATTATTATTATTATTATTATTATTATTATTATTTTACTACCTTTTGGGCACTTTTGGGGGCCTTAACGTGCTCGAAAACTCTTGAAACTTTGCACACATCTCAGAACCCGCGGCCATCAGGGCCGGGCTGAAGCTGGTACCCGGGCGTGGCAGGGGGGCTCGACAGCGCCCCCTGGAACGGGGTTTGAACACTTGGTCCATAAATCAAACACGCTTGCATGTAATAATATGAAACTCAGTACACATATAGATCTCATCGGTTCATATATACTTCATGCTCTTACTTTTTACCCCAGCCCAACAGGAAGTCGGCTATTAAGGGTTGTTTGGAAAACACATGCAATGGAATGTGAAATACTCCTCCTAGAGAATTCAAACACACGGCACGAAACTCGGTCAGCATGAAGTCAAGACACTGAGGATGAAAAATTGCCAGGGGATTTTTGATATCTCGAACGGTTTGGCCGTGGCGAGTAAACGAAATTATGGCGAGAAACGTGAAACAGGAAGTGTGTTATAACTACTGCATACATTAACTAATCTTGATGAAACTTCAGCAGTGTGTTCGTTGTAAGAGCCCGATCACATGGATGTGACTATTGTGAGTCAAAGTTATAGCGCCACCAACTGGAAGCAGGAAGTGTGTCACTTTCAAAATGCTTTTAAATCACCCTCTTATTTTTACCCGATTTGCTTCAAACTTCATGTGCATAATGTAGACACACGCCAGATGTAGACCTGTGAAAGGATTATTGATATCTTAGATACTGTTGCCATGGCAATGCATCAAACATTAATATTCCTTTTTTTAAGCTTTTTCATGCTTTTTTATGCTTTCGGGCACTTTTGGGGTTCTTAACGTGCTCGAAAACTCTTGAAACTTTGCACACGGGACAAAACCCGCGGCCATCAGGGCCAGGCTGAAGCTGGTACCCGGGCGTGGCAGGGGGGCTCGACAGCGCCCCCTTGAACGGGTCAGACAATTTGGTCCATATATCCAACACGCTTTACCCTATTTGCTTCAAACTTGATGTGTATAATGTAGACACAAGCCAGATGTAGACCTGTGAAAGGATTGTTGATATCTTAGATGCTGTTGCCGTGACAACGCATCAAACTTTAATATTCTTTTTGGATACTTTTGAGATTCTTAGCGCACTTTTGGGGCCCTTAACGTGCTCAAAAACTCTTGAAACTTTGCACACGGGTCAGAAACCGCGGCCATCAGGGCCGGGCTGAAGCTGGTACCCGGGCGTGGCAGGGGGGCTCGACAGCGCCCCCTGGAATGGGGTCCGAAAACTTGGTCCATAAATCAAACAGGCTTTACCCGATTTGCTTCAAACTTGATGTGTATAATGTAGACACACGCCAGATTTAGACCTGTGAAAGGATTGTTGATATCTTAGATGCTGTTGCCGTGACAACGCATCAAACTTTAATATTCTTTTTGGATACTTTTGAGACTCTCAGCGCACTTTGGGGGCCCTTAACGTGCACGAAAACTCTTGAAACTTTGCACACAGGTCAGAACCCGCGGCCATCAGGGCCGGGCTGAAGATGGTACCCGGGCGTGGCAGGGGGGCTCGACAGCGCCCCCTGGAACGGGGTGCGAAAACTTGGTCCATAAATCAAACACGCTTGCATGTAATAATATGAAACTCGGTAGACATATAGATCTCATCGGTTCATATATCCTTTGTACTTTTACTTTTTACCCCAGCCCAACAGGAAGTCGGCTATAATGGTTTGTTTGGAAGCGTATGCCCCTGGAATTCGATATACTCCTCCTAGAGAATTCAACCAATCGCAACGAAACTCGGTCAGCATGAAGTCAAGACATTGAGGATGAAAAATTGCCAGGGGATTTTTGATATCTCGAACGATTTGGCCGTGGCGAGGAAACGAATTTATGGCGAATAATGGAAACAGGAAGTGTGTTATAACTTCTGCATACATTAACTGATCTTGATGAAACTTCAACAGTGTGTTCGCTGTAAGAGGCCGATCACATGGATGTGACTATTATGAGTCAAAGTTATAGCGCCACCAACTGGCAGCAGGAAGTGTGTCACTTTCAAAATGCTTTGAAATCACCCTCTTATTTTTACCCGATTTGCTTCAAACTTGATGTGTATAATGTAGACACTCGCCAGATGTAGACCTGTGAAAGGATTATTGATGTCTTAGATACTGTTGCCATGGCAACGCATCAAACTTTAATATTGTTTTTGGATGCTTTTGAGACTCTTAGCATGCCTGAAATTGCTTAAAATTGCATGAAACTCGACAGACAGATCACATTTATTAGCCAGTAGACATGTGCAAAGTTTCAGAAACGGGCGTGGTGCAGGGGCTCAGTAGCGCCACCTTTTGTGACAAAAGTGTGTGTGGGGGGGGGGGGGGGGGGGGGTTAGTTTCATCTACAGTTACAAAACTTTTTCAACTTGATGAAAATACATTAAAGATGCTAAATTGTGAACGGATATTGAATATCTCAAACGGTTTTGCTATGGCGAGGGATTATGTCAAAAAAAGAATCAGGAAATGTCTCATATCTTTCTAAAATGTAATTATACACCATTTATTTTTCTATAAAATTATACTAATATTAGAAGTAAACCCATTGTATTCCTTTTTTTCAATTTAAGATTTATGTTTAAGTTTAAAAACAGCCAGAATGGTTGTTTAGCCAAAAAAAAAAAAAAAAAAAAAATCATTCATAGTGCTTTACTGCCCTCTTGTGTTCAAAATCAGGTAGGCCAATTGATGCTACTATGGGAATATTTTCCCACCGTGACTCCGCTGGGGGCTTTAAAATCGCTAACTTGAAAGCGAAAGTAACGGACGTCTCCACAAGACGTGCAGCTGTGAGCATTTTTGTTTCATTTTAAAAGAAGCCCCATTTCGGGGGCGGATTTCTTGAATGTATTTTACAAAATCACAATGTTGTGTTTGATTGCGAGTATCCAAAAATAAGTAAACACTTTGCAGTTTGAATGATCTTCTTGAATAAAATGACGGAGTAGCCAATGTTTCCACTGTTCGATCGCGGACGTCCACACGGACATTGATAATGGTGGCGCGTGCAGAGCGCGTGCTTGAATTGTGAGTTCAATAGTCTATTATTTTTCACGGAAAACACAACAACAAAAGAGTATAATGATAGATTCGCTTAAATAGGCGCTTTTACATAAAATAGCCTATTCCGTCATCATCTTTTCAGTCAGCTCTTCACTCTCGTGATTAATGAAATTTGACTCCTGTTGCTGATATTTGCTGCAACTTTCGTTCAGCTCACAATTTAGTAAGCAAACACGCTTCAAATGTGTTTATTTTATTTTTGTGTATATATATGTGTGTATATATATATATATATATATATATATATATATATATATATATATATATATATATATATATATATATATAGCTTATGTTTCAAATATGAGTTAATTAACAATCGTTGGAAAGAATGATACTTTTAAACATATCACTAAACCGTCATTAGGTGTCGCCAGGCGACCGTCTTAATGAGCGAGTCATTGATTCATTCGTTCAAACGATTCGTTCGAACGGCTGAGTCGTTCATGAATGAGACAGATTATGGATTGGTCGTTGAATCTTTGAGTCAACCGATTTGTTCAAAATGCTGAATCATTCAGTAATGAGAACGCGTTGCTGTGAGATGCTCGATGGTTCTGCTGTGATCTTTGTTGAACTATTTTCGCTGCTGAAACAGAAAAAAAGTCAATATTGCATCTAAAATGTAAGTGACTTGACACGTGTGTGTGTGTGTGTGTGTGCGTGTGAGTGCGTGCGTGCGTGTGTGTGTGTGTGTGTGTGTGTGTGTGCAATCAATCTCAGGTAAGAGGCATGAATAATGAGAATTGGACTTCTAGGAGTGAGGTTAATATTCCGGAGATGGTTCCCTCGGATTGTGAAAAGGAGGCGGCGCGGGAGTGGCCAGGCATTGCGCTACTTTAGTTTCAAAGTTTAAAACAATGCTAATATCATTTTTTTGAACGATTTCATTACAAATGTTTATTTTATATATTTATAAAATATTATAAAATATAATAACTATGTTTTGTCCTATTAACAAAAGACAGGCAATGTACTATTAACAAATGTTAATAGTTTTTTAAAAGTTAAAATGATACTTTATGCATTTGTTTTGTGTCAGATGATTAACAATATAAATTAAACAAAGCTTAAAACAAACAAAATAATAAAACGAAAACAAAGCTTGAACATTTTATTTAATTGAAAAGCCTTTTTGAAATAAAATGTGTTTTTTTCCCTCTGAAATAGCAAAAGCATCGCACACTTAGCTGTACCTGCTCTAAATAAATAATAGTATTTAAATAAAAATACAAAATCGAAATAAATAAATTATATAAAACAAAATCAAATCAAAGAAAATAAATCTTATTAAAGTTATGCAGGCACACATTTAACAATAATTTTCAAGTGACAAATAAAATCAATCAAAATTCCTTACACATGGAGTTAATCCTGACGATTCCTGAGGCGCCTTTCCTCATGACACTCGCTTTTTTTTTCGAAGATATATTTTCTTTGGTTTGATTTTGTTTTTGTAATTTATTTTATTTAGTTCGATTTTGTATTTTTATTGAATTACTCTTTTTTATTTAGAGCAGGTACAGCTAGTGTGTGATGCTTTTGCTATTTCAGAGGAAAACAATAATTTTATTTAATTAATAATTTTTGTTTCAGTCCACCATATAATTATGTTGTGTTTGATCTATGGAAAAAAGTTAGTTGTGAAATGGTTGAATATTAACAAAAGTTAATAGTTTTTTACAAGTTAGAATAATACGATATATATATATATATAAACAAGCCGGTGGCACCGCCACCCCGGTGCCTTTACGGTTACTGTGCATGACGGGCAATATCGTAACTCCGCTTTGACCTTTGAGAAGATGTGTGCTATAGAGCTTGCATTGGTGTGGGCTCTGCAAAAGTGTGTGTGTGTGTGTGAGGCGTGATTGAACAATGTAGACATATATATATATATATATATAAAGGCACCGGGGGTGGCGGTGCCACCGGCTTGTTTATATATATATATATATATATATATATATATATATATATATATATATATATATATATATATATATATATATATATGAATATAGCTGCGAGCAGCGATGAAGGGCCAAAGCCGGCGGCACCGCCACTCCGGTGCCTTTAGGTAACTAAAGGCACCGGGGTTGCGGTGCCACCGGCTTGGGCCCGTAATCGCTGCTCGCAGCTATATTTATTATTATTATTATTATTATTTTACTACCTTTTGGGCACTTTTGGGGGCCTTAACGTGCTCGAAAACTCTTGAAACTTTGCACACAGGTCAGAACCCGCGGCCATCAGGGCCGGGCTGAAGCTGGTACCCGGGCGTGGCAGGGGGGCTCGACAGCGCCCCCTGGAACGGGGTTTGAACACTTGGTCCATAAATCAAACACGCTTTCATGTAATAATATGAAACTCAGTACACATATAGATCTCATCGGTTCATATATACTTCATGCTCTTACTTTTTACCCCAGCCCAACAGGAAGTCGGCTATTAAGGGTTGTTTGGAAAACACATGCAATGGAATGTGAAATACTCCTCCTAGAGAATTCAAACACACGGCACGAAACTCGGTCAGCATGAAGTCAAGACACTGAGGATGAAAAATTGCCAGGGGATTTTTGATATCTCGAACGGTTTGGCCGTGGCGAGTAAACGAAATTATGGCGAGAAACGTGAAACAGGAAGTGTGTTATAACTACTGCATACATTAACTAATCTTGATGAAACTTCAGCAGTGTGTTCGTTGTAAGAGCCCGATCACATGGATGTGACTATTGTGAGTCAAAGTTATAGCGCCACCAACTGGAAGCAGGAAGTGTGTCACTTTCAAAATGCTTTTAAATCACCCTCTTATTTTTACCCGATTTGCTTCAAACTTCATGTGCATAATGTAGACACACGCCAGATGTAGACCTGTGAAAGGATTATTGATATCTTAGATACTGTTGCCATGGCAATGCATCAAACATTAATATTCCTTTTTTTAAGCTTTTTCATGCTTTTTTATGCTTTCGGGCACTTTTGGGGTTCTTAACGTGCTCGAAAACTCTTGAAACTTTGCACACGGGACAAAACCCGCGGCCATCAGGGCCAGGCTGAAGCTGGTACCCGGGCGTGGCAGGGGGGCTCGACAGCGCCCCCTTGAACGGGTCAGACAATTTGGTCCATATATCCAACACGCTTTACCCTATTTGCTTCAAACTTGATGTGTATAATGTAGACACAAGCCAGATGTAGACCTGTGAAAGGATTGTTGATATCTTAGATGCTGTTGCCGTGACAACGCATCAAACTTTAATATTCTTTTTGGATACTTTTGAGATTCTTAGCGCACTTTTGGGGCCCTTAACGTGCTCAAAAACTCTTGAAACTTTGCACACGGGTCAGAAACCGCGGCCATCAGGGCCGGGCTGAAGCTGGTACCCGGGCGTGGCAGGGGGGCTCGACAGCGCCCCCTGGAATGGGGTCCGAAAACTTGGTCCATAAATCAAACAGGCTTTACCCGATTTGCTTCAAACTTGATGTGTATAATGTAGACACACGCCAGATTTAGACCTGTGAAAGGATTGTTGATATCTTAGATGCTGTTGCCGTGACAACGCATCAAACTTTAATATTCTTTTTGGATACTTTTGAGACTCTCAGCGCACTTTGGGGGCCCTTAACGTGCTCAAAAACTCTTGAAACTTTGCACACGGGTCAGAACCCGTGGCCATCAGGGCCGGGCTGAAGCTGGTACCCGGGCGTGGCAGGGGGGCTCGACAGTGCCCCCTGGAACGGGGTCCGAAAACTTGGTCCATAAATCAAACACGCTTGAATGTAATAATATGAAACTCGGTACACATATAGATCTCATCGATTCATATATCCTTTGTACTTTTACTTTTTACCCCAGCCCAACAGGAAGTCGGCTATTATGGTTTGTTTGGAAGCGTATGCCCCTGGAATTCGATATACTCCTCCTAGAGAATTCAACCAATCGCCACGAAACTCGGTCAGCATGAAGTCAAGACATTGAGGATGAAAAGTTGCCAGGGGATTTTTGATATCTCGAACGGTTTGGCTGTGGCGAGGAAACGAATTTATGGCGAATAAAGGAAACAGGAAGTGTGTTATAACTTCTGCATACATTAACTGATCTTGATGAAACTTCAGCAGTGTGTTCGCTGTAAGAGTCCGATCACATGGATGTGACTATTGTGAGTCAAAGTTATAGCGCCACCAACTGGCAGCAGGAAGTGTGTCACTTCCTAAAGGCTTTGAAATCACCCTCTTATTTTTACCCAATTTGCTTCAAACTTTATGTGTATAATGTAGACACACGGCAGATGTAGACCTGAGAAAGGATTATTGATATCTTAGATACTGTTGCCGTGGCAACGCATCAAACTTTATTATTCTTTGTTGATGCTTTTGAGACTCTTAACATACTTGAAATTGCATGAAACCCGACAGACACATCACATTTATTAGACAGTAGACATGTGCAGAGTTTCAGAAACGGGCATGGTGAGAGCAATTAGAGAATAATGTTTAAGTTTAAAAACAGCCAGAATGGTTGTTTAGTCAAAAAATTTTTTTTTCCAAATCATACATAGTGTTATACTGCCCTCTTGTGTTCAAAATCAGGTAAAAAGCGAAAGTAAAATAAGGACGTCTGCACAATTCATTAATAATGGTGCAGAGTAGAGTGAGCTTTTTCAATTAATTCCTATGGAAGTAGGAATGAACTAAACAACGTTCGCTCTGTTCTGCTCGTCCCTTACCGTGGGCGCGCAGAGTTATGAATGCCCGTGCAGCCGTGAGCATTTTAGTTTCATTTTAAAATTAGCGCCATTTCGGGGGACGTATTACTTTAATTTATTTAACAAAAACACAATGTTGTGTTTAATTGCGAGTGTACACAAATATAAGTAAACTGTTGTGGCAAAAATTCTCAAACAAACATCACTGCGTAAGAGACACTCAGAGTCAAATTATATAAAATAGAAGTATTTATTCTTGCAAGAATAGGAGCAGTCTAATACACAGTTGTTACCCTGTGCAGAAGAGTGACACACCCCCCAGACAGACTGAACTAGCTTTTATCTTAGTTTCAAGGCCTTTCTTCCCCCCAGAGCCTTCCTCCCAGTAGTTTTCCATAGACGTCACTAGTTGGCCCACTAAGCTCCCCTGCACCAAATGGCCTTCTGACATCTAGGTCAGAGGTCCTTGTTCGTCTGTTCTCTGGAGTGTCTCCCTCTTCTGCCTCCCCAGGTACATAAACAGAATCCTCTCACTACAAGTGAGAGACACACATGTGACATTCTTTGAATCATCTACATTTGACTAAAGATCAATGAATATCATTAAAATTGCCACTACAACTCCTCACTTTTTATCATTCTGATTACCCATAATCACAATAATAAACAATAAGACAAATTTTAAGTCATATCATCACACTTATACTTTTCATCTCTGATTTTTGCATAAAATGATCACTCTCCTTGAACCTGTGAAGAAAAGTTTAGAATGAAGAAGCATAAGGCTGTTTTTGTGGGGGAAAGTCCCCGTAATATTTTAGCAAGCAAGTAAACATAGTAAGGAAAAAAAAATAAAAAAAATAAAGTATAATAAAAATCACTCAGTTTCATACCCTATCTTTGTACGCCATCTCGTAACACGGATGACTGCTGCTTTTAACCCTCTTTAAATCTTTGCCCTTAATCTTTCTCAGAAAATAAACAAAATAGAAGAAAAACAAACAGAACATACATTTAACACATATCTCACTGTAGCTCCCGCTACCTGTATCGTCACATAATTTTGTTCATCCTTGGGATAGACTGTCATTTTCACCAATTGAACAGACAGCATGTTTCACCTGTCACTGTAATCATATTCACCCATGAATAACAAAATTATTAGAATAACAATCCTAACTCCTATCATTAAGCCTTTTTCCATTAATCTACGCCCATCTCCATATTTCACCTCGGTTTTCCTAACCATATTGTTCACTTCTAATTCAATTTAGTAAGCTCTATTTAATGCCATATTTAACAAAATCTAACCAGAGAAGTCTTATAATTTTTCCCATTCCTCTAACCAATGCAGTTGTTCAATATTAACTCTAATATTTCCATTACGGACAATCAATATATTTTCTACATTTACAATCAAATCAATACTTTTAATTCAAACATGCTGTGGTTCTACTTAATAAGCTTCAACAATTATCCCTATAATTTACATTAATTAATAGATCTCTTCCCAACAACATTTTCCTTAAATATTTCCTAATGAATAAGTAACCAATCAAATCTTTTGATCTACTGTATATCAATACTAAGCCCTATTTTGATTTAATCAAATCAAATCCTCAAAATAATCACAAAACCCCATTCTTCTGTTAAACTTAAACCATCAGTTGGCAGTTGGTTCCTCCTCCAGGCGTGTTGATAATCTCGTTCGCCCCATGGACTATGGGATGGTTGTGGCCTGTTGGTGTTGTCTAAGGTGAGAGGCTTGGACCCAGGTGTCACACTCCAACCATTTTCTGATCCTTATAAGGTTTTCCCTTATATCACGACCGCACCCCCACTGGAGTGAACTGTCACCTGTGAATGGAGACCTTAAGTATTTTGTTAGTGACCGCTTGTCTAGCCGCTCGTCCCTTTTGGTGTGACCTGTGGAATCAACCTGAAACATTATCACCGGATAATTTCTCGCTCACTTAATAGCACTCAGGATCCTTTTCCCCTGAAAAACAATATTTATACATTTGGAACAGAATCAGTTCTGTTTTCTGCAACCCATCCTGACATTCTGTAAAAGGAAAATTTAAGTTATGCGCTGCGCAGGTGTGGCACCTTTCTGCTACAAAAACAATCCAGGCCAGGATAGTTAGTCAAATTCATCCATAGCCATCATTTTATAGGGGACATTCTCCCCTGTATCCAAAAGTCTGCATGCTCTGTAAAGAAAAACAAATGTCGAGGTTATTTTCAGATAGTAAAATACGTAGTTTCTTTTGTCTGCTGTGCTGCCACGGCCTTCGCTGCTGCATCTGCCCTAGCGTTTCCTGTTGAAACAGTCCTGCAAATACATGTACAGACAGCAAATTTTGTTTGGGACCCAAGTAAACCATATTTGGCAATTGTTATACCATCTCCCTCTTGATGCACGACACAACTCGAGCATCAATTTAAACTAATTTGATTTGCCATCAACACCAACCCAAAACGGCGTCCTTCAGCCAAATTTTGCCCAGACATCCTTCTCTGCCTCTGAAACAAAAAAATATTACATTCTTCACTTAAAGCCCTATCTCATCTTCTTATCGAAGTATTTGAAGGGCAACGTCCCTCAGTCTCACAGCAAATCTTGCTTTTCAGGCCTGTTGTTTGGTCTCTCAAGTCAGTCATCTACAAACATTTCTAAAGTCATCAATTTTCAGGTCAGGTCGTGCTGTACAGACTTGGTCAATGTCAGTCAATCATTTCTCCCCCTTTGTTCACAATTATCATAAATGTTAAGGGCTCTCTTGATACTTCGAAATTGACTTAGCCAATATGTCATTTTGTTGTTGCCATCAAATCTACAATATTTTCATTTATCTCAGCCCATGCCAGATGGTGATCTACAACTACACAATTCCAATTTACACAAATACTTAAACTGATCCAGAACATAATTCAAATCGACATCCTGCATGACAAAAGTATTACTACCAGACAGAGCTTGATGTCCAATCAACTTAAAGCTCGTCCCATGTTCTGTATTGTCTTTTCAACCGATCCCCTCAGAATTATCGGCTTCTTTAAAATTTGTCATTTGCCTTAACCCATCTGTAATGATAAAACTGTTCTGTTCTAATTTCAATACTGTTCTAATATTAGTACCCCAAACTAATACATACAAGACATAAAGTGCTGTCACCATCACACACACACTCATACCAGACACACATATGTTAACTGCTCATTCTCAATGTTTGCCCTTTCCTTATATCATCGTTAAAAGGATTTAAATTTTAAATAAGATTTTAACTTCACATTTTCCTGTAGCCTTTCCCTAATTTTACATGGTCTCTTAACCACTTTCAAAGCATGTCTTGTTCATTATTCATTAGATTTTTAGACAAGTCAGCTGGGTTGTTTTGGATTCATTATCATTATTTTCTTCAGCTTGCTCTAGCAGGCCGATAACAGAAAGACAGACACAGTTACCATTGCTTCCTCCAGCTCAAGCAGTCTCTCTCACTATAAATACATTTCTTATACAAAATGTAATATTAAATTCATTACAATAACCTTTGACCATCCACCTTTGTTATCCAGACTTAAATCTACAAAGCTGTCTTCATCTTTAGTCACCACCATGTCTAATGACCTTCAGGAGTTAGAACTATGTTATAGACTAGTTCTAAATCAACTTCTATACATTTTCCTTGCCCATAAGGCAACCCACATCAAAAAGTTTTATTACTGTCTCCACAACAATTAATAATGGCAATCCCCCTTACGGTCTCAGCTGGCTCTTGAAAGCCCATTGCCATTAGCTCTTTGTCTATAATTTTCTTCTCAGGGTGTTGTCCCCCTGGTATAGTTGCAGACACTTGTCACAATGAAAACAAGCCATACAACTAATGCGGTTTCTTCTGGTGAGTGGTATAGAGGAGCTTTGCATCATGGGGAAGACTGGCGTGACTCGTCATAGCTTCATCTCCCCCTAACGGTATAAGGACGCTGCTGGCCTCACAGCTCCTGCTCAACTCTCCTACCTGTCTCACATAAAACACCTCCATTCAGGAAATGCCCAGTGACTTTACGTGAGCCCTCTGGCTTGGGTTGCCCCCTGTCTGGCCAAAGAAGGTCTTACCCGTCATGGAGGTGGTCACTCGTGCCCACTGGTGACCGCTTTTTTCCCATCACAGAATCTTTGACCTCAACAAAATCTGTTGTTCTCTGGAGCTTAGGGAAGACACAATCAAGAGTCACCAGGGCCATTCCGATTGCCTAATAGTGTTCACACAGGGAGACAGGTCAATAACAACAGTATTTAATCACTTAAATCCATTATTTTATCTTAAAAGCAGAATCCCTAGCTGCTTAGCCTATACTCAGCGAATTTGGATCATCCGTACGTTCAGTGAACTTTACCTGTAGACGGAGCCATCGGTCCTGAATGGTGGAGACTAAATGAGACAAAGTTACTGGTCCTAAAATAAAATAATGTCTTCAAGTTCTGCATTATTATTTTAAAAACTTCTTTAAAGTCATTCAGTTTTACATTTACAAATACAAATTGCCCTTTATGGCAATTGTTTCTTTAAACATCTATGTGTCTATGATTCTTCAACTGAAACTGTGCTTTACTACAAATAGCTTATCACAGATAACAGCTTTGAGCTGACATTGAATGAGAGAGACTCTGAGGCATTCAGGACTGGCACACTGCACTCTCATAAACTTCTAACATCAAACTTTATCTACCATCCTATAACTCTATCCCAGCTTAAGGCATATTTGCCAGAAATTACATGTGTTTCCAAATAAACATAATTTTTATAGTTGTCTTTATTTAGACATTACAATTTTCCACTCAGATTGAGTCTCTGTTGCACTGGCAGTTTCAGCCACAGTACACATCAGATCCAGATAAGCAAACTGTTTCATTACAGCCAATAATAAACTTATCTTTTGAAAGCAAAACATCAGCTTCTAGTTCTTTCATGGTCAACTTTTCAAGCTGTTTGTTTAATCAGCATTCAGCAACTGTTAATCCAGTATTGCTTCTGCTTACTTGATCTTAAATAAAAATAATTATTCCAGTTCTCAATAACGTTTCACATTTCTCAATCAGCATTTTAGTTGTCAAGTTCTCAATTACGTTAACTTTGACAAGGCTAGCACTCTCTGCTTGATACATCTTTTGCAATTATTATAAATCATTCGTGAGATTAGTCTCTCTCCTTAATCTAAACCCTTTCTAAAATGTTTAATTAAAACACAATCATCCTGTTAGTTACTTTGATATATTTTGCAACTCACATTTGTTGGAGTCATTAATTTTACATCAACCTGTATTCATCAGTTCACTTTTATAGATCTTTTCTTTCTTATAGGATTCACTTTAAGACTTCAATCTTTTGACCTTGTTTTTATCTCTTATTTCTCAGACGAAAAATGTTACTGTCGTCATTTAAACACTGATCTACTTTCAAAACCCCACATTATTATCAGAAATGTGTCACTATCACATTTTCAAACACCTTCTTGGTGGGCATTTAGTTACCTATTAAATTGTCCTGATGACCACCAAACACTCTGTCATCTAGTGAATTTGTTTCAGCCTCAACTTCAGCATCAGACACCTGTCCTTGACTATAGTTTGATCACTGTGAGCTTGCAAACGGCTCCAACTTACTGCACACTCTTGAAGCAGTGTGTGTCCCATTTCAGGAATGTAAACAGAGCCACTGATAATCAGTCCCCTGTATTCCTTTACAGTCCACCATTCGCGGATTTAATCACAATAGCCAAATCATAATCTTCATCATTTTATTGGCGGAACATAATTTCATGAGCAGCACAGAAAATGCTCAAAATATTCGAATTTGTTTTCTGTCTTTACACATTTCTCCCAGCTTATCTTTTACAAAACATCATCTGCAAATCTCTTCAAAGTGAGATCTTCTGAGCAGAGCTGTTTACAGCATTTGCTCTCTTCTGTCTCACTATTTATTTATTTATTTATTTATTTATTTTCCCGGACTGTTCCGTTACTCTTCATAAAGTGTAACAATTTGTACATCATTATTTTCATTACAACTGGTTTGAAGCCTTTTCCCTTCCATCACATTGTTAGTCTATTTAACTTAATATTATCATTATTGTCTTATCTCTACTGTTTCTCCAAAACAGATTATATTACTCAGTCCGTAAATTACACAGACAACCATTATAGCTACTTGCTTCAATACCCTTATTTTCTTAACATTAATAAAATAAAGCAGATATATCATCATTTCAATCATTTTTTTATCAAAATCTAGAATTGTTCCCCATTCTGCTTAAAACATTCTTCATATCATGTTAATCCCTGTCAATCATACAATGCCTTATTTTATTCTAAAACTGACTTTCCATTTCAACATTTAAACAGTTAATTTGACTTCCATAAATTCTGTCAGACCATGTCTATTTTCATCACATATAGTTTTCTACTATATTTCTCCTTTCTTTTCCCTACATGCCAGTTCCCTCATTATCCTCTCCTTTCTTTTCTCAAACATGCCAGTTCCTTCATTATCTAACCAGTACATGATTGTTTGAACAATCCCCACACACACATATCTCACACACCAACCTTTTTGTTTTTTCACTTCCCTCTTCCACCAAGTCTCACTTACAGTTCCCTCTATTTCACACAGACAGCCTTATTGCTTCTTGCTACAATCCTTGTCATATAAATTTAAGTTCTATAGACATCTAATGTCATGCATCCATTTACTGGATGAAGAAGTAAAAAAAAACATTATTTCTCCTGGCAGTTTGACATTTTATCTTCAAGCCAACAATCCATTATCTGTTCACATATTTTTTTACACACATGTTGAACACAGACACAACTTTTGTTTCTCACTGCTCTGTTCAACTGATTCCCGCACCATCTTTAATGTTGTGGCGCTCAATACCTCATTTGACAAAACACCGGTGTACCAAATTTCGCAAGCTTGCTCTGAGACTTCCCCATACTGGCTGCTTTTCTCTCTGTTCTCTGTGGATTTCTCACCGCGCGTTCTCTTTATCTGTCAGGCGTCCCCGTTACAGACCCGATTTTTTCTTTTAACCCAAATCGGTCGGGTTGCACTCGTTAGTGCCCTCCTAATTAAGGTTTACCAAAAAAAATCTTTTCTGGCTCCCCCTAACTAGCTTCAGCACCTAAAAAACCATTTGCTCCGTGGTGGAACAACTGATTTTCAGGTTACCTATCTGTTTGCAAACTTCTTGATCCGCTACAAATCTCAGTTAATCTCAGATACTTTCGTATCTGTTTGAAACCTCTTGATCCGCTACAAATCCCAGTTCATCTCAGATAATTTTCTCTCGTATCTGTTTAAAACCTTCTTGATCTATCTATAGATCTCAGTTAAAATCCAGATTACGCACCACAGAGACAGCCCTCAGCCAATATGGTTCAATTTCTCTCTTTCCCCTCTATTAAACTGAATTTGCTTTGCTTACCCAGAGATGTTGTTCCGTGCCACTTGCGGGTTCTTTAGATTCCAGTGGTCGATTCTCCCGGCCCTGATATCGGTCGGCCCCTCTCTCTCAAGTTTACGAGGTAGAGCTGGAACTTACTTAGTCCAGGTGGCCAAACACCGTCCGATCTCAGGTCCAGGGAACACGTTCAAGGAATCCCACTTCTGACACCAAAACTGTTGTGGCAAAAATTCTCAAACAAACATCACTGCGTAAGAGACACTCAGAGTCAAATTATATAAAATAGAAGTATTTATTCTTGCAAGAATAGGAGCAGTCTAATACACAGTTGTTACCCTGTGCAGAAGAGTGACACACCCCCCAGACAGACTGAACTAGCTTTTATCTTAGTTTCAAGGCCTTTCTTCCCCCCAGAGCCTTCCTCCCAGTAGTTTTCCATAGACGTCACTAGTTGGCCCACTAAGCTCCCCTGCACCAAATGGCCTTCTGACATCTAGGTCAGAGGTCCTTGTTCGTCTGTTCTCTGGAGTGTCTCCCTCTTCTGCCTCCCCAGGTACATAAACAGAATCCTCTCACTACAAGTGAGAGACACACATGTGACATTCTTTGAATCATCTACATTTGACTAAAGATCAATGAATATCATTAAAATTGCCACTACAAAACACTTTGACGTTTGAATGATGTCCTGTATGAAGAAAATGACGGAGTATGTTTCACTGTTCAATCGCGCTGAGCCACCCAGACCCCCACACACACACTGACACACACACACACACACACACACACACACACACACACACACACACAACACACACACACACACACACACACACACAATAATAAAACATTCAACCTAACATATACAAATTACACTGCTATGTTGAAATAGTCAGTAGTACAATTTGTATCATTCACAGTAAGCACCGCTCCACTGTGATTTTTCCAAGCACATTTTTGCACAAGTGAAGAGGATGATTTTTTCCGTCGATATTGGAACGTGAGTGAAGTACAAAGCCTGTAATAAAGAATAGTTTAGCATCCAAATACATCGCAAATGTTGCAACATTTAGATTCTAAAGAGAGATTTACGTGAGCCTAACACCACTTACTTTTACTTTTGTTTTAAATTATTTCGTTTTGGCTTTATTATAGTTATTTTTTTATTTGTGTTCTGTTCTGAATATCATTAAATTTAAAGGATTTGTTGTGGAATATTTTGAGTGTATAATCAAATAACACTAAACCGTCACTAGGTGTCGCCAGGCGACCGTCTTAATGAGCGGATCATTGATTCATTCGTTCAAACGATTCGTTTGAACGACTGAGTCATTCATGAATGAGACAGATGTTTATGGATTGGTCATTGAATCTTTGAGTCAACCAATTTGTTCAAAATGCTGAATCATTCAGTAATGAGAAAACACGTTGCTGTGAGATGCAATGGTTCTGCTGTGATCTTTGTTTAACTATTTTCGCTGCTGAAACAGAAGAACAGTCAATATTGCATCTAAAATGTAAGTGACTTGACACGTGTGTGTGTGTGTGTGTGTGTGTGTGCGTGTGTGTGTGTGTGTGTGTGTGTGTGTGTGCAATCAATCCCAGGTAAGAGGCATGAATAATGAGAATTGGACTTCTAGGAGTGAGGTTAATATTCCGGAGATGGTTCCCTCGGATTGTGAAAAGGAGGCGGCGCGGGAGTGGCCAGGCATTGCGCTACTTCTGTTTCAAAGTTTAAAACAATGCTAATATCATTTTTTTGAACGATTTCATTACAAATGTTTATTTTATATATTTATAAAATATTATAAAATATAATAACTATGTTTTGTCCTATTAACAAAAGACAGGCAATGTACTATTAACAAATGTTAATAGTTTTTTAAAAGTTAAAATGATACTTTATGCATTTGTTTTGTGTCAGATGATTAACAATATAAATTAAACAAAGCTTAAAACAAACAAAATAATAAAACGAAAACAAAGCTTGAACATTTTATTTAATTGAAAAGCCTTTTTGAAATAAAATGTGTTTTTTTCCCTCTGAAATAGCAAAAGCATCGCACACTTAGCTGTACCTGCTCTAAATAAATAATAGTATTTAAATAAAAATACAAAATCGAAATAAATAAATTATATAAAACAAAATCAAATCAAAGAAAATAAATCTTATTAAAGTTATGCAGGCACACATTTAACAATAATTTTCAAGTGACAAATAAAATCAATCAAAATTCCTTACACATGGAGTTAATCCTGACGATTCCTGAGGCGCCTTTCCTCATGACACTCGCTTTTTTTTTCGAAGATATATTTTCTTTGGTTTGATTTTGTTTTTGTAATAATTTATTTTATTTAGTTCGATTTTGTATTTTTATTGAATTACTCTTTTTTATTTAGAGCAGGTACAGCTAGTGTGTGATGCTTTTGCTATTTCAGAGGAAAACAATAATTTTATTTAATTAATAATTTTTGTTTCAGTCCACCATATAATTATGTTGTGTTTGATCTATGGAAAAAAGTTAGTTGTGAAATGGTTGAATATTAACAAAAGTTAATAGTTTTTTACAAGTTAGAATAATACGATATATATATATATATAAACAAGCCGGTGGCACCGCCACCCCGGTGCCTTTACGGTTACTGTGCATGACGGGCAATATCGTAACTCCGCTTTGACCTTTGAGAAGATGTGTGCTATAGAGCTTGCATTGGTGTGGGCTCTGCAAAAGTGTGTGTGTGTGTGTGAGGCGTGATTGAACAATGTAGACATATATATATATATATATATAAAGGCACCGGGGTGGCGGTGCCACCGGCTTGTTTATATATATATATATATATATATATATATATATATATATATATATATATATATATATATATATATATGAATATAGCTGCGAGCAGCGATGAACGGCCAAAGCCGGCGGCACCGCCACTCCGGTGCCTTTAGGTAACTAAAGGCACCGGGGTTGCGGTGCCACCGGCTTGGGCCCGTAATCGCTGCTCGCAGCTATATTTTATTATTATTATTATTATTTTACTACCTTTTGGGCACTTTTGGGGGCCTTAACGTGCTCGAAAACTCTTGAAACTTTGCACACATCTCAGAACCCGCGGCCATCAGGGCCGGGCTGAAGCTGGTACCCGGGCGTGGCAGGGGGGCTCGACAGCGCCCCCTGGAACGGGGTTTGAACACTTGGTCCATAAATCAAACACGCTTGCATGTAATAATATGAAACTCAGTACACATATAGATCTCATCGGTTCATATATACTTCATGCTCTTACTTTTTACCCCAGCCCAACAGGAAGTCGGCTATTAAGGGTTGTTTGGAAAACACATGCAATGGAATGTGAAATACTCCTCCTAGAGAATTCAAACACACGGCACGAAACTCGGTCAGCATGAAGTCAAGACACTGAGGATGAAAAATTGCCAGGGGATTTTTGATATCTCGAACGGTTTGGCCGTGGCGAGTAAACGAAATTATGGCGAGAAACGTGAAACAGGAAGTGTGTTATAACTACTGCATACATTAACTAATCTTGATGAAACTTCAGCAGTGTGTTCGTTGTAAGAGCCCGATCACATGGATGTGACTATTGTGAGTCAAAGTTATAGCGC
>CM060612.1:5092947-5180447 GCA_030578255.1 Tiaroga cobitis
CAGGAAGTTGCTGTAACTCAGGCAAACAATGTCCAATCTGCCCCAAACTTCACACGTTTGATAAGAGTTCTGTCCTGAACACATGTTCATCCTCATATTCAGTTACAGTCATAGCGCCACCTGCTGGCAACAGGAAATGACATGTTTAACACTGTTGTGGACTCCTAATAACATGTAAAAAAGTGCCAGCAAGTGCTAAACATGCTAGCAACATACTAGAAACATGCTAAAACATGCTAGCAAACACTTAGCTAAGTGCTAAATCATGCTATTACTGCAATTAAATAGGAATTTGCTGTAACTCAGGCATGGAATATCAAATATTCTCCAAACTTCACACGTTTGATAAGAGTCATGGCCTGAACACATCTACATGACAATATTCAGTTATAGTAATAGCGCCACCTACTGGAAACAGGAAGTGACATGTTTAACACTGTGATGCAGTACTAGCAACATATTAAATATGCCATTGAGTTATAAACATGTTAGAAACATGTTAAAACATGCTAGAAATTCTTAGCTAAGTGCTAAAGCATGCTAATGCAATGAAACAGGAAGTTGTTGTTACTCAAGAAGGCAATGTCCAATCTGCCCCAAACTTCACACGTTTGATAAAAGTTATCTCCTAAACACATGTCCATGCTCATATTCAGTTATAGTCATAGCGCCGCCTGCTGGCAACAGGAAGTGACGTTTAACACCGTTCTGGACTCCTAATAGGTACATGCATGTAATGACCCAATACCTACAAAAAAGTCTCTTGGTGCGTATCACTAAACACAACAGGAAGTCAGCCATTTTGATCTTCCTCTCTGATTTGTGTGCAGTTTTTGCCATTTTCAGGCCTCGTACTTTAACTAACTCCTCCAACAGTTTTAATCTGATCATCTTCAAATTTGGTGAGTGTAATATTAAGGCCTTTGCGACGTTAAATTGCGAAGATCTTGTTTTTTCGTCGAAGGGCGTGTCCTCGGCGGCCTGACAAATTTCGATGTTTCGCCATGAAACAGGAAATTGCTGTAACTCAGGCAAACAATGTCCAATCTGCCCCAAACTTCACACGTTTGATAAGAGTTCTGTCCTGAACACATGTCCATGCTCATATTCAGTTACAGTCATAGCGCCACCTGCTGGCAACAGGAAGTGACATGTTTAACACTGTTGTGGACTCCTAATAATATATAAAAAAGTGCCAGCAAGTGTTAAACATGCTAGCAACATACTAGAAACATGCTAGCAAACACTTAGCTAAGTGCTAAAGCATGCTATTACTGCAACTAGAAAAAAAGTTTGATGAGACAAACTTTAAGTTGGCTTGAGAAAGCCGGACCAGAGAGTTTGGAGAAGTTTAAAGTAGTTTGAAGTCGGATAGATGGATTAGTTAGAAAAGAAAAGAAAGATTAGCTAGAAAGAAAGAAAGAAAGAAAGAAAGAAGAAAGATTAGTTAGAAAGAAAGAAAGAAAGAAAGAAAGAAGAAAGATTAGTTAGAAAGAAAGAAAGAATAGTTAGAAAGAAAGAAAGAAGAAAGATTAGTTAGAAAGAAAGAAAAAAAGAAAGGAAAGAATAAAGATTAGTTAGATAGACAGAAAGATTAGCTAGAAAGAAAGAAAGAAAGAAAGATTAGCTAGAAAGAAAGAAAGAAAGAAAGACTAGTTAGAAAGAAAGAAAGTAAGAAAGAAAGAAAGAAGAAAGATTAGTAAGAAAGAAAGAAAGACTAGTTAGAAAGAAAGAAATAAAGAAAGAAAGAAAGAAGAAAGATTAGTTAGAAAGAAAGAAATAAAGAAAGAAAGAAAGAAGAAAGATTAGTTAGAAAGAAACAAAGAAGAAAGATTAGTTAGAAAGAAAGAAAGAATAGTTAGAAAGAAAGAAAGAAGAAAGATTAGTTAGAAAGAAAGAAAAAAAGAAAGAAGGAAAGAATAAAGATTAGTTAGATAGACAGAAAGATTGGTTTCACTGAAAGAAAGATTAGTTAGAAAGAAAGATAGATTAGTAAGAAAGAAAGAAAGATTAGCTAGAAAGAAAGAAAGAAGAAAGATTAGTTAGAAAGAAAGAAAGAAAGACTAGTTAGAAAGAAAGAAAGATTAGTTAGAAAGAAAGATAGATTAGTAAGAAAGAAAGAAAGAAAGAAGAAAGATTAGTTAGATAGACAGAAAGATTGGTTTCACTGAAAGAAAGATTAGTTAGAAAGAAAGATAGATTAGTTAGAAAGAAAGAAAGAAAGATTAGCTAGAAAGAAAGAAAGAAGAAAGATTAGTTAGAAAGAAAGAAAGAAAGACTAGTTAGAAAGAAAGAAAGATTAGTTAGAAAGAAAGATAGATTAGTAAGAAAGAAAGAAAGATTAGCTAGAAAGAAAGAAAGAAGAAAGATTAGTTAGAAAGAAAGAAAGAAAGACTAGTTAGAAAGAAAGAAAGTAATAAAGAAAGAAAGAAAGAAGAAAGATTAGTAAGAAAGAAAGAAAGAAAGAAAGAAGAAAGATTAGTTAGAAAGAAAGAAAGTAATAAAGAAAGAAAGAAAGAAGAAAGATTAGTTAGATAGACAGAAAGATTGGTTTCACTGAAAGAAAGATTAGTTAGAAAGAAAGAAAGATTAGTTAGAAAGAAAGATAGATTAGTTAGAAAGAAAGAAAGATTAGCTAGAAAGAAAGAAAGAAGAAAGATTAGTTAGAAAGAAAGAAAGTAATAAAGAAAGAAAGAAAGAAGAAAGATTAGTAAGAAAGAAAGAAAGAAAGAAGAAAGATTAGTTAGAAAGAAAGAAAGTAATAAAGAAAGAAAGAAAGAAGAAAGATTAGTTAGAAAGAAAGAAAGATTAGTTAGAAAGAAAGAAAGAAAGAAGAAAGATTAGAAAGAAAGAAAGAAGAAAGATTAGTTAGATAGACAGAAAGATTGGTTTCACTGAAAGAAAGATTAGTTAGAAAGAAAGAAAGAAGAAAGATTAGTTAGATAGACAGAAAGATTGGTTTCACTGAAAGAAAGATTAGTTAGAAAGAAAGAAAGATTAGTTAGACAGAAAGATTGGTTTCACTGAAAGAAAGATTAGTTAGAAAGAAAGAAAGAAGAAAGATTAGTTAGATAGACAGAAAGATTGGTTTCACTGAAAGAAAGATTAGTTAGAAAGAAAGAAAGATTAGTTAGAAAGAAAGAAAGAAAGAAGAAAGATTAGTTAGAAAGAAAGAAAGAAAGAAGAAAGATTAGTTAGAAAGAAAGAAAGAATAGTTAGAAAGAAAGAAAGAAGAAAGATTAGTTAGAAAGAAAGAAAGAAAGATTAGCTAGAAAGAAAGAAAGAAGAAAGATTAGTTAGAAAGAAAGAAAGAAAGATTAGCTAGAAAGAAAGAAAGAAGAAAGATTAGTTAGAAAGAAAGAAAGAAAGACTAGTTAGAAAGAAAGAAAGTAATAAAGAAAGAAAGAAAGAAGAAAGATTAGTAAGAAAGAAAGAAAGAAAGAAGAAAGATTAGTAAGAAAGAAAGAAAGATTAGTTAGAAAGAAAGAAAGAAAGATTAGCTAGAAAGAAAGAAAGAAGAAAGATTAGTTAGAAAGAAAGAAAGAAAGACTAGTTAGAAAGAAAGAAAGTAATAAAGAAAGAAAGAAAGAAGAAAGATTAGTAAGAAAGAAAGAAAGAAAGAAAGAAAAAAAGAAGAAAGATTAGTTAGATAGACAGAAAGATTAGCTAGAAAGAAAGAAAGAAAGAAAGATTAGTTAGAAAGAAAGAAAGAAAGAAAGATTAGTAAGAAAGAAAGAAGAAAGATTAGTTAGAAAGAAAGAAAGAGAAAGAAGAAAGATTAGCTAGAAAGAAAGAAAGAAAGACTAGTTAGTCAGAAAGAAAGAAAGAAAGAAAGAAAGAAAGAAGAAAGATTAGATAGAAAGAAAGAAAGTTAGAAAGAAAGAAAGATAGATTAGTTAGAAAGAAAGAAAGAAAGAAAGAAAGAAAGAAAGAAAGAAAGAAAGAAGAAAGATTAGCTAGAAAGAAAGAAAGAAAGAAAGAAAGAAAGAAAGAAAGAAGAAAGATTAGTTAGAAAGAAAGAAAGAAGAAAGATTAGTTAGAAAGAAAGAAAGAATAGTTAGAAAGAAAGAAAGAAGAAAGATTAGTTAGAAAGAAAGAAAAAAAGAAAGGAAAGAATAAAGATTAGTTAGATAGACAGAAAGATTAGCTAGAAAGAAAGAAAGAAAGAAAGATTAGTTAGAAAGAAAGAAAGAAAGATTAGTAAGAAAGAAAGAAGAAAGATTAGTTAGAAAGAAAGAAAGAGAAAGAAGAAAGATTAGCTAGAAAGAAAGAAAGAAAGACTAGTTAGTCAGAAAGAAAGAAAGAAAGAAAGAAAGAAAGAAGAAAGATTAGTTAGAAAGAAAGAAAGTTAGAAAGAAAGAAAGATAGATTAGTTAGAAAGAAAGAAAGAAAGAAAGAAAGAAAGAAAGAAAGAAAGAAGAAAGATTAGCTAGAAAGAAAGAAAGAAAGAAAGAAAGAAAGAAAGAAAGAAGAAAGATTAGTTAGAAAGAAAGAAAGAAGAAAGATTAGTTAGAAAGAAAGAAAGAATAGTTAGAAAGAAAGAAAGAAGAAAGATTAGTTAGAAAGAAAGAAAAAAAGAAAGAAGGAAAGAATAAAGATTAGTTAGATAGACAGAAAGATTAGCTAGAAAGAAAGAAAGAAAGAAAGAAAGATTAGTTAGAAAGAAAGAAAGAAAGATTAGTAAGAAAGAAAGAAGAAAGATTAGTTAGAAAGAAAGAAAGAGAAAGAAGAAAGATTAGCTAGAAAGAAAGAAAGAAAGACTAGTTAGTCAGAAAGAAAGAAAGAAAGAAAGAAAGAAAGAAAGAAAGAAAGAAGAAAGATTAGTTAGAAAGAAAGAAAGTTAGAAAGAAAGAAAGATAGATTAGTTAGAAAGAAAGAAAGAAAGAAAGAAAGAAAGAAAGAAAGAAGAAAGATTAGCTAGAAAGAAAGAAAGAAAGAAAGAAAGAAAGAAAGAAAGAAGAAAGATTAGTTAGAAAGAAAGAAAGAAGAAAGATTAGTTAGAAAGAAAGAAAGAATAGTTAGAAAGAAAGAAAGAAGAAAGATTAGTTAGAAAGAAAGAAAAAAAGAAAGAAGGAAAGAATAAAGATTAGTTAGATAGACAGAAAGATTAGCTAGAAAGAAAGAAAGAAAGAAAGATTAGTAAGAAAGAAAGAAGAAAGATTAGTTAGAAAGAAAGAAAGAGAAAGAAGAAAGATTAGCTAGAAAGAAAGAAAGAAAGACTAGTTAGTCAGAAAGAAAGAAAGAAAGAAAGAAAGAAAGAAAGAAGAAAGATTAGTTAGAAAGAAAGAAAGATAGATTAGTTAGAAAGAAAGAAAGAAAGAAAGAAAGAAAGAAAGAAAGAAAGAAAGAAAGAAAGAAGAAAGATTAGTTAGAAAGAAAGAAAGAAAGAAAGAAAGAAAGAAGAAAGATTAGTTTGAAAGATAGATTAGTTAGAAAGAAAGAAAGAAAGAAAGAAAGAAAGAAAGAAGAAAGATTAGTTAGAAAGAAAGAAAGACTAGTTAGAAAGAAAGAAAGAAAGAAAGATTAGTTAGAAAGAAAGAAAGTAATAAAGAAAGAAAGAAAGAAAGATAGATTAGCTAGAAAGAAAGAAAGAAAGAAAGAAAGAAGAAAGATTAGCTAGAAAGAAAGAAAGAAAGAAAAGTTAGAAAGAAAGAAAGACTAGTTAGAAAGAAAGAAAGAAAGAAAGAAAGATTAGTTAGAAAGAAAGAAAGAAAGAAAGAAAGAAAGAAAGAAAGATTAGCTAGAAAGAAAGAAAGAAAGAAAGATTAGCTAGAAAGAAAGAAAGAAAGAAAGAAAGAAGAAAGATTAGTTAGAAAGAATGAAAGATAGATTAGTTTGAAGGAAAGAAAGATAGATTAGTTAGAAAGAAAGAAATAAAGAAAGATTAGTAAGAAAGAAAGAAAGAAAGAAAGAAGAAAGATTAGTTAGTCAGAAAGAAAGAAAGAAAGAAAGAAAGAAAGAAAGAAAGAAAGAAGAAAGATTAGTTAGAAAGAAAGAAAGAAAGATAGATTAGTTAGAAAAAAAGAAAGTAATAAAGAAAGAAAGAAAGAAAGAAAGAAGAAAGAAAGAAAGAAAGAAAGAAAGAAAGAAAGAAAGAAAGATTAGTTAGAAAGAAAGAAAGAAAGAAGGAAAGAAAGAAAGAAAGATTAGTTAGAAAGAAAAAAGAGATTAGTTAGAAAGAAAAAAGACAGATTAGTTAGAAAGAAAGATAGATTAGATCGAAAGATAGATAGATTACTTAGACAGAAAGATAGATAAGTTAGAAAGAAAGAAAGATAGATTAGTTAGAAAGAAAGAAGAAAGATTAGTTAGTCAGAAAGAAAGAAAGAAAGAAAGAAAGAAAGAAAGAAGAAAGATTAGTAAGAAAGAAAGAAAGAAAGAAGAAAGATTAGTTAGAAAGAAAGAAAGATAGATTAGTTAGAAAGAAAGAAAGATAGATTAGTTAGAAAGAAAGAAAGAAAGAAAGAAAGAAAGAAAGAAAGAAAGAAAGAAAGAAAGAAGAAAGATTAGTTAGAAAGAAAGAAGAAAGATTAGCTAGAAAGAAAGAAAGAAAGAAAGAAGAAAGATTAGCTAGAAAGAAAGAAAGAAAGAAAGAAAGAAAGAAAGACTAGTTAGAAAGAGAGAAAGAAAGAAAGAAAGAAAGAAAGAAAGAAAGAAGAAAGATTAGTTAGAAAGAAAGAAAGAAAGATTAGTCAGAAAGAAAGAAAGTAATAAAGAAAGAAAGAAAGAAGAAAGATTAGTTAGAAAGAAAGAAAGAAAGAAAGAAAGAAAGAAAGATTAGTTAGAAAGAAAGAAAGAAAGAAGGAAAGAAAGAAAGAAAGATTAGTTAGAAAGAAAAAATAAAGATTAGTTAGAAAGAAAAAAGAGATTAGTTAGAAAGAAAAAAGACAGATTAGTTAGAAAGAAAGAAAGATAGATTAGTTAGAAAGAAAGAAAGATAGATTAGTTAGAAAGAAAGAAAGATAGATTAGTTAGAAAGAAAGAAAGATAGATTAGTTAGAAAGAAAGAAAGATAGATTAGTTAGAAAGAAAGAAAGAAAGAAAGAAAGAAAGAAGAAAGATTAGTTAGAAAGAAAGAAAGAAAGAAAGAAGAAAGATTAGCTAGAAAGAAAGAAAGAAAGAAAGAAAGAAAGAAAGAAGAAAGATTAGTTAGAAAGAAAGAAAGTAATAAAGAAAGAAAGAAATAAAGAAGAAAGATTAGTTAGAAAGAAAGAAGAAAGATTAGTTAGAAAGAAAGAAAGAAAGAAAGAAAGAAAGAAAAAAGATTAGTTAGAAAGAAAGAAAGAAAGACTAGTTAGAAAGAAAGAAAGTAATAAAGAAAGAAAGAAGAAAGATTAGTTAGAAAGAAAGAAAGAAGAAAGATTAGTTAGAAAGAAAGAAAGAAAGAAAGAAAGAAAGAAGGAAGAAAGATTAGTTAGAAAGAAAGAAAGATTAGTTAGAAAGAAAGAAAGAAAGAAAGAAAGAAAAGTTAGAAAGAAAGAAAGATTAGTTAGAAAGAAAAAAGAGATTAGTTAGAAAGAAAAAAGATAGATTAGTTAGAAAGAAAGATAGATTAGATCGAAAGATAGATAGATTACTTAGACAGAAAGATAGATAGATTACTTAGAAAGAAAGAAAGAAAGATAGATTAGTTAAAAAGATTAAAGATAGATTAGTTAGAAAGAAAGATAGATCAGTTAGAAAGAGATAGATTATATAGAAAGAAAGAAAGATAGATTAGTTAGAAAGAAAGAAAGATAGATTAGTTAGAAAGAAAGAAAGATAGATCAGTAAGAAAGAAAGATAGATTAGTTAGAAAGAAAGAAAGATAGATTAGTTAGAAAGAAAGAAAGATTAGTTAGAAAGAAAGAAAGAAAAAGATTTGTTAGAAAGAAATAAAGATTAAATAGAAAGAAAGAAAGATTAGTTAGAAAGAAAGAAAGAGATTTGTTAGAAAGAAAGATTAAATAGAAAGAAAGATTAAATAGAAAGAAAGATAGATTAGTTAGAAAGAAAGAAAGATAGATTAGTTACAAAGAAAGAAAGAAAGATTAGTTACAAAGAAAGAAAGATTAGTTAGAAAGAAAGATAGATAAGTTAGAAAAAAAGAAAGATTAGTTAGAAAGAAAGAAAGATTAGTTAGAAAGATAGATAGATTTGTTAGAAAGAAAGAAAGATTAGTAAGAAAGAAAGATGGATTAGTTAGAAAGAAAGAAAGAAAGATTAGTAAGAAAGAAAGAAAGAAAGAAGAAAGATTAGTTAGAAAGAAAGAAAGAAAGAAAGAAGAAAGATTAGTTAGAAAGAAAGAAAGAAAGAAAGAAAGAAAGAAAGAAAGAAAAAAAATTAGTTAGAAAGAAAGAAAGAAGAAAGATTAGTTAGAAAGAAAGAAAGAAAGAAAGAAAGAAAGAAAGAAAGATTAGTTAAAAAGAAAGAAAGAAAGAAGGAAAGAAAGAAAGAAGAAAGATTAATTAGAAAGAAAGAAAGAAGAAAGATTAGCTAGAAATAAAGAAAGAAAGAAAGACAGAAAGAAAGAAAGAAAGAAAGAAAGAAGAAAGATTAGTTAGAAAGGAAGAAAGATTAGTTAGAAAGGAAGAAAGATTAGTTAGAAAGGAAGAAAGATTAGTTAGAAAGAAAGAAAGAGGAAAGATTAGTTAGAAAGAAAGAAACAAAGAAAGAAGAAAGATTAGTTAGAAAGAAAGAAAGAAAGAAAGAAGAAAGATTAGTTAGAAAGAAAGAAAGAAAGAAGAAAGATTAGTTAGAAAGAAAGAAAGAAAGATTAGAAAGAAAGAAAGAAAGAAAGAAAGAAACAAAGAAGAAAGATTAGTTAGAAAGAAAGAAAGAAAGAAAGAAGAAAGATTAGTAAGAAAGAAAGAAAGAAAGAAAGAAAGAAAGAAAGATTAGTTAGAAAGAAAGAAAGAAAGAAATAAAGAAAGATTAGAAAGATTAGAAAGAAAGAAAGAAAGAAAGAAAGAAAGAAAGAAAGAAAGAAGAAAGAAAGAAAGATTAGTTAGAAAGAAAGAAAGAAAGAAAGAAAGAAAGAAAGAAAGAAAGAAAGAAAGAAAGAAGAAAGATTAGTTAGAAAGAAATAAAGAAAGAAGAAAGATTAATTAGTGAGAAAGAAAGAAAGATGGATTAGTCTGAAAGAAAGAAAGATTAATTAGTGAGAAAGAAAGAAAGATGGATTAGTTAGAAAGAAAGAAAGAAAGAAAGATTAGTTAGAAAGAAAGAAAGAAAGATAGATTAGTTAGAAAGAAAGAAAGATAGATTAGTTAGATAGAAAGAAAGATAGATTAGTTAGAAAGAAAGAAAGATAGATTAGTTTGAAAGTGTCACGAGGACGGCTGCGTGAGGAAACTTCAGGAGACGAAAAGCAGGTTAACAGTCTTTAATGAAACAAGGCAGAGCCGCAACGGCCGATCAACAGAAACAGTCCCAAAATATACTTGAATCAACAAAGAAGCACACGCAGGTGTCTCGTGGGCTGGAGGTGAGAGAGCAAAGGAGAACTGGTGAAGCGCAGATCCCTCACACGTCCTCTGGACCTTACACAGGTAACCGCTCAGAACAGGTATAGATGCAGGTAGATCTCAGACAACAGGACTAGACTGGACAGAACATTAGACGAGAGAAATCATCAGCGGTACGAACATGATGGTCAACAATAATCCGACAAACTAGAGAGAAACATGAGAGACTAGAAATAGAGAGTAGCTAATGATAGAGAATAGAGAACAGGTGCGATAATGAGAAGATGAGAAACAGCTGGGGAAGATGAGAGCGGGCTAGAGGGAACAGAGACAGAGAATGACCAGAAGAGGGAGACAGAGACCAATAAAACACGAGAAGAGAACCAGGATCATGACAGTACCCCTCCCCTCAAAGTGCGCCCCCTGGCGCACTCAAAGAGGAAGACTGACGGGAGCGATAAAAATCGTCGATGAGCGAGCGGTCCAGGACGTCCCGGGCGGGAATCCAGCTTCTCTCCTCAGGACCATAACCCTCCCAGTCAACTAAAAATTGATGACCACGACCACGAGGACGGACACCAAGGATCTTACGGACCCGGTAGACAGGAGAGCCCTCGACACGAACCGGAGGGTTAACTGGGCGGGGGGGTGGGCGAACAACAGGCTTGAGAGAAGAGACATGAAACACGGGGTGAACGCGGCGGAGATTGGATGGCAGTCTGAGTCTCATAGAGACAGGGCTAAGGACCTGAATTATGCGATAGGGTCCAATAAATTTGGGGGCCAGCTTACGAGACGGATACTGGAGAGGAAGATTGGCGGTGGAAAGCCACACCCTTTGACCAATGACATAACGGGGACTCTTGGTACGGCGTCTGTTAGCAGACCGACGAGTGATGGAGCGAGACTTTAAAAGAGCGGATCTCACAGTTTTCCAGGTTCGTTTGCAGCGTTGGATAAACCCATTAACAGAAGGAACGTTAGATTCAAGACTCGAGGAAGGAAAGAGAGGGGGTTGGTACCCTAAACAGCTCTGAAAAGGAGATAATCCGGTGGCGGACGAAGGAGCGGAATTGAACGCGTACTCAGCCCATGAGAGTTGCTCAGACCAAGAGGCAGGGTTGCGGTAAGCGAGACTTCGCAGAATGCGGCCAATGGTCTGATTAGCGCGTTCAGCTTGTCCATTGGTCTGAGGGTGAAAACCCGAGGAAAGGCTGACCGTGGCTCCGATGAGGCGACAGAACTCTTTCCAAAACAGGGAAGCGAACTGTGGACCTCTATCGGATACGATATTCTCAGGAAGCCCATGGATCTTAAAAATGTGATCAACAACAATTTGGGCGGTCTCTTTGGCGGAGGGAAGCTTAGGAAGAGAGACGAAGCGAGCGGCTTTAGAGAAACGATCGACGACCGTAAGAATTACAGTCTTTCCACCCGAAGGAGGAAGTCCTGTAATAAAATCAAGTCCAATCTGAGCCCACGGACGAGAAGGAACGGGCAACGGTCTAAGGAGACCAGCGGGAGGTTTATTACTAACCTTGGTCTGAGCACAGATAGGGCACGCCGCAATAAAACGACGGATATCACGTTCCCGAGTGGGCCACCAAAATCTCTGCGACACAGACGTAATAGTACCCCTAACCCCAGGGTGAGCAAAAAGCTTGGAGGAGTGGCCCCACTGAAGAACGGCACGACGAGCGGAGGGAGGAACGAATAATGACCCTTTAGGGCAGCCACGAGGAGTTATGGCGTGAGGAAGCGCGCGCTTAACGATTCGTTCAATTCCCCAAGTAACAGCCCCTACCACTCGTTCCTGGGGAAGGATAGACTCGACGGGCGACGTCTTGGGAGAGGAGAATTGACGAGACAGCGCGTCAGGCTTTAAATTCTTAGAGCCCGGGTGGTAGGAGAGAGTGAAATCGAAACGAGTAAAGAATAGAGACCAACGAGCCTGACGAGCGTTGAGTCTCTTAGCAGATCGAATGTACTCAAGATTTCGGTGGTCAGTCCAGACCACGAACGGAAAGGAAGACCCCTCCAGCCATTGGCGCCACTCTCCCAGGGCTAATCGGACGGCGAGAAGTTCCCGATTACCCACGTCATAGTTTCGTTCCGACGGAGAGAGACGATGAGAAAAGAAAGCGCAAGGATGGATCCTCTCGTCAGCGGAAGACTGCTGCGAGAGGATGGCTCCTACTCCTACCTCCGAAGCATCGACCTCGACAATGAAAGGCCTTGAAGTGTCAGGGGTGACGAGAACCGGCGCGGTAGTAAACAATGTCTTAAGACGATCAAAGGCGGTCTGGGCAGCGAAACTCCAGACAAAACGAGACTTGACCGAGGTTAGAGCGGTTAATGGGGCAACTACCTGACTAAAGTTCTTAATAAACCTCCGGTAGAAGTTCGCGAACCCTAAAAAGCGTTGGAGCGCAATACGGGAGTCAGGTGTGGGCCAATCGGTGACCGCGCGAACTTTAGCAGGATCCATACTGATGCCCTGCGCCGAGATGACGGAGCCGAGAAAACTAACAGACGGAGCATGAAACGTGCACTTCTCGGCCTTGACGAACAATTTGTTCTCTAAAAGTCGTTGGAGGACTCGACGAACCTGCTGCACATGAACCTGTAAAGACGGTGAGAAAATCAAAATGTCGTCAAGGTAGACGAAGACAAACACGTTTAGCATGTCTCGTAAAACGTCATTGACCAAAGCTTGAAATACGGCGGGGGCGTTGACCAGGCCGAACGGTAAAACCCGGTATTCAAAGTGACCCAGCGGAGTATTAAAAGCGGTCTTCCATTCGTCACCCTCCTTGATGCGAACTAAGTGATACGCGTTGCGAAGATCCAGTTTTGTGAAGTAGTTAGCGCCCTGCAAGATTTCAAAGGCTGATGACATAAGCGGCAAGGGGTAGCGGTTCTTGACAGTTATGTCATTCAAGCCTCTGTAATCGATGCAGGGGCGTAACGAGCCGTCCTTCTTCTTCACAAAAAAGAACCCTGCACCGGCTGGAGAGGAAGAAGGAACAATGGTACCAGCGTCTAAGGATTCAGAGAGATACTTCTCTAACGCCTGACGCTCCGGGACGGAGAGAGAATAAAGCCTTCCCCGGGGAGGCGTGGTTCCAGAAAGAAGCTCGATGCTGCAGTCATACGGACGGTGAGGAGGAAGGGATGCCGCCCGGGACCGACTGAAAACCGCTCGCAAATCATGGTACTCCTCAGGGACCCCTAACAAATCACCTGGTTCCTCCTGAAAAACAGAGACAGAAGACACAGGAAACACAGCGGACACTAAACACTTAGCATGACACGAAAGATTCCATGATAAAATAGAATTCTTGGACCAGTTAATCTGAGGGTTATGTTCTACCAGCCACGGATGACCCAGCACCACCGGTATATTAGGGGAGTGAAACACCAGCAAAGAAATGGTCTCGCGGTGATTACCGGATACGGTGAGACTCAAGGGGGCAGTAGCGTGGTGAACCCTGGCGAGAACCCGTCTATCCAAGGCGAAAACAGTGGTGGGATCCTGAAGCTCAATAAGGGGAACGCCATGCTTAAGGGCCCAGGTCTCATCAATAAAATTTCCCTCGGAACCAGAGTCAATAAGAGCCTGACAGTCTATAGAAGAGTTGGACCAGCGGAGATGAACAGAAAAAATAGTCCGTGACGGAGGCGGAGGGCTTAGAGAGGATGCGCTCACCAGTAACCCTCGTTCTACTGAGGAGCTCTGTCTTTTAAAGGGCAGGAAGAAGCGAAATGGTTGTTAGCGCCGCAATAAAGACACAGACGGTTAGTAATACGGCGCTGGCGTTCAGAAGCAGAGATCCGGATACCACCCAGCTGCATAGGCTCCTGGTCCGCTGCAGGTGCAGATGAAGAGGCACCGAAAGATGCTGAGAAAGAAGGAGGGACCGCTGGACGTGCTCGTCGACGCAGCTCAAAACGTTCCTCCACACGTAAGGCCAAATCAATGAGAGGGTTGAGGAAGGTGGGTATTTCACGAGCCAGAACCTCATCCCTGATCTCGGCGTTAAGCCCTTCGACAAAGCGCGCCACCAGCGCGGGCTCGTTCCAGCCACAGGAAGTGGAGAGCGTGCGGAATTCCACAGAGAAGTCGGCGACAGAGCGTCTTCCCTGGCGCAGAGAGGATAACTGACGAGAAGCCTCCTGTCCCCGTACCGAACGGTCAAACACTCGTAACATATCGTCCTTAAAAAGGGAATAGCTGTTGAGGCAGACGGCATCGGAATTCCAGACCGCCGTTCCCCACTCGCGAGCCCGTCCCTTGAGAAGTGAGATGATGTAGGCTATGCGAGTCCGTTCCTCAGCATAAGTGTGTGGCTGAAGCGAAAACACAACTTCACATTGGGTTAAAAACGACATGCACTCGGTAGGCTCACCCGCATAGCAGGGGGGATTATTTACTCGTGGCTCAGAAGCGGAGGGACCAGAAGACCGGACCGGGTCTGTTCGGAGAAAGTGAAACTGCTGAGATAAGTCAGATAGCTGGGAAGAAAGAGTCTCAACAGCCTGGCGAGCGGCGGCGAGTTCCTCATCGTGTCTCCCCAGCATAGCTCCCTGGATCTCAATCGCATTCAGAATGGGTCGTTCATCAGCTGGATCCATGTTGGTCGGATTATTCTGTCACGAGGACGGCTGCGTGAGGAAACTTCAGGAGACGAAAAGCAGGTTAACAGTCTTTAATGAAACAAGGCAGAGCCGCAACGGCCGATCAACAGAAACAGTCCCAAAATATACTTGAATCAACAAAGAAGCACACGCAGGTGTCTCGTGGGCTGGAGGTGAGAGAGCAAAGGAGAACTGGTGAAGCGCAGATCCCTCACACGTCCTCTGGACCTTACACAGGTAACCGCTCAGAACAGGTATAGATGCAGGTAGATCTCAGACAACAGGACTAGACTGGACAGAACATTAGACGAGAGAAATCATCAGCGGTACGAACATGATGGTCAACAATAATCCGACAAACTAGAGAGAAACATGAGAGACTAGAAATAGAGAGTAGCTAATGATAGAGAATAGAGAACAGGTGCGATAATGAGAAGATGAGAAACAGCTGGGGAAGATGAGAGCGGGCTAGAGGGAACAGAGACAGAGAATGACCAGAAGAGGGAGACAGAGACCAATAAAACACGAGAAGAGAACCAGGATCATGACAGAAAGAAAGAAAGATTAGTTAGAAAGAAAGATAGATTAGTTAGAAAGAAAGAGAGAAAGAAAGAAAGAAAGAAAGAAAGAAAGAGTAGTTAGAAAGAAAGAAAGAAAGATAGATTAGTTAGAAAGAAAGATAGATTAGTTAGAAAGAAAGATTAATTAGAAAGAAAGAAAGATAGATTAGTTAGAAAGAAAGAAAGATTAGTTAGAAAGAAAAAAGGTAGATTAGTTAGAAAGAAAGAAAGATAGACTAGTTAGAAATAAAAAAGTTAGATTCGTTTGAAAGAAAGAAAGAGTAGTTAGAAAGAATTAAAGAGTAGTTAGAACGAAAGATAGATTAGTTAGAAAGAAAGAAAGATAGATTAGTTAGAAAGAAAGAAAGATTAGATAGAAAGAAAGAAAGATAGATTAGTTTGAAAGAAAGATTAGTTTGAAAGAAAGAAAGATAGATTAGTTTGAAAGAAAGAAAGATTAGTTAGAAAGAAAGATTAGTTTGAAAGAAAGAAAGATAGATTAGTTAGAAAGAAGGATTAATTTGAAAGAAAGAAAGATTAGTTAGAAAGAAAGATTAGTTTGAAAGAAAGAAAGATTAGCTAGAACGAAAGAAAGAAAGAAAGTAAGTTGGATAAGTTAGAAAGATTAGAAAGAAAGAAAGATTAGCTAGAAAGAAAGAAAGAAAGAAAGTTGGATTAGTTAGAAAGATTAGAAAGAAAGAAAGAAAGATTAGCTAGAAAGAAAGAAAGAAAGATAGATTAGTTAGAAATAAAGAAAGAAAGATTAGTTAGAAAGAAATATAGATCAGTAAGAAAGAAAGAAAGAAAGAAAGAAAGCTTAGTTGGAAAGAAAGAAAGATAGATTAGTAAGAAAGAAAGATTAGTTAGAAAGAAAGATGGATTAGTCAGAAAGAAAGAAATATGGATTAATCAGAAAGAAAGAAAGATTAATTAGTGAGAAAGAATGAAAGATGGATTAGTCAGAAAGAAAGAAAGATTAATTAGTGAGAAAGAAAGAAAGATGGATTAGTTAGAAAGAAAGAAAGAAAGATAGATTAGTTAGACAGAAAGAAAGAAAGATAGATTAGTTAGAAAGAAAGAAAGATAGATTAGTTAGATAGAAAGAAAGATAGATTAGTTAGAAAGAAAGAGAGAGATTAGTTTGAAAGAAAGAAAGATTAGTTAGAAAGAAAGATAGATTAGTTAGAAAGAAAGAAAGAAAGAAAGAAAGAAAGAAAGAGTAGTTAGAAAGAAAGAAAGATAGATTAGTTAGAAAGAAAGATAGATTACTTAGAAAGAAAGAAAGATTAGTTAGAAAGAAAGAAAGAAAGATTAGTTTAAAAAGAGATAAAGAAAGGAAGATTAGTTAGAAAGAAAGAAAGAAATATTAGTTAGAAAGAAATAAAGAAGAAAGATTAGCTAGAAAGAAAGAAAGAAGAAAGATTAGTTAGAAAGAAAGATTAGTTAGAAAGAAAGAAAGAAAGAAAGAAAGAAGAAAGATTAGTTAGAAAGAAAGAAAGAAAGAAGAAAGATTAGTTAGAAAGAAAGAAAGAAAGAAAGAAAGAAGAAAGATTAGTTAAAAAGAAAGAAAGAAAGAAAGATAAGTTAGAAAGAAAGAAAGAAAGAGAAAGAAAGAAAGAAGAAAGATTAGTTGGAAAGAAAGAAAGAAAGAAAGAAAGATTAGTTAGAAAGAAAGAAAGAAAGAAAGATTAGTTAGAAAGAAAGAAAGAAAGATTAGCTAGAAAGAAAGAAAGAAAGAAAGATTAGTTAGAAAGAAAGAAAGAAAGATAGAAAGAAAGAAATAAAGAAAGAAAGAAGAAAGATTAGTTAGAAAGAAAGAAAGAAAGAAAGAAGAAAGATTAGTTAGAAAGTAAGAAAGAAAGATTAGTTAGAAAGAAAGAAAGAAAGAAAGAAAGAAAGAATAGTTAGAAAGAAAGAAAGAAAGATTAGTTAGAAAGAAAGAAAGAAAGAAAGAAAGAAAGAAGAAAGATTAGTTAGAAAGAAAGAAAGAAAGAAAGAAAGAAAGTAAGAAGAAATATTAGTTAGAAAGAAAGAAAGAAAGAAAGAAAGAAGAAAGATTAGTTAGAAAGAAAGAAAGAAAGAAAGAAAGAAAGAAAGAAGAAAGATTAGTTAGAAAGAAAGAAAGAAAGAAAGAAAGAAAGAAAGAAAGAAGAAAGATTAGTTAGAAAGAAAGAAAGAAGAAAGTTTAGTTAGAAAGAAAGAAAGAAAGAAAGAAGAAAGATTAGTTAGAAAGAAAGAAAGAAAGAAAGAAGAAAGATTAGTTAGAAAGAAAGAAAGAAAGAAAGAAAGAAAGAAAGAAAGAAAGAAGAAAGAAAGATTAGTTAGAAAGAAAGAAAGAAAGAAAGAAAGATTAGTAAGAAAGAAAGAAAGAAAGAAGAAAGATTAGTTAGAAAGAAAGAAAGAAAGAATGAAAGAAAGAAAGAAAGAAAGAAAGAAAGAAGAAAGATTAGTTAGAAAGAAAGAAAGAAGAAAGATTAGTTAGAAAGAAAGAAAGAAAGAAAGAAAAAGATTAGTTAGAAAGAAAGAAAGATTGGTTAGAAAGAATGAAAGAAAGATTAGTTAGAAAGAATGAAAGAAAGATTAGTTTGAAAGAAAGAAAGATAGATTAGTTAGAAAGAAAAAAGATTAGTTAGAAAGAATGAAAGAAAGATTAGTTAGAAAGAAAGAAAGAAAGAAAGAAGAAAGATTAGTTAGAAAGAAAGAAAGAAAGAATAGTTAGAAAGAAAGAAATAAAGAAAGATTAGTTAGAAAGAAAGAAAGAAAGAAAGAAAGAAAGAAAGAAAGAAAGAAAGAAAGAAAGATTAGTTAGAAAGAAAGAACGAAGAAAGTTTAGTTAGAAAGAAAGAAAGAAAGAAAGAAGAAAGATTAGTTAGAAAGAAAGAAAGAAAGAAAGAAAGAGAAAGAAGAAAGATTAGTTAGCAAGAAAGAAAGAAAGAAGAAAGATTAGTTAGAAAGAAAGAAGAAAGATTAGTTAGAAAGAAAGAAAGAAAGAAAGAAGAAAGATTAGTTAGAAAGAAAGAAAGAAAGAAAGAAAGAAAGGAATAAAGAAAGAAGAAAGATTAGTTAGAAAGGAAGAAAGAAAGATTAGTTAGAAAAAAAGAAAGAAAGAAGAAAGATAAGTTTGAAAGAAAGAAAGAAAGAAAGAAAGAAAGAAAGATTAGTTAGAAAGAAAGAAAGAAAGAAGAAAGATTAGCTAGAAAGAAAGAAAGAAAGAAGAAAGATTAGTTAGAAAGAGAGAAAGAAAGAAAGAAAGAAAGAAAGAAGAAAGATTAGCTAGAAATAAAGAAAGAAAGAAAAAAAGAAAGAAGGAAAGAAAGAAAGAAAGAAGAAAGATTAGTTAGAAAGAAAGAAGAAAGATTAGTTCGAAAGAAAGAAAGAAAGAAGAAAGATTAGTAAGAAAGAAAGAAAGAAAGAAAGAAGAAAGATTAGTTAAAAAGAAAGAAAGAAAGAAAGAAAGAAAGAAGAAAGATTAGTTAGAAAGAAAGAAAGAAAGAAAGAAAGAAAGAAAGAAAGAAAGAAAGAAGAAAGATTAGCTAGAAATAAATAAAGAAAGAAAGACAGAAAGAAAGAAAGAAGAAAGATTAGTTAGAAAGGAAGAAAGATTAGTTAGAAAGAAAGAAAGAAGAAAGATTAGTTAGAAAGAAAGAAAGAAAGAAAGAAAGATTAGTTAGAAAGAAAGAAAGAAAGAAACAAAGAAAGAAGAAAGATTAGTTAGAAAGAAAGAACGAAGAAAGTTTAGTTAGAAAGAAAGAAAGAAAGAAAGAAGAAAGATTAGTTAGAAAGAAAGAAAGAAAGAAAGAAAGAGAAAGAAGAAAGATTAGTTAGCAAGAAAGAAAGAAAGAAGAAAGATTAGTTAGAAAGAAAGAAGAAAGATTAGTTAGAAAGAAAGAAAGAAAGAAAGAAGAAAGATTAGTTAGAAAGAAAGAAAGAAAGAAAGAAAGGAATAAAGAAAGAAGAAAGATTAGTTAGAAAGGAAGAAAGAAAGATTAGTTAGAAAAAAAGAAAGAAAGAAGAAAGATAAGTTTGAAAGAAAGAAAGAAAGAAAGAAAGAAAGAAAGATTAGTTAGAAAGAAAGAAAGAAAGAAGAAAGATTAGCTAGAAAGAAAGAAAGAAAGAAGAAAGATTAGTTAGAAAGAGAGAAAGAAAGAAAGAAAGAAAGAAGAAAGATTAGCTAGAAATAAAGAAAGAAAGAAAAAAAGAAAGAAGGAAAGAAAGAAAGAAAGAAGAAAGATTAGTTAGAAAGAAAGAAGAAAGATTAGTTCGAAAGAAAGAAAGAAAGAAGAAAGATTAGTAAGAAAGAAAGAAAGAAAGAAAGAAGAAAGATTAGTTAAAAAGAAAGAAAGAAAGAAAGAAAGAAAGAAGAAAGATTAGTTAGAAAGAAAGAAAGAAAGAAAGAAAGAAAGAAAGAAAGAAAGAAAGAAAGAAAGAAGAAAGATTAGCTAGAAATAAATAAAGAAAGAAAGACAGAAAGAAAGAAAGAAGAAAGATTAGTTAGAAAGGAAGAAAGATTAGTTAGAAAGAAAGAAAGAAGAAAGATTAGTTAGAAAGAAAGAAAGAAAGAAAGAAAGATTAGTTAGAAAGAAAGAAAGAAAGAAACAAAGAAAGAAGAAAGATTAGTTAGAAAGAAAGAAAGAAAGAAAGAAAGAAAGAAAGAAAGAAGAAAGATTAGTTAGAAAGAAAGAAAGAAAGAAAGATTAGTTAGAAAGAAAGAAAGAAAGAAATAAAGAAAGAAAGAAAGAAAGAAGAAAGATTAGAAAGATTAGAAAGAAAGAAAGAAAGAAAGAAAGAAAGAAAGAAAGAAAGAAAGAAGAAAGATTAGCTAGAAAGAAAGAAAGAAAGAAGAAAGAAAGAAAGATTAGTTAGAAAGAAAGAAAGAAAGAAAGAAAGAAAGAAAGAAGAAAGATTAGTTAGAAAGAAATAAAGAAAGAAGAAAGATTAATTAGTGAGAAAGAAAGAAAGATGGATTAGTCTGAAAGAAAGAAAGATTAATTAGTGAGAAAGAAAGAAAGATGGATTAGTTAGAAAGAAAGAAAGAAAGAAAGATTAGTTAGAAAGAAAGAAAGAAAGATAGATTAGTTAGAAAGAAAGAAAGATAGATTAGTTAGATAGAAAGAAAGATAGATTAGTTAGAAAGAAAGAAAGATAGATTAGTTTGAAAGAAAGAAAGATTAGTTAGAAAGAAAGATAGATTAGTTAGAAAGAAAGAGAGAAAGAAAGAAAGAAAGAAAGAGTAGTTAGAAAGAAAGAAAGAAAGAAAGATAGATTAGTTAGAAAGAAAGATAGATTAGTTAGAAAGAAAGATTAATTAGAAAGAAAGAAAGATAGATTAGTTAGAAAGAAAGAAAGATTAGTTAGAAAGAAAAAAGGTAGATTAGTTAGAAAGAAAGAAAGATAGACTAGTTAGAAATAAAAAAGTTAGATTCGTTTGAAAGAAAGAAAGAGTAGTTAGAAAGAATTAAAGAGTAGTTAGAACGAAAGATAGATTAGTTAGAAAGAAAGAAAGATAGATTAGTTAGAAAGAAAGAAAGATTAGATAGAAAGAAAGAAAGAAAGATTAGTTTGAAAGAAAGAAAGATTAGTTAGAAAGAAAGATAGATTAGTTAGAAAGAAAGATTAGTTTGAAAGAAAGAAAGATAGATTAGTTTGAAAGAAAGAAAGATTAGTTAGAAAGAAAGATTAGTTTGAAAGAAAGAAAGATAGATTAGTTAGAAAGAAGGATTAATTTGAAAGAAAGAAAGATTAGTTAGAAAGAAAGATTAGTTTGAAAGAAAGAAAGATTAGCTAGAACGAAAGAAAGAAAGAAAGAAAGTAAGTTGGATAAGTTAGAAAGATTAGAAAGAAAGAAAGATTAGCTAGAAAGAAAGAAAGAAAGAAAGTTGGATTAGTTAGAAAGATTAGAAAGAAAGAAAGAAAGATTAGCTAGAAAGAAAGAAAGAAAGATAGATTAGTTAGAAATAAAGAAAGAAAGATTAGTTAGAAAGAAATATAGATCAGTAAGAAAGAAAGAAAGAAAGAAAGCTTAGTTGGAAAGAAAGAAAGATAGATTAGTAAGAAAGAAAGATTAGTTAGAAAGAAAGATGGATTAGTCAGAAAGAAAGAAATATGGATTAATCAGAAAGAAAGAAAGATTAATTAGTGAGAAAGAATGAAAGATGGATTAGTCAGAAAGAAAGAAAGATTAATTAGTGAGAAAGAAAGAAAGATGGATTAGTTAGAAAGAAAGAAAGAAAGATAGATTAGTTAGACAGAAAGAAAGAAAGATAGATTAGTTAGAAAGAAAGAAAGATAGATTAGTTAGATAGAAAGAAAGATAGATTAGTTAGAAAGAAAGAGAGAGATTAGTTTGAAAGAAAGAAAGATTAGTTAGAAAGAAAGATAGATTAGTTAGAAAGAAAGAAAGAAAGAAAGAAAGAACGAGTAGTTAGAAAGAAAGAAAGATAGATTAGTTAGAAAGAAAGATAGATTAGTTAGAAAGAAAGAAAGAAAGAAAGATTAGTTAGAAAGAAAGAAAGAAAGATTAGTTTAAAAAGAGATAAAGAAAGGAAGATTAGTTAGAAAGAAAGAAAGAAATATTAGTTAGAAAGAAATAAAGAAGAAAGATTAGCTAGAAAGAAAGAAAGAAGAAAGATTAGTTAGAAAGAAAGATTAGTTAGAAAGAAAGAAAGAAAGAAAGAAAGAAAGAAGAAAGATTAGTTAGAAAGAAAGAAAGAAAGAAGAAAGATTAGTTAGAAAGAAAGAAAGAAAGAAAGAAGAAAGATTAGTTAAAAAGAAAGAAAGAAAGAAAGATAAGTTAGAAAGAAAGAAAGAAAGAGAAAGAAAGAAAGAAGAAAGATTAGTTGGAAAGAAAGAAAGAAAGAAAGATTAGTTAGAAAGAAAGAAAGAAAGAAAGAAAGATTAGTTAGAAAGAAAGAAAGAAAGATTAGCTAGAAAGAAAGAAAGAAAGAAAGATTAGTTAGAAAGAAAGAAAGAAAGATAGAAAGAAAGAAATAAAGAAAGAAAGAAGAAAGATTAGTTAGAAAGAAAGAAAGAAAGAAAGAAAGAAGAAAGATTAGTTAGAAAGTAAGAAAGAAAGAAAGATTAGTTAGAAAGAAAGAAAGAAAGAAAGAAAGAAAGAAAGAAAGAAAGAAGAAAGAATAGTTAGAAAGAAAGAAAGAAAGATTAGTTAGAAAGAAAGAAAGAAAGAAAGAAAGAAAGAAAGAAAGAAAGAAAGAAGAAAGATTAGTTAGAAAGAAAGAAAGAAAGAAAGATTAGTTAGAAAGAAAGAAAGAAAGAAAGTAAGAAGAAATATTAGTTAGAAAGAAAGAAAGAAGAAATATTAGTTAGAAAGAAAGAAAGAAAGAAAGAAAGAAAGAAGAAAGATTAGTTAGAAAGAAAGAAAGAAAGAAAGAAAGAAAGAAAGAAAGAAGAAAGATTAGTTAGAAAGAAAGAAAGAAAGAAAGAAAGAAAGAAGAAAGATTAGTTAGAAAGAAAGAAAGAAAGAATAGTTAGAAAGAAAGAAATAAAGAAAGATTAGTTAGAAAGAAAGAAAGAAAGATTAGTTAGAAAGAAAGAAAGAAGAAAGTTTAGTTAGAAAGAAAGAAAGAAAGAAAGAAGAAAGATTAGTTAGAAAGAAAGAAAGAAAGAAAGAAAGAAAGAAAGAAAGAAAGAAAGAAAGAAGAAAGATTAGTTAGAAAGAAAGAAAGAAAGAAAGAAAGAAAGAAAGAAAGAAAGAAGAAAGAAAGATTAGTTAGAAAGAAAGAAAGAAAGAAAGAAAGATTAGTAAGAAAGAAAGAAAGAAAGAAGAAAGATTAGTTAGAAAGAAAGAAAGAAAGAATGAAAGAAAGAAAGAAAGAAAGAAAGAAGAAAGATTAGTTAGAAAGAAAGAAAGAAGAAAGATTAGTTAGAAAGAAAGAAAGAAAGAAAGAAAAAGATTAGTTAGAAAGAAAGAAAGATTGGTTAGAAAGAATGAAAGAAAGATTAGTTAGAAAGAATGAAAGAAAGATTAGTTTGAAAGAAAGAAAGATAGATTAGTTAGAAAGAAAAAAGATTAGTTAGAAAGAATGAAAGAAAGATTAGTTAGAAAGAAAGAAAGAAAGAAGAAAGATTAGTTAGAAAGAAAGAAAGAAAGAATAGTTAGAAAGAAAGAAATAAAGAAAGATTAGTTAGAAAGAAAGAAAGAAAGAAAGAAAGAAAGAAAGAAAGAAAGAAAGAAAGAAAGATTAGTTAGAAAGAAAGAACGAAGAAAGTTTAGTTAGAAAGAAAGAAAGAAAGAAAGAAGAAAGATTAGTTAGAAAGAAAGAAAGAAAGAAAGAAAGAAAGAAGAAAGATTAGTTAGAAAGAAAAAAAGAAAGAAAGAAAGAAAGAAAGAAGAAAGAAAGAAAGATTAGTTAGAAAGAAAGAAAGAAAGATTAGTAAGAAAGAAATAAAGAAGAAAGATTAGTTAGAAAGAAAGAAAGAAAGAATGAAAGAAAGAAAGAAAGAAAGAAAGAAAGAAAGAAGAAAGATTAGTTAGAAAGAAAGAAAGAAGAAAGATTAGTTAGAAGGAAAGAAAGAAAGAAAGAAAGAAAGAAAGAAAGAAAGAAAGAAAGAAAGAAAGAAAAAGATTAGTTAGAAAGAAAGAAAGATTGGTTAGAAAGAATGAAAGAAAGATTAGTTAGAAAGAATGAAAGAAAGATTAGTTTGAAGGAAAGAAAGATAGATTAGTTAGAAAGAAAAAAGATTAGTTAGAAAGAATGAAAGAAAGATTAGTTAGAAAGAAAGAAAGAAAGAAAGAAGAAAGATTAGTTAGAAAGCAAGAAAGAAGAAAGATTAGTTAGAAAGAAAGAAAGAGAAAGAAGAAAGATTAGTTAGCAAGAAAGAAAGAAAGAAGAAAGATTAGTTAGAAAGAAAGAAGAAAGATTAGTTAGAAAGAAAGAAAGAAAGAAAGAAGAAAGATTAGTTAGAAAGAAAGAAAGAAAGAAAGGAATAAAGAAAGAAGAAAGATTAGTTAGAAAGGAAGAAAGAAAGATTAGTTAGAAAAAAAGAAAGAAAGAAGAAAGATAAGTTTGAAAGAAAGAAAGAAAGAAAGAAAGAAAGAAAGATTAGTTAGAAAGAAAGAAAGAAAGAAGAAAGATTAGCTAGAAAGAAAGAAAGAAAGAAGAAAGATTAGTTAGAAAGAGAGAAAGAAAGAAAGAAAGAAAGAAAGAAAGAAAGAAAGAAAGAAAGAAAGAAAGAAAGAAAGAAAAAAAGAAAGAAAGAAAGAAGAAAATTAAATAGAAAGAAAGAAAGAAAGAAAGAAAGAAAGAAAGAAGAAAGATTAGTTAGAAAGAAAGAAAGAAAGAAAGAAGAAAGATTAGCTAGAAAGAAAGAAAGAAAGAAAGAAAGAAGAAAGATTAGTTAGAAAGAAAGAAAGAAAGATTAGTCAGAAAGAAAGAAAGTAATAAAGAAAGAAAGAAATAAAGAAGAAAGATTAGTTAGAAAGAAAGAAAGAAAGATTAGTTAGAAAGAAAGAAAGAAAGAAAGAAAGAAAGAAAGAAAGAAGAAAGATTAGTTAGAAAGAAAGAAAGAAAGAAAGAAAGAAAGAAGGAAGAAAGATTAGTTAGAAAGAAAGAAAGAAAGAAAGATTAGTTAGAAAGAAAGAAAGAAAGAAAGAAGAAAGATTAGTTAGAAAGAAAGAAAGATTAGTTAGAAAGAAAGAAAGAAAGAAAGAAGAAAGATTAGTTAGAAAGAGAGAAAGAAAGAAAGAAAGAAAGAAAGAAAGAAAGAAAGAAAGAAAGAAAGAAAGAAAGAAAAAAGAAAGAAAGAAAGAAGAAAATTAGTTAGAAAGAAAGAAAGAAAGAAAGAAAGAAGAAAGATTAGTTAGAAAGAAAGAAAGAAAGAAAGAAAGAAAGGAGAAAGATTAGCTAGAAAGAAAGAAAGAAAGAAAGAAGAAAGATTAGTTAGAAAGAAAGAAAGAAAGACTAGTTAGAAAGAAAGAAAGTAATAAAGAAAGAAAGAAATAAAGAAGAAAGATTAGTTAGAAAGAAAGAAAGAAAGAAAGAAGAAAGATTAGTTAGAAAGAAAGAAAGAAAGAAAGAAAGAAAGAAAGAAAGAAAGAAGGAAGAAAGATTAGTTAGAAAGAAAGAAAGAAAGATTAGTTAGAAAGAAAGAAAGAAAGAAAGAAAGAAAGAAAGAAAGAAGAAAGATTAGTTAGAAAGAAAGAAAGATTAGTTAGAAAGAAAAAATAAAGATTAGTTAGAAAGAAAAAAGAGATTAGTTAGAAAGAAAAAAGATAGATTAGTTAGAAAGAAAGATAGATTAGATCGAAAGATAGATAGATTACTTAGAAAGATAGATAGATTACTTAGAAAGAAAGAAAGATAGATTAGTTAAAAAGATTAAAGATAGATTAGTTAGAAAGAAAGATAGATAGATCAGTTAGAAAGAGATAGATTAGATAGAAAGAAAGAAAGATAGATTAGTTAGAAAGAAAGAAAGATAGATTATTTAGAAAGATAGATTAGTTTGAAAGAAAGATTAGTTAGAAAGAAAGAAAGATTAGTTTGAAAGAAAGAAAGAAAGAGTAGTTAGAAAGAAAGAAAGAAAGATAGATTAGTTAGAAAAAAAGAAAGATTAGTTAGAAAGAAAGAAAGAAAGAAAGATGGAGTAGTTAGAAAGAAAGAAAGATTAGTTAGAAAGAAAGATTAGTTAGAAAGAAAGAAAGATTAGTTAGAAAGAAAGAAAGAAAAGTTAGAAAGAAAGATTAGTTAGAAAGAGAGAAAGATAGAGTAGTTAAAAAGAAAGAAAGATAGATTAGTTAAAAAGAAAGAAAGATTAGATAGATAGATAGATAGATAGATAGATAGATAGATAGATAGATAGATAGATAGATAGATAGATAGATAGATAGATAGATAAGTTCATTAGTACATATAGAATGGTAGTTTAATTGAGTCTAGGGCTTCAGGGAGTTTAGATTTGAGTTTTTGTGTTGTACACTACTGGGCCACCGTAGTCTTGGCTCAATTTGAACTGTTGCAATAAAAGTCAATGGGATTTTTATGATTTTTAATATTAATTTTTAAGAAATCTGAAAGTCAAATCAGTCTGAAAAGATATAGCACACTAAGTCAGAACAGTCTGAAGGTCTGACCCGAGTTTGGAGTTTGTAGAGTTAAAACTCTAGGAGGAGTAGCAGTCAGAAAATTTTGGGTCAGAAGAATAAAAAGAAGAATAATAACTAGAAAAAAGTTTGATGAGACAAACTTTAAGTTGGCTTGAAAAAGCCAGACCAGAGAGTTTGAAGAAGTTTAAAATAGTTTGAAGTTTGATAGATGGATTAGTTAGAAAGAAAGAAGAAAGATTAGTTAGAAAGAATGAAAGAAAGATTAGTTAGAAAGAAAGAAAGAAGAAAGAAAGATTAGTTAGAAAGAAAGAAAGATGGATTAGTTAGAAAGAAAGAAAGATGGATTAGTCAGAAAGAAAGAAGGATGGATTAGTTAGAAAGAATGAAAGATTAGTTAGAAAGAAAGATTAGTTAGAAAGAAAGAAAGAAAGATAGATTAGTTCAAAAGAAAGAAAGATGGATTAGTCAGAAAGAAAGAAGGATGGATTAGTTAGAAAGAATGAAAGATTAGTTAGAAAGAAAGATTAGTTAGAAAGAAAGAAAGAAAGATAGATTAGTTCAAAAGAAAGAAAGATTAGTTAGAAAGAAAGAAAGATAGATTAGTTAGAAAGATAGATCATTAAGAAAGAAAGAAAGAAAGATGGATTAGTTAGAAAGATAGATCAGTAAGAAAGTAAGAAAGAAAGATGGATTAGTTAGAAAGATAGATCAGTAAGAAAGAAAGAAAGAAAGAAAGAAAGAAAGATTAGTTAGAAAGAAAGAAAGAAAGATTAGTAAGAAAGAAATAAAGAAGAAAGATTAGTTAGAAAGAAAGAAAGAAAGAATGAAAGAAAGAAAGAAAGAAAGAAAGAAAGAAGAAAGATTAGTTAGAAAGAAAGAAAGAAGAAAGATTAGTTAGAAGGAAAGAAAGAAAGAAAGAAAGAAAGAAAGAAAAAGATTAGTTAGAAAGAAAGAAAGATTGGTTAGAAAGAATGAAAGAAAGATTAGTTAGAAAGAATGAAAGAAAGATTAGTTTGAAGGAAAGAAAGATAGATTAGTTAGAAAGAAAAAAGATTAGTTAGAAAGAATGAAAGAAAGATTAGTTAGAAAGAAAGAAAGAAAGAAAGAAGAAAGATTAGTTAGAAAGCAAGAAAGAAGAAAGATTAGTTAGAAAGAAAGAAAGAGAAAGAAGAAAGATTAGTTAGCAAGAAAGAAAGAAAGAAGAAAGATTAGTTAGAAAGAAAGAAGAAAGATTAGTTAGAAAGAAAGAAAGAAAGAAAGAAGAAAGATTAGTTAGAAAGAAAGAAAGAAAGAAAGGAATAAAGAAAGAAGAAAGATTAGTTAGAAAGGAAGAAAGAAAGATTAGTTAGAAAAAAAGAAAGAAAGAAGAAAGATAAGTTTGAAAGAAAGAAAGAAAGAAAGAAAGAAAGATTAGTTAGAAAGAAAGAAAGAAAGAAGAAAGATTAGCTAGAAAGAAAGAAAGAAAGAAGAAAGATTAGTTAGAAAGAGAGAAAGAAAGAAAGAAAGAAAGAAAGAAAGAAAGAAAGAAAGAAAGAAAGAAAAAAGAAAGAAAGAAAGAAGAAAATTAGTTAGAAAGAAAGAAAGAAAGAAAGAAAGAAAGAAAGAAAGAAGAAAGATTAGTTAGAAAGAAAGAAAGAAAGAAAGAAGAAAGATTAGCTAGAAAGAAAGAAAGAAAGAAAGAAGAAAGATTAGTTAGAAAGAAAGAAAGAAAGATTAGTCAGAAAGAAAGAAAGTAATAAAGAAAGAAAGAAATAAAGAAGAAAGATTAGTTAGAAAGAAAGAAAGAAAGATTAGTTAGAAAGAAAGAAAGAAAGAAAGAAAGAAAGAAGAAAGATTAGTTAGAAAGAAAGAAAGAAAGAAAGAAAGAAAGAAAGAAAGAAAGAAAGAAAGAAAGAAAGAAGGAAGAAAGATTAGTTAGAAAGAAAGAAAGAAAGAAAGATTAGTTAGAAAGAAAGAAAGAAAGAAAGAAAGAAGAAAGATTAGTTAGAAAGAAAGAAAGATTAGTTAGAAAGAAAGAAAGAAAGAAAGAAGAAAGATTAGTTAGAAAGAGAGAAAGAAAGAAAGAAAGAAAGAAAGAAAGAAAGAAAGAAAAAAGAAAGAAAGAAAGAAGAAAATTAGTTAGAAAGAAAGAAAGAAAGAAAGAAAGAAGAAAGATTAGTTAGAAAGAAAGAAAGAAAGAAAGAAAGAAAGAAAGGAGAAAGATTAGCTAGAAAGAAAGAAAGAAAGAAAGAAGAAAGATTAGTTAGAAAGAAAGAAAGAAAGACTAGTTAGAAAGAAAGAAAGTAATAAAGAAAGAAAGAAATAAAGAAGAAAGATTAGTTAGAAAGAAAGAAAGAAAGAAAGAAGAAAGATTAGTTAGAAAGAAAGAAAGAAAGAAAGAAAGAAAGAAGGAAGAAAGATTAGTTAGAAAGAAAGAAAGAAAGATTAGTTAGAAAGAAAGAAAGAAAGAAAGAAAGAAAGAAAGAAAGAAAGAAAGATTAGTTAGAAAGAAAGAAAGATTAGTTAGAAAGAAAAAATAAAGATTAGTTAGAAAGAAAAAAGAGATTAGTTAGAAAGAAAAAAGATAGATTAGTTAGAAAGAAAGATAGATTAGATCGAAAGATAGATAGATTACTTAGAAAGATAGATAGATTACTTAGAAAGAAAGAAAGATAGATTAGTTAAAAAGATTAAAGATAGATTAGTTAGAAAGAAAGATAGATAGATCAGTTAGAAAGAGATAGATTAGATAGAAAGAAAGAAAGATAGATTAGTTAGAAAGAAAGAAAGATAGATTATTTAGAAAGATAGATTAGTTTGAAAGAAAGATTAGTTAGAAAGAAAGAAAGATTAGTTTGAAAGAAAGAAAGAAAGAGTAGTTAGAAAGAAAGAAAGAAAGATAGATTAGTTAGAAAAAAAGAAAGATTAGTTAGAAAGAAAGAAAGAAAGAAAGATGGAGTAGTTAGAAAGAAAGAAAGATTAGTTAGAAAGAAAGATTAGTTAGAAAGAAAGAAAGATTAGTTAGAAAGAAAGAAAGAAAAGTTAGAAAGAAAGATTAGTTAGAAAGAGAGAAAGATAGAGTAGTTAAAAAGAAAGAAAGATAGATTAGTTAAAAAGAAAGAAAGATTAGATAGATAGATAGATAGATAGATAGATAGATAGATAGATAGATAGATAGATAAGTTCATTAGTACATATAGAATGGTAGTTTAATTGAGTCTAGGGCTTCAGGGAGTTTAGATTTGAGTTTTTGTGTTGTACACTACTGGGCCACCGTAGTCTTGGCTCAATTTGAACTGTTGCAATAAAAGTCAATGGGATTTTTATGATTTTTAATATTAATTTTTAAGAAATCTGAAAGTCAAATCAGTCTGAAAAGATATAGCACACTAAGTCAGAACAGTCTGAAGGTCTGACCCGAGTTTGGAGTTTGTAGAGTTAAAACTCTAGGAGGAGTAGCAGTCAGAAAATTTTGGGTCAGAAGAATAAAAAGAAGAATAATAACTAGAAAAAAGTTTGATGAGACAAACTTTAAGTTGGCTTGAAAAAGCCAGACCAGAGAGTTTGAAGAAGTTTAAAATAGTTTGAAGTTTGATAGATGGATTAGTTAGAAAGAAAGAAGAAAGATTAGTTAGAAAGAATGAAAGAAAGATTAGTTAGAAAGAAAGAAAGAAGAAAGAAAGATTAGTTAGAAAGAAAGAAAGATGGATTAGTTAGAAAGAAAGAAAGATGGATTAGTCAGAAAGAAAGAAGGATGGATTAGTTAGAAAGAATGAAAGATTAGTTAGAAAGAAAGATTAGTTAGAAAGAAAGAAAGAAAGATAGATTAGTTCAAAAGAAAGAAAGATTAGTTAGAAAGAAAGAAAGATAGATTAGTTAGAAAGATAGATCATTAAGAAAGAAAGAAAGAAAGATGGATTAGTTAGAAAGATAGATCAGTAAGAAAGTAAGAAAGAAAGATGGATTAGTTAGAAAGATAGATCAGTAAGAAAGAAAGAAAGAAAGAAAGAAAGATGGATTAGTTAGAAAGAAAGATAGATCAGTAAGAAAGAAAGGAAGAAAGATGGATTAGTTAGAAAGAAAGAAAGATAGATTAGTTAGAAAGATAGATCAGTAAGAAAGAAAGAAAGAAAGAAAGATGGATTAGTTAGAAAGAAAGATAGATTAGTTAGAAAGAAAGAAAGATTAGTTAGAAAGAAAGAAAGATAGATTAGTTAGTTAGAAAGATAGATCAGTAAGAAAGAAAGAAAGAAAGATTAGTTAGAAAGAAAGAAAGATTAGTTAGAAAGAAAGAAAGATAGATTAGTTAGAAAGAAAGAAAGATTAGTAGATTAGTAGATTAGTAGAAAGAAAGAAAGATAGATTAGTTAGAAAGAAAGATTAGTTAGTTAGAAAGATAGATCAGTAAGAAAGAAAGAAAGAAAGATTAGTTAGAAAGAAAGAAAGAAAGATTAGTTAGAAAGAAAGAAAGATAGATTAGTTAGAAAAATAGATCAGTAAGAAAGAAATAAAGAAAGATGGATTAGTTAGAAAGATAGATCAGTAAGAAAGAAAGAATGAAAGATGGATTAGTTAGAAAGATAGATCAGTAAGAAAGAAAGAAAGAAAGATGGATTAGTTAGAAAGAAAGAAAGATAGATTAGTTAGAAAGAAAGATTAGTTAGTTAGAAAGATAGATCAGTAAGAAAGAAAGAAAGAAAGATTAGTTAGAAAGAAAGAAAGATTAGTTAGAAAGAAAGAAAGATAGATTAGTTAGAAAGAAAGAAAGATTAGTTAGAAAGAAAGAAAGAAAGAAAGAAAGAAAGAAAGAAAGAAGAAAGATTAGTTAGAAAGAAAGAAAGAAAGATTAGTTAGAAAGAAAGAAAGAAAGAAAGAAAGAAAGAAGAAAGAATAGTTAGAAAGAAAGAAAGAAAGATTAGTTAGAAAGAAAGAAAGAAAGAAAGAAAGAAAGAAAGAAAGAAAGAAAGAAAGAAGAAAGATTAGTTAGAAAGAAAGAAAGAAAGAAAGATTAGTTAGAAAGAAAGAAAGAAAGTAAGAAGAAATATTAGTTAGAAAGAAAGAAAGAAATATTAGTTAGAAAGAAAGAAAGAAAGAAAGAAAGAAAGAAAGAAGAAAGATTAGTTAGAAAGAAAGAAAGAAAGAAAGAAAGAAAGAAAGAAGAAAGATTAGTTAGAAAGAAAGAAAGAAAGAAAGAAGAAAGATTAGTTAGAAAGAAAGAAAGAAAGAATAGTTAGAAAGAAAGAAATAAAGAAAGATTAGTTAGAAAGAAAGAAAGAAAGATTAGTTAGAAAGAAAGAAAGAAGAAAGTTTAGTTAGAAAGAAAGAAAGAAAGAAAGAAGAAAGATTAGTTAGAAAGAAAGAAAGAAAGAAAGAAAGAAAGAAAGAAAGAAAGAAAGAAAGAAGAAAGATTAGTTAGAAAGAAAGAAAGAAAGAAAGAAAGAAAGAAAGAAAGAAAGAAAGAAAGAAGAAAGAAAGATTAGTTAGAAAGAAAGAAAGAAAGAAAGATTAGTAAGAAAGAAAGAAAGAAAGAAGAAAGATTAGTTAGAAAGAAAGAAAGAAAGAATGAAAGAAAGAAAGAAAGAAAGAAGAAAGATTAGTTAGAAAGAAAGAAAGAAGAAAGATTAGTTAGAAAGAAAGAAAGAAAGAAAGAAAGAAAAAGATTAGTTAGAAAGAAAGAAAGATTGGTTAGAAAGAATGAAAGAAAGATTAGTTAGAAAGAATGAAAGAAAGATTAGTTTGAAAGAAAGAAAGATAGATTAGTTAGAAAGAAAAAAGATTAGTTAGAAAGAATGAAAGAAAGATTAGTTAGAAAGAAAGAAAGAAAGAAGAAAGATTAGTTAGAAAGAAAGAAAGAAAGAATAGTTAGAAAGAAAGAAATAAAGAAAGATTAGTTAGAAAGAAAGAAAGAAAGAAAGAAAGAAAGAAAGAAAGAAAGAAAGAAAGATTATTTAGAAAGAAAGAACGAAGAAAGTTTAGTTAGAAAGAAAGAAAGAAAGAAAGAAGAAAGATTAGTTAGAAAGAAAGAAAGAAAGAAAGAAAGAAAGAAAGAAAGAAAGATTAGTTAGAAAGAAAGAAAGAAAGAAAGAACGAAGAAAGATTAGTTAGAAAGAAAGATTAGTTTGAAAGAAAGAAAGATTAGCTAGAACGAAAGAAAGAAAGAAAGAAAGTAAGTTGGATAAGTTAGAAAGATTAAAAAGAAAGAAAGAAAGATTAGCTAGAAAGAAAGAAAGTTGGATTAGTTAGAAAGATTAGAAAGAAAGAAAGAAAGATTAGCTAGAAAGAAAGTAAGAAAGATAGATTAGTTAGAAATAAAGAAAGAAAGATTAGTTAGAAAGAAATATAGATCAGTAAGAAAGAAAGAAAGAAAGAAAGAAAGCTTAGTTGGAAAGAAAGAAAGATAGATTAGTAAGAAAGAAAGATTAGTTAGAAAGAAAGATGGATTAGTCAGAAAGAAAGAAATATGGATTAATCAGAAAGAAAGAAAGATTAATTAGTGAGAAAGAATGAAAGATGGATTAGTCAGAAAGAAAGAAAGATTAATTATTGAGAAAGAAAGAAAGATGGATTAGTTAGAAAGAAAGAAAGAAAGATAGATTAGTTAGACAGAAAGAAAGAAAGATAGATTAGTTAGAAAGAAAGAAAAATAGATTAGTTAGATAGAAAGAAAGATAGATTAGTTAGAAAGAAAGAGAGAGATTAGTTTGAAAGAAAGAAAGATTAGTTAGAAAGAAAGATAGATTAGTTAGAAAGAAAGAAAGAAAGAAAGAAAGAAAGAAAGAAAGAAAGAAAGAAAGAGTAGTTAGAAAGAAAGAAAGATAGATTAGTTAGAAAGAAAGATAGATTAGTTAGAAAGAAAGATTAATTAGGAAGAAAGAAAGATAGATTAGTTAGAAAGAAAGAAAGATTAGTTAGAAATAAAAAAAGATAGATTAGTTAGAAAGAAAGAAAGATAGACTAGTTAGAAATAAAAAAGATAGATTCGTTTGAAAGAAAGAAAGAGTAGTTAGAAAGAAAGAAAGAGTAGTTAGAACGAAAGATAAATTAGTTACAAAGAAAGAAAAATAGATTATTTAGAAAGATAGATTAGTTTGAAAGAAAGATTAGTTAGAAAGAAAGATAGATTAGTTACAAAGAAAGAAAGATTAGTTTGAAAGAAAGAAAGAAAGAGTAGATAGAAAGAAAGACAGAAAGATAGAGTAGTTAGAAAGAAAGAAAGATTAATTAGAAAGAAAGAAAGATAGATAGAAAGAAAGAAAAATTATTAAGAAAGAAAGAAAGAAAGAGTAGTTAGAAAGAAAGAAAGATAGATTAGTTAGAAAGAAAGAAAGATAGATTAGTTAGAAAGAAAGATAGATTAGTTAGAAAGATAGATCAGTAAGAAAGAAAGAAAGAAAGAAAGATGGATTAGTTAGAAAGAAAGATAGATTAGTTAGAAAGAAAGAAAGATTAGTTAGAAAGAAAGAAAGATAGATTAGTTAGTTAGAAAGATAGATCAGTAAGAAAGAAAGAAAGAAAGATTAGTTAGAAAGAAAGAAAGATTAGTTAGAAAGAAAGAAAGATAGATTAGTTAGAAAGAAAGAAAGATTAGTAGATTAGTAGATTAGTAGAAAGAAAGAAAGATAGATTAGTTAGAAAGAAAGATTAGTTAGTTAGAAAGATAGATCAGTAAGAAAGAAAGAAAGAAAGATTAGTTAGAAAGAAAGAAAGAAAGAAAGATTAGTTAGAAAGAAAGAAAGATAGATTAGTTAGAAAAATAGATCAGTAAGAAAGAAATAAAGAAAGATGGATTAGTTAGAAAGATAGATCAGTAAGAAAGAAAGAATGAAAGATGGATTAGTTAGAAAGATAGATCAGTAAGAAAGAAAGAAAGAAAGATGGATTAGTTAGAAAGAAAGAAAGATAGATTAGTTAGAAAGAAAGATTAGTTAGTTAGAAAGATAGATCAGTAAGAAAGAAAGAAAGAAAGATTAGTTAGAAAGAAAGAAAGATTAGTTAGAAAGAAAGAAAGATAGATTAGTTAGAAAGAAAGAAAGATTAGTTAGAAAGAAAGAAAGAAAGAAAGAAAGAAAGAAAGAAAGAAAGAAGAAAGATTAGTTAGAAAGAAAGAAAGAAAGATTAGTTAGAAAGAAAGAAAGAAAGAAAGAAAGAAAGAAAGAAAGAAGAAAGAATAGTTAGAAAGAAAGAAAGAAAGATTAGTTAGAAAGAAAGAAAGAAAGAAAGAAAGAAAGAAAGAAAGAAAGAAAGAAAGAAAGAAAGAAGAAAGATTAGTTAGAAAGAAAGAAAGAAAGAAAGATTAGTTAGAAAGAAAGAAAGAAAGTAAGAAGAAATATTAGTTAGAAAGAAAGAAAGAAGAAATATTAGTTAGAAAGAAAGAAAGAAAGAAAGAAAGAAGAAAGATTAGTTAGAAAGAAAGAAAGAAAGAAAGAAAGAAAGAAAGAAGAAAGATTAGTTAGAAAGAAAGAAAGAAAGAAAGAAGAAAGATTAGTTAGAAAGAAAGAAAGAAAGAATAGTTAGAAAGAAAGAAAGAAAGAAAGATTAGTTAGAAAGAAAGAAAGATTAGTTAGAAAGAAAGAAAGAAGAAAGTTTAGTTAGAAAGAAAGAAAGAAAGAAAGAAGAAAGATTAGTTAGAAAGAAAGAAAGAAAGAAAGAAAGAAAGAAAGAAAGAAAGAAAGAAAGAAGAAAGATTAGTTAGAAAGAAAGAAAGAAAGAAAGAAAGAAAGAAAGAAAGAAAGAAGAAAGAAAGATTAGTTAGAAAGAAAGAAAGAAAGAAAGATTAGTAAGAAAGAAAGAAAGAAAGAAGAAAGATTAGTTAGAAAGAAAGAAAGAAAGAATGAAAGAAAGAAAGAAAGAAAGAAGAAAGATTAGTTAGAAAGAAAGAAAGAAGAAAGATTAGTTAGAAAGAAAGAAAGAAAGAAAGAAAGAAAAAGATTAGTTAGAAAGAAAGAAAGATTGGTTAGAAAGAATGAAAGAAAGATTAGTTAGAAAGAATGAAAGAAAGATTAGTTTGAAAGAAAGAAAGATAGATTAGTTAGAAAGAAAAAAGATTAGTTAGAAAGAATGAAAGAAAGATTAGTTAGAAAGAAAGAAAGAAAGAAGAAAGATTAGTTAGAAAGAAAGAAAGAAAGAATAGTTAGAAAGAAAGAAATAAAGAAAGATTAGTTAGAAAGAAAGAAAGAAAGAAAGAAAGAAAGAAAGAAAGAAAGAAAGAAAGATTATTTAGAAAGAAAGAACGAAGAAAGTTTAGTTAGAAAGAAAGAAAGAAAGAAAGAAGAAAGATTAGTTAGAAAGAAAGAAAGAAAGAAAGAAAGAAAGATTAGTTAGAAAGAAAGAAAGAAAGAAAGAACGAAGAAAGATTAGTTAGAAAGAAAGATTAGTTTGAAAGAAAGAAAGATTAGCTAGAACGAAAGAAAGAAAGAAAGAAAGTAAGTTGGATAAGTTAGAAAGATTAAAAAGAAAGAAAGAAAGATTAGCTAGAAAGAAAGAAAGTTGGATTAGTTAGAAAGATTAGAAAGAAAGAAAGAAAGATTAGCTAGAAAGAAAGTAAGAAAGATAGATTAGTTAGAAATAAAGAAAGAAAGATTAGTTAGAAAGAAATATAGATCAGTAAGAAAGAAAGAAAGAAAGAAAGAAAGCTTAGTTGGAAAGAAAGAAAGATAGATTAGTAAGAAAGAAAGATTAGTTAGAAAGAAAGATGGATTAGTCAGAAAGAAAGAAATATGGATTAATCAGAAAGAAAGAAAGATTAATTAGTGAGAAAGAATGAAAGATGGATTAGTCAGAAAGAAAGAAAGATTAATTATTGAGAAAGAAAGAAAGATGGATTAGTTAGAAAGAAAGAAAGAAAGATAGATTAGTTAGACAGAAAGAAAGAAAGATAGATTAGTTAGAAAGAAAGAAAAATAGATTAGTTAGATAGAAAGAAAGATAGATTAGTTAGAAAGAAAGAGAGAGATTAGTTTGAAAGAAAGAAAGATTAGTTAGAAAGAAAGATAGATTAGTTAGAAAGAAAGAAAGAAAGAAAGAAAGAAAGAAAGAAAGAAAGAAAGAGTAGTTAGAAAGAAAGAAAGATAGATTAGTTAGAAAGAAAGATAGATTAGTTAGAAAGAAAGATTAATTAGGAAGAAAGAAAGATAGATTAGTTAGAAAGAAAGAAAGATTAGTTAGAAATAAAAAAAGATAGATTAGTTAGAAAGAAAGAAAGATAGACTAGTTAGAAATAAAAAAGATAGATTCGTTTGAAAGAAAGAAAGAGTAGTTAGAAAGAAAGAAAGAGTAGTTAGAACGAAAGATAAATTAGTTACAAAGAAAGAAAAATAGATTATTTAGAAAGATAGATTAGTTTGAAAGAAAGATTAGTTAGAAAGAAAGATAGATTAGTTACAAAGAAAGAAAGATTAGTTTGAAAGAAAGAAAGAAAGAGTAGATAGAAAGAAAGACAGAAAGATAGAGTAGTTAGAAAGAAAGAAAGATTAATTAGAAAGAAAGAAAGATAGATAGAAAGAAAGAAAAATTATTAAGAAAGAAAGAAAGAAAGAGTAGTTAGAAAGAAAGAAAGATAGATTAGTTAGAAAGAAAGAAAGATAGATTAGTTAGAAAGAAAGATAGATTAGTTAGAAAGAAAGAAAGAAAGAAAGAAAGAAAGAAAGATAGATTAGTTAGAAAGAAAGAAAGATAGATTATTTAGAAAGATAGATTAGTTTGAAAGAAAGATTAGTTAGAAAGAAAGAAAGATTAGTTTGAAAGAAAGAAAGAAAGAGTAGTTAGAAAGAAAGAAAGAAAGATAGATTAGTTAGAAAAAAAGAAAGATTAGTTAGAAAGAAAGAAAGAAAGAAAGATGGAGTAGTTAGAAAGAAAGAAAGATTAGTTAGAAAGAAAGATTAGTTAGAAAGAAAGAAAGATTAGTTAGAAAGAAAGAAAGAAAAGTTAGAAAGAAAGATTAGTTAGAAAGAGAGAAAGATAGAGTAGTTAAAAAGAAAGAAAGATAGATTAGTTAAAAAGAAAGAAAGATTAGATAGATAGATAGATAGATAGATAGATAGATAAGTTCATTAGTACATATAGAATGGTAGTTTAATTGAGTCTAGGGCTTCAGGGAGTTTAGATTTGAGTTTTTGTGTTGTACACTACTGGGCCACCGTAGTCTTGGCTCAATTTGAACTGTTGCAATAAAAGTCAATGGGATTTTTATGATTTTTAATATTAATTTTTAAGAAATCTGAAAGTCAAATCAGTCTGAAAAGATATAGCACACTAAGTCAGAACAGTCTGAAGGTCTGACCCGAGTTTGGAGTTTGTAGAGTTAAAACTCTAGGAGGAGTAGCAGTCAGAAAATTTTGGGTCAGAAGAATAAAAAGAAGAATAATAACTAGAAAAAAGTTTGATGAGACAAACTTTAAGTTGGCTTGAAAAAGCCAGACCAGAGAGTTTGAAGAAGTTTAAAATAGTTTGAAGTTTGATAGATGGATTAGTTAGAAAGAAAGAAGAAAGATTAGTTAGAAAGAATGAAAGAAAGATTAGTTAGAAAGAAAGAAAGAAGAAAGAAAGATTAGTTAGAAAGAAAGAAAGATGGATTAGTTAGAAAGAAAGAAAGATGGATTAGTCAGAAAGAAAGAAGGATGGATTAGTTAGAAAGAATGAAAGATTAGTTAGAAAGAAAGATTAGTTAGAAAGAAAGAAAGAAAGATAGATTAGTTCAAAAGAAAGAAAGATTAGTTAGAAAGAAAGAAAGATAGATTAGTTAGAAAGATAGATCATTAAGAAAGAAAGAAAGAAAGATGGATTAGTTAGAAAGATAGATCAGTAAGAAAGTAAGAAAGAAAGATGGATTAGTTAGAAAGATAGATCAGTAAGAAAGAAAGAAAGAAAGAAAGAAAGATGGATTAGTTAGAAAGAAAGATAGATCAGTAAGAAAGAAAGGAAGAAAGATGGATTAGTTAGAAAGAAAGAAAGATAGATTAGTTAGAAAGATAGATCAGTAAGAAAGAAAGAAAGAAAGATGGATTAGTTAGAAAGAAAGATAGATTAGTTAGAAAGAAAGAAAGATTAGTTAGAAAGAAAGAAAGATAGATTAGTTAGTTAGAAAGATAGATCAGTAAGAAAGAAAGAAAGAAAGATTAGTTAGAAAGAAAGAAAGATTAGTTAGAAAGAAAGAAAGATAGATTAGTTAGAAAGAAAGAAAGATTAGTAGATTAGTAGATTAGTAGAAAGAAAGAAAGATAGATTAGTTAGAAAGAAAGATTAGTTAGTTAGAAAGATAGATCAGTAAGAAAGAAAGAAAGAAAGATTAGTTAGAAAGAAAGAAAGAAAGATTAGTTAGAAAGAAAGAAAGATAGATTAGTTAGAAAAATAGATCAGTAAGAAAGAAATAAAGAAAGATGGATTAGTTAGAAAGATAGATCAGTAAGAAAGAAAGAATGAAAGATGGATTAGTTAGAAAGATAGATCAGTAAGAAAGAAAGAAAGAAAGATGGATTAGTTAGAAAGAAAGAAAGATAGATTAGTTAGAAAGAAAGATTAGTTAGTTAGAAAGATAGATCAGTAAGAAAGAAAGAAAGAAAGAAAGATTAGTTAGAAAGAAAGAAAGATTAGTTAGAAAGAAAGAAAGATAGATTAGTTAGAAAGAAAGAAAGATTAGTTAGAAAGAAAGAAAGAAAGAAAGAAGAAAGATTAGTTAGAAAGAAAGAAAGAAAGATTAGTTAGAAAGAAAGAAAGAAAGAAAGAAAGAAAGAAAGAAAGAAAGAAGAAAGAATAGTTAGAAAGAAAGAAAGAAAGATTAGTTAGAAAGAAAGAAAGAAAGAAAGAAAGAAAGAAAGAAAGAAAGAAAGAAGAAAGATTAGTTAGAAAGAAAGAAAGAAAGAAAGATTAGTTAGAAAGAAAGAAAGAAAGAAAGTAAGAAGAAATATTAGTTAGAAAGAAAGAAAGAAGAAATATTAGTTAGAAAGAAAGAAAGAAAGAAAGAAAGAAGAAAGATTAGTTAGAAAGAAAGAAAGAAAGAAAGAAAGAAAGAAAGAAAGAAAGAAGAAAGATTAGTTAGAAAGAAAGAAAGAAAGAAAGAAGAAAGATTAGTTAGAAAGAAAGAAAGAAAGAATAGTTAGAAAGAAAGAAATAAAGAAAGATTAGTTAGAAAGAAAGAAAGAAAGATTAGTTAGAAAGAAAGAAAGAAGAAAGTTTAGTTAGAAAGAAAGAAAGAAAGAAAGAAGAAAGATTAGTTAGAAAGAAAGAAAGAAAGAAAGAAAGAAAGAAAGAAAGAAAGAAGAAAGATTAGTTAGAAAGAAAGAAAGAAAGAAAGAAAGAAAGAAAGAAAGAAAGAAAGAAGAAAGAAAGATTAGTTAGAAAGAAAGAAAGAAAGAAAGATTAGTAAGAAAGAAAGAAAGAAAGAAGAAAGATTAGTTAGAAAGAAAGAAAGAAAGAATGAAAGAAAGAAAGAAAGAAAGAAGAAAGATTAGTTAGAAAGAAAGAAAGAAGAAAGATTAGTTAGAAAGAAAGAAAGAAAGAAAGAAAGAAAGAAAAAGATTAGTTAGAAAGAAAGAAAGATTGGTTAGAAAGAATGAAAGAAAGATTAGTTAGAAAGAATGAAAGAAAGATTAGTTTGAAAGAAAGAAAGATAGATTAGTTAGAAAGAAAAAAGATTAGTTAGAAAGAATGAAAGAAAGATTAGTTAGAAAGAAAGAAAGAAAGAAGAAAGATTAGTTAGAAAGAAAGAAAGAAAGAATAGTTAGAAAGAAAGAAATAAAGAAAGATTAGTTAGAAAGAAAGAAAGAAAGAAAGAAAGAAAGAAAGAAAGAAAGAAAGAAAGAAAGATTATTTAGAAAGAAAGAACGAAGAAAGTTTAGTTAGAAAGAAAGAAAGAAAGAAAGAAAGAAGAAAGATTAGTTAGAAAGAAAGAAAGAAAGAAAGAAAGAAAGAAAGAAAGAAAGAAAGAAAGAAAGATTAGTTAGAAAGAAAGAAAGAAAGAAAGAACGAAGAAAGATTAGTTAGAAAGAAAGATTAGTTTGAAAGAAAGAAAGATTAGCTAGAACGAAAGAAAGAAAGAAAGAAAGTAAGTTGGATAAGTTAGAAAGATTAAAAAGAAAGAAAGAAAGATTAGCTAGAAAGAAAGAAAGTTGGATTAGTTAGAAAGATTAGAAAGAAAGAAAGATTAGCTAGAAAGAAAGAAAGAAAGATAGATTAGTTAGAAATAAAGAAAGAAAGATTAGTTAGAAAGAAATATAGATCAGTAAGAAAGAAAGAAAGAAAGAAAGCTTAGTTGGAAAGAAAGAAAGATAGATTAGTAAGAAAGAAAGATTAGTTAGAAAGAAAGATGGATTAGTCAGAAAGAAAGAAATATGGATTAATCAGAAAGAAAGAAAGATTAATTAGTGAGAAAGAATGAAAGATGGATTAGTCAGAAAGAAAGAAAGATTAATTATTGAGAAAGAAAGAAAGATGGATTAGTTAGAAAGAAAGAAAGAAAGATAGATTAGTTAGACAGAAAGAAAGAAAGATAGATTAGTTAGAAAGAAAGAAAAATAGATTAGTTAGATAGAAAGAAAGATAGATTAGTTAGAAAGAAAGAGAGAGATTAGTTTGAAAGAAAGAAAGATTAGTTAGAAAGAAAGATAGATTAGTTAGAAAGAAAGAAAGAAAGAAAGAAAGAAAGAAAGAAAGAAAGAAAGAGTAGTTAGAAAGAAAGAAAGATAGATTAGTTAGAAAGAAAGATAGATTAGTTAGAAAGAAAGATTAATTAGGAAGAAAGAAAGATAGATTAGTTAGAAAGAAAGAAAGATTAGTTAGAAATAAAAAAAGATAGATTAGTTAGAAAGAAAGAAAGATAGACTAGTTAGAAATAAAAAAGATAGATTCGTTTGAAAGAAAGAAAGAGTAGTTAGAAAGAAAGAAAGAGTAGTTAGAACGAAAGATAGATTAGTTACAAAGAAAGAAAAATAGATTATTTAGAAAGATAGATTAGTTTGAAAGAAAGATTAGTTAGAAAGAAAGATAGATTAGTTACAAAGAAAGAAAGATTAGTTTGAAAGAAAGAAAGAAAGAGTAGATAGAAAGAAAGACAGAAAGATAGAGTAGTTAGAAAGAAAGAAAGATTAATTAGAAAGAAAGAAAGATAGATAGAAAGAAAGAAAAATTATTAAGAAAGAAAGAAAGAGTAGTTAGAAAGAAAGAAAGATAGATTAGTTAGAAAGAAAGAAAGATAGATTAGTTAGAAAGAAAGATAGATTAGTTAGAAAGAAAGAAAGAAAGAAAGAAAGAAAGATAGATTAGTTAGAAAGAAAGAAAGATAGATTATTTAGAAAGATAGATTAGTTTGAAAGAAAGATTAGTTAGAAAGAAAGAAAGATTAGTTTGAAAGAAAGAAAGAAAGAGTAGTTAGAAAGAAAGAAAGAAAGATAGATTAGTTAGAAAAAAAGAAAGATTAGTTAGAAAGAAAGAAAGAAAGAAAGATGGAGTAGTTAGAAAGAAAGAAAGATTAGTTAGAAAGAAAGATTAGTTAGAAAGAAAGAAAGATTAGTTAGAAAGAAAGAAAGAAAAGTTAGAAAGAAAGATTAGTTAGAAAGAGAGAAAGATAGAGTAGTTAAAAAGAAAGAAAGATAGATTAGTTAAAAAGAAAGAAAGATTAGATAGATAGATAGATAGATAGATAGATAGATAAGTTCATTAGTACATATAGAATGGTAGTTTAATTGAGTCTAGGGCTTCAGGGAGTTTAGATTTCAGTTTTTGTGTTGTACACTACTGGGCCACCGTAGTCTTGGCTCAATTTGAACTGTTGCAATAAAAGTCAATGGGATTTTTATGATTTTTAATATTAATTTTTAAGAAATCTGAAAGTCAAATCAGTCTGAAAAGATATAGCACACTAAGTCAGAACAGTCTGAAGGTCTGACCCGAGTTTGGAGTTTGTAGAGTTAAAACTCTAGGAGGAGTAGCAGTCAGAAAATTTTGGGTCAGAAGAATAAAAAGAAAAATAATAACTAGAAAAAAGTTTGATGAGACAAACTTTAAGTTGGCTTGAAAAAGCCAGACCAGAGAGTTTGAAGAAGTTTAAAATAGTTTGAAGTTTGATAGATGGATTAGTTAGAAAGAAAGAAGAAAGATTAGTTAGAAAGAATGAAAGAAAGATTAGTTAGAAAGAAAGAAAGAAGAAAGAAAGATTAGTTAGAAAGAAAGAAAGATGGATTAGTTAGAAAGAAAGAAAGATGGATTAGTCAGAAAGAAAGAAGGATGGATTAGTTAGAAAGAATGAAAGAAAGATTAGTTAGAAAGAAAGAAAAGATTAGTTAGAAAGAAATAAATAAAGAAAGATTAGTTAGAAAGACAGAAAGAAAGATAAGATAGAAAGAAAGATAGATCAGTAAGAAAGAAAGAAAGAAAGAGATTAGTTGGAAAGAAAGAAAGAAAAAAGAAAGAAAGATTAGGTAAAAAGAAAGAAAGATTAGGTAAAAAGAAAGAAAGATTAGTTATAAAGAAAGAAAGATTAGTTAGAAAGAAAGAAAGATTAGTTAGTTAGAAAGATAGATCAGTAAGAAAGAAAGAAAGAAAGAAAGAAAGATTAGTTAGAAAGAAAGAAAGAAAGATTAGTTAGAAAGAAACAAGGATCAGTTAGAAAGAAAGAAGGATAGATAGATTAGTTAAGAAGAAAGAAAGATAGATAGATTAGTTTAAAAGAAAGAAAGATAGATAGATTAGTTAGAAAGAAAGATAGATAGATTAGTTGAAAAGAAAGAAAGATAGATTAGTTAGGAAGAAAGAAAGACTAGTTAGAAAGAAAGAAAGATAGATTAGTTAGAAAGATAGATCAGTAAGAAAGAAAGAAAGAAAGATGGATTAGTTAGAAAGAAAGATTAGTTAGAAAGAAAAAAGAAAGATTATTTAGAAAGAAAGAAAGATTAGTTAGAAAGAAAGAAAGATAGATTAGAAAGAAAGATTAGTTAGAAAGATAGATCAGTAAGAAAGAAAGAAAGAAAGATTAGTTAGAAAGAAAGAAAGATTAGTTAGAAAGAAAGAAAGATAGATTAGTTAGAAAGAAAGAAAGATTAGTTAGAAAGAAAGAAAGATAGATTCGTTAGAAAGATAGATCAGTAAGAAAGAAAGAAAGAAAGATGGATTAGTTAGAAAGATAGATCAGTAAGAAAGAAAGAAAGAAAGATGGATTAGTTAGAAAGAAAGAAAGATAGATTAGTTAGAAAGAAAGATTAGTTAGTTAGAAAGATAGATCAGTCAAAAAGAAAGAAAGAAAGATTAGTTAGAAAGAAAGAAAGATTAGTTAGAAAGAAAGAAAGATAGATTAGTTAGAAAGAAAGAAAGATTAGTTAGAAAGAAAGAAAGATAGATTAGTTAGAAAGAAAGATTAGTTAGAAAGAAAGAAAGATAGATTAGTTCAAAAGAAAGAAAGATTAGTTAGAAAGAAAGAAAGATAGATTAGTTAGAAAGATAGATCATTAAGAAAGAAAGAAAGAAAGAAAGATGGATTAGTTAGAAAGATAGATCAGTAAGAAAGTAAGAAAGAAAGATGGATTAGTTAGAAAGATAGATCAGTAAGAAAGAAAGAAAGAAAGATGGATTAGTTAGAAAGAAAGATAGATCAGTAAGAAAGAAAGAAAGAAAGATGGATTAGTTAGAAAGAAAGAAAGATTAGTTAGAAAGAAAGATAGATTAGTTAGAAAGAAAGAAAGATTAGTTAGAAAGAAAGATTAGTTAGAAAGAAAGAAAGATAGATTAGTTCAAAAGAAAGAAAGATTAGTTAGAAAGAAAGAAAGATAGATTAGTTAGAAAGATAGATCATTAAGAAAGAAAGAAAGAAAGATGGATTAGTTAGAAAGATAGATCAGTAAGAAAGTAAGAAAGAAAGATGGATTAGTTAGAAAGATAGATCAGTAAGAAAGAAAGAAAGAAAGAAAGAAAGAAAGATGGATTAGTTAGAAAGAAAGATAGATCAGTAAGAAAGAAAGGAAGAAAGATGGATTAGTTAGAAAGAAAGAAAGATAGATTAGTTAGAAAGAAAGAAAGAAAGAAGAAAGATTAGTTAGAAAGAAAGAAAGAAAGAATAGTTAGAAAGAAAGAAATAAAGAAAGATTAGTTAGAAAGAAAGAAAGAAAGAAAGAAAGAAAGAAAGAAAGATTATTTAGAAAGAAAGAACGAAGTAAGTTTAGTTAGAAAGAAAGAAAGAAAGAAAGAAGAAAGATTAGTTAGAAAGAAAGAAAGAAAGAAAGAAAGAAAGAAAGAAAGAAAGAAAGAAAGATTAGTTAGAAAGAAAGAAAGAAAGAAAGAAAGAAAGAACGAAGAAAGATTAGTTAGAAAGAAAGATTAGTTTGAAAGAAAGAAAGATTAGCTAGAACGAAAGAAAGAAAGAAAGAAAGTAAGTTGGATAAGTTAGAAAGATTAAAAAGAAAGAAAGAAAGATTAGCTAGAAAGAAAGAAAGTTGGATTAGTTAGAAAGATTAGAAAGAAAGAAAGAAAGATTAGCTAGAAAGAAAGAAAGAAAGATAGATTAGTTAGAAATAAAGAAAGAAAGATTAGTTAGAAAGAAATATAGATCAGTAAGAAAGAAAGAAAGAAAGAAAGCTTAGTTGGAAAGAAAAAAAGATAGATTAGTAAGAAAGAAAGATTAGTTAGAAAGAAAGATGGATTAGTCAGAAAGAAAGAAATATGGATTAATCAGAAAGAAAGAAAGATTAATTAGTGAGAAAGAATGAAAGATGGATTAGTCAGAAAGAAAGAAAGATTAATTATTGAGAAAGAAAGAAAGATGGATTAGTTAGAAAGAAAGAAAGAAAGATAGATTAGTTAGACAGAAAGAAAGAAAGATAGATTAGTTAGAAAGAAAGAAAAATAGATTAGTTAGATAGAAAGAAAGATAGATTAGTTAGAAAGAAAGAGAGAGATTAGTTTGAAAGAAAGAAAGATTAGTTAGAAAGAAAGATAGATTAGTTAGAAAGAAAGAAAGAAAGAAAGAAAGAAAGAAAGAAAGAAAGAAAGAAAGAAAGAGTAGTTAGAAAGAAAGAAAGATAGATTAGTTAGAAAGAAAGATAGATTAGTTAGAAAGAAAGATTAATTAGGAAGAAAGAAAGATAGATTAGTTAGAAAGAAAGAAAGATTAGTTAGAAATAAAAAAAGATAGATTAGTTAGAAAGAAAGAAAGATAGACTAGTTAGAAATAAAAAAGATAGATTCGTTTGAAAGAAAGAAAGAGTAGTTAGAAAGAAAGAAAGAGTAGTTAGAACGAAAGATAGATTAGTTACAAAGAAAGAAAGATAGATTATTTAGAAAGATAGATTAGTTTGAAAGAAAGATTAGTTAGAAAGAAAGATAGATTAGTTACAAAGAAAGAAAGATTAGTTTGAAAGAAAGAAAGAAAGAGTAGATACAAAGAAAGACAGAAAGATAGAGTAGTTAGAAAGAAAGAAAGATTAATTAGAAAGAAAGAAAGATAGATAGAAAGAAAGAAAAATTATTAAGAAAGAAAGAAAGAAAGAGTAGTTAGAAAGAAAGAAAGATAGATTAGTTAGAAAGAAAGAAAGATAGATTAGTTAGAAAGAAAGATAGATTAGTTAGAAAGAAAGAAAGAAAGAAAGAAAGAAAGAAAGAAAGAAAGAAAGAAAGAAAGATAGATTAGTTAGAAAGAAAGAAAGATAGATTATTTAGAAAGATAGATTAGTTTGAAAGAAAGATTAGTTAGAAAGAAAGAAAGATTAGTTTGAAAGAAAGAAAGAAAGAGTAGTTAGAAAGAAAGAAAGAAAGATAGATTAGTTAGAAAAAAAGAAAGATTAGTTAGAAAGAAAGAAAGAAAGAAAGATGGAGTAGTTAGAAAGAAAGAAAGATTAGTTAGAAAGAAAGATTAGTTAGAAAGAAAGAAAGATTAGTTAGAAAGAAAGAAAGAAAAGTTAGAAAGAAAGATTAGTTAGAAAGAGAGAAAGATAGAGTAGTTAAAAAGAAAGAAAGATAGATTAGTTAAAAAGAAAGAAAGATTAGATAGATAGATAGATAGATAGATAGATAGATAGATAGATAGATAGATAGATAGATAGATAGATAAGTTCATTAGTACATATAGAATGGTAGTTTAATTGAGTCTAGGGCTTCAGGGAGTTTAGATTTGAGTTTTTGTGTTGTACACTACTGGGCCACCGTAGTCTTGGCTCAATTTGAACTGTTGCAATAAAAGTCAATGGGATTTTTATGATTTTAATATTAATTTTTAAGAAATCTGAAAGTCAAATCAGTCTGAAAAGATATAGCACACTAAGTCAGAACAGTCTGAAGGTCTGACCCGAGTTTGGAGTTTGTAGAGTTAAAACTCTAGGAGGAGTAGCAGTCAGAAAATTTTGGGTCAGAAGAATAAAAAGAAGAATAATAACTAGAAAAAAGTTTGATGAGACAAACTTTAAGTTGGCTTGAAAAAGCCAGACCAGAGAGTTTGAAGAAGTTTAAAATAGTTTGAAGTTTGATAGATGGATTAGTTAGAAAGAAAGAAGAAAGATTAGTTAGAAAGAATGAAAGAAAGATTAGTTAGAAAGAAAGAAAGAAGAAAGAAAGATTAGTTAGAAAGAAAGAAAGATGGATTAGTTAGAAAGAAAGAAAGATGGATTAGTCAGAAAGAAAGAAGGATGGATTAGTTAGAAAGAATGAAAGAAAGATTAGTTAGAAAGAAAGAAAAGATTAGTTAGAAAGAAATAAATAAAGAAAGATTAGTTAGAAAGACAGAAAGAAAGATAAGATAGAAAGAAAGATAGATCAGTAAGAAAGAAAGAAAGAAAGAGATTAGTTGGAAAGAAAGAAAGAAAAAAGAAAGAAAGATTAGGTAAAAAGAAAGAAAGATTAGGTAAAAAGAAAGAAAGATTAGTTATAAAGAAAGAAAGATTAGTTAGAAAGAAAGAAAGATTAGTTAGTTAGAAAGATAGATCAGTAAGAAAGAAAGAAAGAAAGAAAGAAAGAAAGAAAGATTAGTTAGAAAGAAAGAAAGAAAGATTAGTTAGAAAGAAACAAGGATCAGTTAGAAAGAAAGAAGGATAGATAGATTAGTTAAGAAGAAAGAAAGATAGATAGATTAGTTTAAAAGAAAGAAAGATAGATAGATTAGTTAGAAAGAAAGATAGATAGATTAGTTGAAAAGAAAGAAAGATAGATTAGTTAGGAAGAAAGAAAGACTAGTTAGAAAGAAAGAAAGATAGATTAGTTAGAAAGATAGATCAGTAAGAAAGAAAGAAAGAAAGATGGATTAGTTAGAAAGAAAGATTAGTTAGAAAGAAAAAAGAAAGATTATTTAGAAAGAAAGAAAGATTAGTTAGAAAGAAAGAAAGATAGATTAGAAAGAAAGATTAGTTAGAAAGATAGATCAGTAAGAAAGAAAGAAAGAAAGATTAGTTAGAAAGAAAGAAAGATTAGTTAGAAAGAAAGAAAGATAGATTAGTTAGAAAGAAAGAAAGATTAGTTAGAAAGAAAGAAAGATAGATTCGTTAGAAAGATAGATCAGTAAGAAAGAAAGAAAGAAAGATGGATTAGTTAGAAAGATAGATCAGTAAGAAAGAAAGAAAGAAAGATGGATTAGTTAGAAAGAAAGAAAGATAGATTAGTTAGAAAGAAAGATTAGTTAGTTAGAAAGATAGATCAGTCAAAAAGAAAGAAAGAAAGATTAGTTAGAAAGAAAGAAAGATTAGTTAGAAAGAAAGAAAGATAGATTAGTTAGAAAGAAAGAAAGATTAGTCAGAAAGAAAGAAAGATAGATTAGTTAGAAAGAAAGATTAGTTAGAAAGAAAGAAAGATAGATTAGTTCAAAAGAAAGAAAGATTAGTTAGAAAGAAAGAAAGATAGATTAATTAGAAAGATAGATCATTAAGAAAGAAAGAAAGAAAGAAAGATGGATTAGTTAGAAAGATAGATCAGTAAGAAAGTAAGAAAGAAAGATGGATTAGTTAGAAAGATAGATCAGTAAGAAAGAAAGAAAGAAAGATGGATTAGTTAGAAAGAAAGATAGATCAGTAAGAAAGAAAGAAAGAAAGATGGATTAGTTAGAAAGAAAGAAAGATTAGTTAGAAAGAAAGATAGATTAGTTAGAAAGAAAGAAAGATTAGTTAGAAAGAAAGATTAGTTAGAAAGAAAGAAAGATAGATTAGTTCAAAAGAAAGAAAGATTAGTTAGAAAGAAAGAAAGATAGATTAGTTAGAAAGATAGATCATTAAGAAAGAAAGAAAGAAAGAAAGATGGATTAGTTAGAAAGATAGATCAGTAAGAAAGTAAGAAAGAAAGATGGATTAGTTAGAAAGATAGATCAGTAAGAAAGAAAGAAAGAAAGAAAGAAAGAAAGATGGATTAGTTAGAAAGAAAGATAGATCAGTAAGAAAGAAAGGAAGAAAGATGGATTAGTTAGAAAGAAAGAAAGATAGATTAGTTAGAAAGAAAGATCAGTAAGAAAGAAAGAAAGAAAGAAAGATGGATTAGTTAGAAAGAAAGATAGATTAGTTAGAAAGAAAGAAAGATTAGTTAGAAAGAAAGAAAGATAGATTAGAAAGAAAGATTAGTTAGAAAGATAGATCAGTAAGAAAGAAAGAAAGAAAGATTAGTTAGAAAGAAAGAAAGATTAGTTAGAAAGAAAGAAAGATAGATTAGTTAGAAAGAAAGAAAGATTAGTTAGAAAGAAAGAAAGATAGATTAGTTAGAAAGATAGATCAGTAAGAAAGAAAGAAAGAAAGATGGATTAGTTAGAAAGATAGATCAGTAAGAAAGAAAGAAAGAAAGATGGATTAGTTAGAAAGAAAGAAAGATAGATTAGTTAGAAAGAAAGATTAGTTAGTTAGAAAGATAGATCAGTCAAAAAGAAAGAAAGAAAGATTAGTTAGAAAGAAAGAAAGATTAGTTAGAAAGAAAGAAAGATAGATTAGTTAGAAAGAAAGAAAGATTAGTTGGAAAGAAAGAAAGATAGATTAGTTAGAAAGAAAGATTAGTTAGAAAGAAAGAAAGATAGATTAGTTCAAAAGAAAGAAAGATTAGTTAGAAAGAAAGAAAGATAGATTAGTTAGAAAGATAGATCATTAAGAAAGAAAGAAAGATGGATTAGTTAGAAAGATAGATCAGTAAGAAAGTAAGAAAGAAAGATGGATTAGTTAGAAAGATAGATCAGTAAGAAAGAAAGAAAGAAAGATGGATTAGTTAGAAAGAAAGATAGATCAGTAAGAAAGAAAGAAAGAAAGATGGATTAGTTAGAAAGAAAGAAAGATTAGTTAGAAAGAAAGATAGATTAGTTAGAAAGAAAGAAAGATTAGTTAGAAAGAAAGATTAGTTAGAAAGAAAGAAAGATAGATTAGTTCAAAAGAAAGAAAGATTAGTTAGAAAGAAAGAAAGATAGATTAGTTAGAAAGATAGATCATTAAGAAAGAAAGAAAGAAAGATGGATTAGTTAGAAAGATAGATCAGTAAGAAAGTAAGAAAGAAAGATGGATTAGTTAGAAAGATAGATCAGTAAGAAAGAAAGAAAGAAAGAAAGAAAGAAAGATGGATTAGTTAGAAAGAAAGATAGATCAGTAAGAAAGAAAGGAAGAAAGATGGATTAGTTAGAAAGAAAGAAAGATAGATTAGTTAGAAAGATAGATCAGTAAGAAAGAAAGAAAGAAAGAAAGAAAGATGGATTAGTTAGAAAGAAAGAAAGATAGATTAGTTAGTTAGAAAGATAGATCAGTAAGAAAGAAAGAAAGAAAGATTAGTTAGAAAGAAAGAAAGATTAGTTAGAAAGAAAGAAAGATAGATTAGTTAGAAAGAAAGAAAGATTAGTAGATTAGTAGAAAGAAAGAAAGATAGATTAGTTAGAAAGAAAGATTAGTTAGTTAGAAAGATAGATCAGTAAGAAAGAAAGAAAGAAAGATTAGTTAGAAAGAAAGAAAGAAAGATTAGTTAGAAAGAAAGAAAGATAGATTAGTTAGAAAAATAGATCAGTAAGAAAGAAATAAAGAAAGATGGATTAGTTAGAAAGATAGATCAGTAAGAAAGAAAGAATGAAAGATGGATTAGTTAGAAAGATAGATCAGTAAGAAAGAAAGAAAGAAAGATGGATTAGTTAGAAAGAAAGAAAGATAGATTAGTTAGAAAGAAAGATTAGTTAGTTAGAAAGATAGATCAGTAAGAAAGAAAGAAAGAAAGAAAGATTAGTTAGAAAGAAAGAAAGATTAGTTAGAAAGAAAGAAAGATAGATTAGTTAGAAAGAAAGAAAGATTAGTTAGAAAGAAAGAAAGAAAGAAAGAAAGAAAGAAAGAAGAAAGATTAGTTAGAAAGAAAGAAAGAAAGATTAGTTAGAAAGAAAGAAAGAAAGAAAGAAGAAAGAATAGTTAGAAAGAAAGAAAGAAAGATTAGTTAGAAAGAAAGAAAGAAAGAAAGAAAGAAAGAAAGAAAGAAAGAAAGAAGAAAGATTAGTTAGAAAGAAAGAAAGAAAGAAAGATTAGTTAGAAAGAAAGAAAGAAAGAAAGAAAGTAAGAAGAAATATTAGTTAGAAAGAAAGAAAGAAGAAATATTAGTTAGAAAGAAAGAAAGAAAGAAAAAAAGAAGAAAGATTAGTTAGAAAGAAAGAAAGAAAGAAAGAAAGAAAGAAAGAAAGAAAGAAGAAAGATTAGTTAGAAAGAAAGAAAGAAAGAAAGAAGAAAGATTAGTTAGAAAGAAAGAAAGAAAGAATAGTTAGAAAGAAAGAAATAAAGAAAGATTAGTTAGAAAGAAAGAAAGAAAGAAAGATTAGTTAGAAAGAAAGAAAGAAGAAAGTTTAGTTAGAAAGAAAGAAAGAAAGAAAGAAAGAAGAAAGATTAGTTAGAAAGAAAGAAAGAAAGAAAGAAAGAAAGAAAGAAAGAAAGAAAGAAAGAAGAAAGATTAGTTAGAAAGAAAGAAAGAAAGAAAGAAAGAAGAAAGAAAGATTAGTTAGAAAGAAAGAAAGAAAGAAAGATCAGTAAGAAAGAAAGAAAGAAAGAAGAAAGATTAGTTAGAAAGAAAGAAAGAAAGAATGAAAGAAAGAAAGAAAGAAAGAAGAAAGATTAGTTAGAAAGAAAGAAAGAAGAAAGATTAGTTAGAAAGAAAGAAAGAAAGAAAGAAAAAGATTAGTTAGAAAGAAAGAAAGATTGGTTAGAAAGAATGAAAGAAAGATTAGTTAGAAAGAATGAAAGAAAGATTAGTTTGAAAGAAAGAAAGATAGATTAGTTAGAAAGAAAAAAGATTAGTTAGAAAGAATGAAAGAAAGATTAGTTAGAAAGAAAGAAAGAAAGAAGAAAGATTAGTTAGAAAGAAAGAAAGAAAGAATAGTTAGAAAGAAAGAAATAAAGAAAGATTAGTTAGAAAGAAAGAAAGAAAGAAAGAAAGAAAGAAAGAAAGAAAGAAAGATTATTTAGAAAGAAAGAACGAAGAAAGTTTAGTTAGAAAGAAAGAAAGAAAGAAAGAAGAAAGATTAGTTAGAAAGAAAGAAAGAAAGAAAGAAAGAAAGAAAGAAGAAAGATTAGTTAGAAAGAAAAAAAGAAAGAAAGAAAGAAAGAAGAAAGAAAGAAAGATTAGTTAGAAAGAAAGAAAGAAAGATTAGTAAGAAAGAAATAAAGAAGAAAGATTAGTTAGAAAGAAAGAAAGAAAGAATGAAAGAAAGAAAGAAAGAAAGAAAGAAAGAAAGAAGAAAGATTAGTTAGAAAGAAAGAAAGAAGAAAGATTAGTTAGAAAGAAAGAAAGAAAGAAAGAAAGAAAGAAAGAAAGAAAGAAAGAAAAAGTTTAGTTAGAAAGAAAGAAAGATTGGTTAGAAAGAATGAAAGAAAGATTAGTTAGAAAGATTAGTTTGAAGGAAAGAAAGATAGATTAGTTAGAAAGAAAAAAGATTAGTTAGAAAGAATGAAAGAAAGATTAGTTAGAAAGAAAGAAAGAAAGAAGAAAGATTAGTTAGAAAGCAAGAAAGAAGAAAGATTAGTTAGAAAGAAAGAAAGAGAAAGAAGAAAGATTAGTTAGCAAGAAAGAAAGAAAGAAGAAAGATTAGTTAGAAAGAAAGAAGAAAGATTAGTTAGAAAGAAAGAAAGAAAGAAAGAAGAAAGATTAGTTAGAAAGAAAGAAAGAAAGAAAGAAAGGAATAAAGAAAGAAGAAAGATTAGTTAGAAAGGAAGAAAGAAAGATTAGTTAGAAAAAAAGAAAGAAAGATAAGTTTGAAAGAAAGAAAGAAAGAAAGAAAGAAAGATTAGTTAGAAAGAAAGAAAGAAAGAAGAAAGATTAGCTAGAAAGAAAGAAAGAAAGAAAGAAAAAAAGAAAGAAAGAAAGAAAGAAGAAAATTAGTTAGAAAGAAAGAAAGAAAGAAAGAAAGAAAGAAAGAAAGAAAGAAAGAAAGAAAGAAGAAAGATTAGTTAGAAAGAAAGAAAGAAAGAAAGAAGAAAGATTAGCTAGAAAGAAAGAAAGAAAGAAAGAAAGAAGAAAGATTAGTTAGAAAGGAAGAAAGAAAGATTAGTCAGAAAGAAAGAAAGTAATAAAGAAAGAAAGAAATAAAGAAGAAAGATTAGTTAGAAAGAAAGAAAGAAAGATTAGTTAGAAAGAAAGAAAGAAAGAAAGAAAGAAAGAAGAAAGATTAGTTAGAAAGAAAGAAAGAAAGAAAGAAAGAAAGAAAGAAAGAAAGAAGGAAGAAAGATTAGTTAGAAAGAAAGAAAGAAAGAAAGATTAGTTAGAAAGAAAGAAAGAAAGAAAGAAGAAAGATTAGTTAGAAAGAAAGAAAGATTAGCTAGAAAGAAAGAAAGAAAGAAGAAAGATTAGTTAGAAAGAGAGAAAGAAAGAAAGAAAGAAAGAAAGAAAGAAAGAAAGAAAGAAAGAAAGAAAGAAAGAAAAAAGAAAGAAAGAAAGAAGAAAATTAGTTAGAAAGAAAGGTAACACATGGTTTTTCCTCTAAAAACCATGTGTTACAGGCAAAAGAGAAGAGTCTTTTACTGCGTTTTCCTTGGTGGCATCACAATTGTATGTCGAAAGAAATAACATTACTCAAATTCAAATACCTTTAATCCTCTACTACCTGTGCAGTTGGTGCCTGGGATTTGATAAAGTTTTCAGCTGCTCTTGGGTCAGTGAACGAATGTTTGGTGTTGTCCATCGTTATGATCAACTTTGCGGGGTAGTACAGACTGTATGGTATTCCAGCGTTGCGTAGTTTCACCTTAACCGGGTTGAAAGAAGCTCGCAGCTTGCTGACCTCTGGACTCATATCCGGAAAGATATGTACCGGTGATCCTTTGTAGAATAGGTTGCCTTTGCTCCTGGACAGCTGCAGAATCTTCTCCCTGTCGGTGTGGTAATGTAAGCGAGCTATCATCGCTCTCGGGCGCTCTCCTGCTCGGGGCTTAGGGGCCAGGGTTCTATGAGCTCGATCTATTAGAATTGGCGATTCAAAGTTTTCTTCGCCGAGCACTTCTGAAAAAAACTCCGCTATGAAGCGGCTTGGGTTGCCCGCCTCTATATCTTCGCTAATTCCCACCACACGTAGGTTTTGCCGGCGACTTCTGTTCTCCAGGTCCATGTATTTTTCCTGCAGTTTATTGTAGTCTTTCTGTAAGGTTGCGTGTGCTTTGTCCATGGCGGATATTTTGTCCGAAACATCACAGAGAGATCTTTCCATCTCTCTCTGTGTGTCTGCCGTTTCAGTGTGGGCTCTATGTAGTGTTTCTATTTTCTGTGAAAGTTCGTTTCGGAGCATGTTAATGTCTGCCTTAGCTTCTTCCCGCAGTGATGTGATGTCTTTGCGGATATCTTGATGCATAATCTCGATTTCCGCTTTAATATCATTCTTTAAATTTTCGCGGTATGCACGTAGCTCGCTTCGAAATATTCCCACAGAGAGAGGTGTTTCTTCTTCCGCCATTGCGCCTTCGTCTTGTGAACAGGCCAGAGCTTCACCAGCTGGAGCGGTGTCAGTCGGGGCTTTGTTGGCCTGTGCTGCAATAGCCTTCGCCGCGTCAGTTGGGGCCTTGTTAGCCGAGACTTCATTTACCGGAGCAGTGCCAACCGGTGCAGGTGTAGCTTGTAGAGTTTTTTGTGTGTATTTCCGAGTGCCCTTCATATCAAATATTGTTCTAAATTATTTTTATAGGTGAGTTGCTGGTAGAAGGCGATGTTCGTTGACCCAGGATAATTAAATTTTTGAAACTTTTGCGGAGCTGCCTAACTTCGATGCTCACTCCATTCGGCCGGAAGCGGAAGTCACTGATCTATCTTTCTAACTAACTAATCTTTCTTTCTAACTAATCTATCTTTCTTTCTTTCTAACTAATCCATCTTTCTTTCTTTCTTTCTTTCTTACTGATCTATCTTTCTAACTAATCCATCTTTCTTTCTTTCTTTCTTACTGATCTATCTTTCTAACTAATCTATCTTTCTTTCTTTCTAACTAATCTTTCTTTCTTTCTAACTAATCTATCTTTCTTTCTTTCTAACTAATCTTTATTTCTTTCTAACTAATCTTTCTTTCTTTCTTTCTTACTGATCTATCTTTCTAACTAATCTTTCTTTCTAATCTATCTTTCTTTCTTTCTAACTAATCTTTCTTTCTTTCTTTCTAAATAATCTTTCTTTTTTTCTTTCTAACTAATCTTTCTTTCTAACTAATCCATCTTTCTTTCTTTCTTTCTTACTGATCTATCTTTCTAACTAATCTATCTTTCTTTCTTTCTAACTAGTCTTTCTTTCTTCCTAACTAATCTATCTTTCTTTCTTTTCAACTAATCTATCTATCTTTCTTTCTAACTAATCTATCTATCTTTCTTTCTTTTAAACTAATCTATCTATCTTTCTTTCTTCTTAACTAATCTATCTATCCTTCTTTCTTTCTAACTAATCCTTGTTTCTTTCTAACTAATCTTTCTTTCTTTCTTTCTAACTAATCTTTCTTTCTTTCTTTCTTTCTTTCTTTCTTACTGATCTATCTTTCTAACTAGCTAATCTTTCTTTCTTTCTAACTAATCTTTCTTTCTTTCTAACTAATCTTTCTTTCTTTTTACCTAATCTTTCTTTCTTTTTACCTAATCTTTCTTTCTTTTTTCTTTCTTTCTTTCCAACTAATCTCTTTCTTTCTTTCTTTCTTACTGATCTATCTTTCTTTCTATCTTATCTTTCTTTCTGTCTTTCTAACTAATCTTTCTTTATTTATTTATTTCTAACTAATCTTTTCTTTCTTTCTAACTAATCTTTCTTTCATTCTTTCTAACTAATCCATCCTTCTTTCTTTCTGACTAGAGAGAGAAAGGTTGATTTGACAGAAAGAAAGGGAAGGGGATGGAAAATGATGTGTTGACGGGTGGATTAGCTGGATGTGTGTGTGTATGCATATATACGTGAGTAGGTAGGTATAAGTATATTTATTTATTTTATTATATTTTATTTATTTATTCTCCTACCCCTCAGGTTTTGTTTATAACAAGGTTAGTTAATTATTATTTTATGTGTATATATATATATATAGGCCTATGTGTGTGTATATATAAATATATATATTATTATATTGTTATTATTGTTGTTTTATTTATTTATTTTTTTATTTTATTTTTTTATTTTTTATTTATTTATTTATTTTTACGCGTATTGAACAACAATCTGATTTAAATTTCATGTTTAGGGAAGGGGGTAAGGAGTTAAATTGAATTACTATACTAGATTTGATTTATGTTTACTTTTATTCAATAAGTGTGGGCCACAACTATAAGTGATCTGACCCAGGAATATATACTAAACAACATTAGGAGTTAAGTGGTAAGTCAAGTGTCCATGGACTTAGGGTTTAGGAGCTTATGGATCTTTATGAAGATCATTTTTGTTCTTTGTTTTTACCCTAGCACGTTTAGTTTAGGGATGTTGAGAAAGTTCAATTGTTCAGACTTTGTTCTACTTCAGAGGATATCGTACAAGATAGTTTTCACTGCCATGCATTAATTAAATATGACCAAGGTTAACACCATGTTGGCTAAAACAATTCCGCATAACTTGGTCAAATTTGTGACTTGGAATTGCAAAGGGCTTAATGGAACAATAAAACGGTGTAATATTTTAGCACATTTGAAAAAACTAGATATGGATATCGGCTTTCTACAAGAAACACACTTGAAAAATCAAGATCACAACAGATTACGCAATAAATGGATTGGACAGATATTTCATTCTAACTTTGGTGCAAAGAGTAGGGGTACAGCAATACTAATAAAAAAAACAGTACCGTTTATCGCTTCAAAGATAATACCGGACTCCCAAGGCAGATTCATCATTGTCACTGGTAAACTTTATGATAATTTGATCACATTAGTTAACGTGTATGCGCCCAACGTTGATGACGAGCAATTTATAAACTCATTGTTATCAAAAATTCCCGACATGGACTCACATCAACTGATAATTGGGGGAGATTTTAATTTAGTGCTTGATTCTGACCTGGATAGGTCATCACGTAGACCGGTTACTGTGACTAAAATGGCAAAAAGTGTTAAGAAATTCATGAATACTTATAAAATAATAGACCCATGGAGAACCCTGCACCCCAACACACGGCAATATTCTTATTACTCCCCAGTTCATCAGACTTATACCAGAATAGATTACTTTTTAATAGACGGTAAACTCCTTCAACAAATGAAACATTGCAATTATGAAACTCTAATGTTGTCAGATCATAGTCCTCTAACTATGCATTTAGCTTTTGGATATAATCAAACATCGAGGAGTTGGAGGTTTGATAACAGCATACTATCTTACAAGGAAGGAATAGAAGAAATTAAAAAACACATAAATTTGTATTTATCATTTAATGACACTCCTGAAGTCACAAAATCCACCCTTTGGGAGGCACTAAAGGCATACATTAGAGGCCAAGTAATTTCATGGAAAAGCCTGAAAAATAAGCAACAAAGGGAAAGAGAAACTCAACTAAAAGAAGAAATAACAGAAACGGATAGACAACATTCAGCTAGTCCCTCAGTAATTCTGCATAAGAAAAAGCTGGCTCTGCAGACAGAACTGGGATTAATATACACTACAAGAACAGTTAAAATGTTGACCAAAGCAAGGCATAGATATTATGAACAAGGGGAAAGAATGGGCAAGATTTTGGCTCAACAAATTAAAAAACAAGCTGCATCAAGGATGATTACGGAAATCCGCACGGATTCAGGCCAAGTTACAAGAGAACAACAGGAGATAAATGATACATTTAAATCTTTCTATAAAAAACTATACACTTCAGAATCTAAGAAGAACCCCACACTCATAGATATGTTCTTCGATAAAATGTCTATCCCAACAATTAGTTTAAAAAATCTAGAACAACTGGAAAAACCCATAACAAAACAGGAAATTGAACAAGCTATAAACAGTATGCAAAAGTCTAAAGCGCCTGGTCCAGACGGCTACACTTCAGAATTTTACAAAGCCTTTAAAGAGCAGATCTCGATGTTGCTGTTAGATGTATTCAATGAAGCCTTACATAGGGGATCTCTACCTCCAACACTCTACCATGCAAGCATTTCTCTTATTCATAAAAAAGGTAAAGACCCCTTAGACCCCGCGTCTTATAGACCGGTGAGCTTACTCAATGTGGACAATAAAATACTCGCAAAAATTGTAGCTACACGACTTGAAACAATCTTGCCGACAATCATTTCGCAGGACCAAACTGGGTTTATCAAAAACAGACAGTTGTTTTTTAATATTAGAAGATTACTAAATATAATTCACACTCAGGACAAAAATAATCTACATCCTGAAATTTTACTCTCCTTGGATGCGGAAAAAGCTTTTGACAGGGTCGAGTGGGACTATCTCTTTTCGACCCTGTCAAAGTTTGGATTTGGCTCAAAAATGATATCTTTGCTAAAATTATTATATGCCCAACCCCAGGCTTCAGTGCGGACTAACAATGTGCATTCAAATTATTTCCCTCTCAGCCGATCGACTAGACAGGGCTGCCCGCTCTCGCCATTACTTTTTGCAATAGCCATTGAACCCCTTGCTCTTTTATTACGTGCAACGGAGGAATACAGTGGGATTAAAAGAGGAAAAACAGAACATAAAGTTTCTTTGTACGCGGACGATCTGTTACTTTTTATTTCAAACCCTGTTAAATCTGTTCCTGTGATAATGAAAATTTTAAAGGAATTTGGAGCAGTATCAGGTTACAAATTGAACTTATCAAAAAGTACCTTATTCCCAATTAATTCTAAAGCCCGAATGAATACTAAAGTGTTTAATATCTTCCCCTTTTCAATCTCAACTGAATTCAAATATCTTGGGATAAATATTACGCAGGAATATTACGGCCTCTTTAAGCACAACTATTTGAAATTATATGATCAAACGAAAAAAGATATAGATACATGGAGGAACCTACCACTTTCATTAGCAGGTCGAATAAATATTATTAGAATGAGTGTTCTGCCTAAATTTCTGTTCTTGTTCTAATGTATTCCTATTTGGATAGCCAAGGCATTTTTTAATAAACTAGATTCCCTCATGTCATATTTTATATGGAATGGAAAAACTCCAAGAATCAAGAAAGTGTTCTTGCAAAGACCAACTTGTCTGGGAGGAATGGGATTACCCTGTTTTCGACGTTACTACTGGTCATGTAATATCCGCTCAATGTCCTTTTGGTTGTCCACTCAGGGGGCTGATTGGAGTAGGATGGAGAATGAAAGCTGTTTTCCCTCCTCGTTAAAAGCATTACTTTATTCAGCTTTGCCTATTTCAAAACAAAAACTTGAGAACCCAGTAGTTTCTCATTCAGTTAAAATTTGGTCCCAGATTAGAATGTATTACGGATGGAGAGGCGCATCTGCTTTAAGTCCATTGATAAATAATCACACATTTCCTCCGTCAGTCTTAAACACAACATTTCTTCAGTGGGAACATAAGGGTATTCGATGTATAAAAGATTTATTTATTGAAAATATGTTTCCCACATTCAAACAATTACAGAGCAAATACAAATTGGAAAGTAAAGATTTTTTCAAATACCTACAGATCCGAAGTTTTGTTAAGGGATTATTTCCGTCTTTCCCTAATCAGCCCCCAAATTCCGCATTGGAAACAGTGTTTTTGTCTGATCCATTTAAAAGAGGGCTAATTGCTAAAATCCACAATGTGCTAACACAGGAAGAAACAACACCTACATTGGGCCATTTGAAAAATGCTTGGCAGGAGGATCTAGGGGTGACTATTACAGACAATCAATGGTCAAAAGCCCAAAGAAACGTTCATTCTACCTCTGTATGTATTAGACATGGTCTTTTGCAGTTCAAAGTGCTACACAGATTACATTTATCCAAATTGAAATTGTCAAAGATGTTTACTTCCATTAGTCCTTCTTGTGATAGATGTTTACAAGGGCCGGCCTCTCTTGCACATATGTTTTGGAATTGTCCTCGCATTACGAACTATTGGAACACTATATTTCAAACCCTAACCAAGATCTTAAAAAAACAGCTTAAGCCAGAACCAATCTGGGCTCTTTTTGGTGTGAAACCAGTCAATGTACAACTTTCGGAGACCCAAAACAGCATGGTTTGTTTTGTGACCTTGATGGCGCGAAGATTGATTCTCTTGTGTTGGAAACAGAAAATGCCCCCTGCTCACTCAGCCTTAATGAAAGACATAATGGATCATTTGAAATTGGAGAAAATTAAATATTTGCTGAGGGGGAAGTCTGAAATATTTTATTCAACGTGGCAAACTTTTATAGATTACTTTGGTGAGAATGTATAATTGATTTGTTTAGCATGGCAATGGCAATGATGTCCTCTGATGTCTGTTATTGTGTTTTTGTTTCTCTGTATTTTATATGCAAAAAACCTCAATAAAGAGAATAAAAAAAAAAATAAAAAAAAAGAAAGATAGATCAGTCAAAAAGAAAGAAAGAAAGATTAGTTAGAAAGAAAGAAAGATTAGTTAGAAAGAAAGAAAGATAGATTAGTTAAAAAGAAAGAAAGATTAGTTAGAAAGAAAGAAAGATAGATTAGTTAGAAAGAAAGATTAGTTAGAAAGAAAGAAAGATAGATTAGTTCAAAAGAAAGAAAGATTAGTTAGAAAGAAAGAAAGATAGATTAGTTAGAAAGATAGATCATTAAGAAAGAAAGAAAGAAAGAAAGATGGATTAGTTAGAAAGATAGATCAGTAAGAAAGTAAGAAAGAAAGATGGATTAGTTAGAAAGATAGATCAGTAAGAAAGAAAGAAAGAAAGATGGATTAGTTAGAAAGAAAGATAGATCAGTAAGAAAGAAAGAAAGAAAGATGGATTAGTTAGAAAGAAAGAAAGATTAGTTAGAAAGAAAGATAGATTAGTTAGAAAGAAAGAAAGATTAGTTAGAAAGAAAGATTAGTTAGAAAGAAAGAAAGATAGATTAGTTCAAAAGAAAGAAAGATTACTTAGAAAGAAAGAAAGATAGATTAGTTAGAAAGATAGATCATTAAGAAAGAAAGAAAGAAAGATGGATTAGTTAGAAAGATAGATCAGTAAGAAAGTAAGAAAGAAAGATGGATTAGTTAGAAAGATAGATCAGTAAGAAAGAAAGAAAGAAAGAAAGAAAGATGGATTAGTTAGAAAGAAAGATAGATCAGTAAGAAAGAAAGGAAGAAAGATGGATTAGTTAGAAAGAAAGAAAGAAAGATAGATTAGTTAGAAAGATAGATCAGTAAGAAAGAAAGAAAGAAAGAAAGATGGATTAGTTAGAAAGAAAGATAGATTAGTTAGAAAGAAAGAAAGATTAGTTAGAAAGAAAGAAAGATAGATTAGTTAGTTAGAAAGATAGATCAGTAAGAAAGAAAGAAAGAAAGATTAGTTAGAAAGAAAGAAAGATTAGTTAGAAAGAAAGAAAGATAGATTAGTTAGAAAGAAAGAAAGATTAGTAGATTAGTAGATTAGTGGAAAGAAAGAAAGATAGATTAGTTAGAAAGAAAGATTAGTTAGTTAGAAAGATAGATCAGTAAGAAAGAAAGAAAGAAAGATTAGTTAGAAAGAAAGAAAGAAAGATTAGTTAGAAAGAAAGAAAGATAGATTAGTTAGAAAAATAGATCAGTAAGAAAGAAATAAAGAAAGATGGATTAGTTAGAAAGATAGATCAGTAAGAAAGAAAGAATGAAAGATGGATTAGTTAGAAAGATAGATCAGTAAGAAAGAAAGAAAGAAAGATGGATTAGTTAGAAAGAAAGAAAGATAGATTAGTTAGAAAGAAAGATTAGTTAGTTAGAAAGATAGATCAGTAAGAAAGAAAGAAAGAAAGAAAGAAAGAAAGATTAGTTAGAAAGAAAGAAAGATTAGTTAGAAAGAAAGAAAGATAGATTAGTTAGAAAGAAAGAAAGATTAGTTAGAAAGAAAGAAAGATAGATTAGTTAGAAAGAAAGATTAATTAGTTAGAAAGAAAGATTAGTTAGTTAGAAAGATAGATCAGTAAGAAAGAAAGAAAGAAAGATTAGTTAGAAAGAAAGATTAGTTAGAAAGAAAGAAAGATAGATTAGTTCAAAAGAAAGAAAGATTAGTTAGAAAGAAAAAGATTAGTTAGAAAGAAAGAAAGATAGATTAGTTAGAAAGATAGATCAGTAAGAAAGAAAGAAAGAAAGAAAGAAAGATGGATTAGTAAGAAAGATAGATCAGTAAGAAAGAAAGAAAGAAAGATGGATTAGTTAGAAAGAAAGAAAGATAGATCAGTAAGAAAGAAAGAAAGAAAGATGGATTAGTTAGAAAGAAAGAAAGATTAGTTAGAAAGAAAGATTAGTTAGAAAGATAGATCAGTAAGAAAGAAAGAAAGAAAGATGGATTACTTAGAAAGAAAGATAGATTAGTTAGAAAGAAAGATTAGTTAGAAAGATAGATCAGTAAGAAAGAAAGAAAGAAAGATTAGTTAGAAAGAAAGAAATATTAGTTAGAAAGAAAGAAAGATAGATTAGTTAGAAAGAAAGATTAGTTAGAAAGAAAGAAAGATAGATTAGTTAGAAAGATAGATCAGTAAGAAAGAAAGAAAGAAAGATGGATTAGTTAGAAAGATAGATCAGTAAGAAAGAAAGAAAGATGGATTAGGTAGAAAGATAGATCAGTAAGAAAGAAAGAAAGATGGATTAGTTAGAAAGAAAGAAAGATAGATTAGTTAGAAAGATAGATCAGTAAGAAAGAAAGAAAGATTAGTTAGTTAGAAAGATAGATCAGTAAGAAAGAAAGAAAGAAAGATTAGTTAGAAAGAAAGAAAGATAGATTAGTTCAAAAGAAAGAAAGATTAGTTAGAAAGAAAGAAAGATAGATTAGTTAGAAAGAAAGAAAGATTAGTTAGAAAGAAAGAAAGATAGATTAGTTAGAAAGATAGATCAGTAAGAAAGAAAGAAAGAAAGAAAGATGGATTAGTAAGAAAGATAGATCAGTAAGAAAGAAAGAAAGAAAGATGGATTAGTTAGAAAGAAAGAAAGATAGATCAGTAAGAAAGAAAGAAAGATGGATTAGTTAGAAAGAAAGAAAGATTAGTTAGAAAGAAAGATTAGTTAGAAAGATAGATCAGTAAGAAAGAAAGAAAGAAAGATGGATTACTTAGAAAGAAAGATAGATTAGTTAGAAAGAAAGATTAGTTAGAAAGATAGATCAGTAAGAAAGAAAGAAAGAAAGATTAGTTAGAAAGAAAGAAATATTAGTTAGAAAGAAAGAAAGATAGATTAGTTAGAAAGAAAGAAAGATTAGTTAGAAAGAAAGAAAGATAGATTAGTTAAAAAGATAGATCAGTAAGAAAGAAAGAAAGAAAGATGGATTAGTTAGAAAGATAGATCAGTAAGAAAGAAAGAAAGATGGATTAGTTAGAAAGATAGATCAGTAAGAAAGAAAGAAAGATGGATTAGTTAGAAAGAAAGAAAGATAGATTAGTTAGAAAGATAGATCAGTAAGAAAGAAAGAAAGAAAGATGGATTAGTTAGAAAGAAAGAAAGATAGATTAGTTAGAAAGATAGATCAGTAAGAAAGAAAGAAAGAAAGATGGATTAGTTAGAAAGAAAGAAAGATAGATTAGTTAGAAAGATAGATCAGTAAGAAAGAAAGAAAGAAAGATGGATTAGTTAGAAAGAAAGAAAGATTAGTTAGAAAGAAAGATTAGTTAGAAAGATAGATCAGTAAGAAAGAAAGAAAGAAAGATGGATTACTTAGAAAGAAAGATAGATTAGTTAGAAAGAAAGATTAGTTAGAAAGATAGATCAGTAAGAAAGAAAGAAAGAAAGATTAGTTAGAAAGAAAGAAATATTAGTTAGAAAGAAAGAAAGATAGATTAGTTAGAAAGAAAGAAAGATTAGTTAGAAAGAAAGATAAATTAGTTAGAAAGATAGATCAGTAAGAAAGAAAGAAAGAAAGATGGATTAGTTAGAAAGATAGATCAGTAAGAAAGAAAGAAAGATGGATTAGTTAGAAAGATAGATCAGTAAGAAAGAAAGAAAGATGGATTAGTTAGAAAGAAAGAAAGATAGATTAGTTAGAAAGAAAGAAAGAAAGATGGATTAGTTAGAAAGAAAGAAAGATAGATTAGTTAGAAAGATAGATCAGTAAGAAAGAAAGAAAGAAAGATGGATTAGTTAGAAAGAAAGAAAGATGGATTAGTTAGATAGATAGATAGATAGATAGATAGATAGATAGATTAGTTAGATAGATAGATAGATAGATAGATAGATAGATAGATAGATAGATAGATAGATAGATAGATAGATAGATAGAAGTTTATTAGTACATTGAATGGTAGTTTAATTGAGTCTAGGGCTTCAGGGAGTTTAGATTTGAGTTTTTATGTTGTGCACTACTGGGCCACCGTAGCCTTGGCTCATTTTGAACATGCTGCAATGAAAGTCAATGGGAATTTTATGATGTTTAATATTAATTTTTAAGAAAACTGTAAGTCCGATCAGTTAGAAAAGATATAGCACACCGAGTCAGAACAGTTTGAGTGTCCGTGCCGAGTTTGGAGTATGTGGAGTTAAAGCTCTAGGAGGAGTTAGAGTTGTAAATTTGAGTAAGAATAATAATAATAACTAGAAAAAGTTCGTCAAGACAAACTTTAAGTTGGCTTGTGAAAGTTTGGCCCAGAAAGTTTGAATTAGTTTAAAAGTAGTTTGAAGTTTAAAGTAGTTTAAAATGTTAAATAGTTCAAAGTAAAAAAAAAAAGAAACATTAGTTTAAAAAGGAAGAAAGAAAGAAAGAATAGTTAGAAAGAAAGAAGAAATATTAGTTAGAAAGAAAAAAGAAAGAAAGATTAGTTAGAAAAAAGAAAGATTAGTTAGAAAGAAAGATTAGTTAAAAAGAAAGAAAAAAAGATTAGTTAGATAGATAGAAAGAAAGATAGATTAGTTAGAAGGAAAGAAAGAAAGATTAGTTAGAAAGAAAGAAAGATAGATTAGTTAGAAAGAAAGATTAGTTAGAAAGAAGGATTAGTTTGAAAAAAAGAAAGAAAGATTAGTTAGAAAGAAAGAAAGATAGATTAGTTAGAAAGAAAGATTAGTTAGAAAGAAAGAAAGATAGATTAGTTAGAAAGAAAGATTAGTTAGAAAGAAAGAAAGAAAGAAAGAAGAAAGATTAGCTAGAAAGAAAGAAAGAAAGAAAGGAAGAAAGAAAGAAAGAAAGAAAGAAAGAAAGAAAGAAAGAAAGAAAGAAGAAAGAAAGATTAGTTAGAAAGAGAGAAAGAAAGAAAGAAGAAAGATTGGTTAGAAGGAAAGAAAGAAAGAAAGAAAGAAAGAAAGAAAGAAAGAAAGAAAGAAAGAAAGATTAATTAGTGAGAAAGAAAGAAAGATGGATTAGTTAGAAAGAAAGAAAGAAAGAAAGATAGATTAGTTAGACAGAAAGAAAGAAAGATAGATTAGTTAGAAAGAAAGAAAGATAGATTAGTTAGATAGAAAGAAAGATAGATTAGTTAGAAAGAAAGAGAGAGATTAGTTTGAAAGAAAGAAAGATTAGTTAGAAAGAAAGATAGATTAGTTAGAAAGAAAGAAAGAAAGAAAGAAAGAGTAGTTAGAAAGAAAGAAAGATAGATTAGTTAGAAAGAAAGATAGATTAGTTAGAAAGAAAGATTAATTTGAAAGAAAGAAAGATAGATTAGTTAGAAAGAAAGAAAGATTAGTTAGAAATAAAAAAAGATAGATTAGTTAGAAAGAAAGAAAGATAGACTAGTTAGAAATAAAAAAGATAGATTCGTTTGAAAGAAAGAAAGAGTAGTTAGAAAGAAAGAAAGAGTAGTTAGAACGAAAGATAGATTAGTTACAAAGAAAGAAAGATAGATTATTTAGAAAGATAGATTAGTTTGAAAGAAAGATTAGTTAGAAAGAAAGATAGATTAGTTACAAAGAAAGAAAGATTAGTTTGAAAGAAAGAAAGAAAGAGTAGATAGAAAGAAAGACAGAAAGATAGAGTAGTTAGAAAGAAAGAAAGATTAATTAGAAAGAAAGAAAGATAGATAGAAAGAAAGAAAAATTAGTAAGAAAGAAAGAAAGAAAGAGTAGTTAGAAAGAAAGAAAGATAGATTAGTTAGAAAGAAAGAAAGATAGATTAGTTAGAAAGAAAGATAGATTAGTTAGAAAGAAAGAAAGAAAGAAAGAAAGAAAGAAAGAAAGCTAGATTAGTTAGAAAGAAAGAAAGATAGATTATTTAGAAAGATAGATTAGTTTGAAAGAAAGATTAGTTAGAAAGAAAGAAAGATTAGTTTGAAAGAAAGAAAGAAAGAGTAGTTAGAAAGAAAGAAAGAAAGATAGATTAGTTAGAAAGAAAGAAAGAAAGAAAGAAAGAAAGAAAGAAAGAAAGATGGAGTAGTTAGAAAGAAAGAAAGATTAGTTAGAAAGAAAGATTAGTTAGAAAGAAAGAAAGATTAGTTAGAAAGAAAGAAAGAAAAGTTAGAAAGAAAGATTAGTTAGAAAGAGAGAAAGATAGAGTAGTTAAAAAGTAAGAAAGATAGATTAGTTAAAAAGAAAGAAAGATTAGATAGATAGATAGATAGATAGATAGATAGATAGATAGATAGATAGATAGATAGATAAGTTCATTAGTACATATAGAATGGTAGTTTAATTGAGTCTAGGGCTTCAGGGAGTTTAGATTTGAGTTTTTGTGTTGTACACTACTGGGCCACCGTAGTCTTGGCTCAATTTGAACTGTTGCAATAAAAGTCAATGGGATTTTTATGATTTTTAATATTAATTTTTAAGAAATCTGAAAGTCAAATCAGTCTGAAAAGATATAGCACACTAAGTCAGAACAGTCTGAAGGTCTGACCCGAGTTTGGAGTTTGTAGAGTTAAAACTCTAGGAGGAGTAGCAGTCAGAAAATTTTGGGTCAGAAGAATAAAAAGAAGAATAATAACTAGAAAAAAGTTTGATGAGACAAACTTTAAGTTGGCTTGAAAAAGCCAGACCAGAGAGTTTGAAGAAGTTTAAAATAGTTTGAAGTTTGATAGATGGATTAGTTAGAAAGAAAGAAGAAAGATTAGTTAGAAAGAATGAAAGAAAGATTAGTTAGAAAGAAAGAAAGAAGAAAGAAAGATTAGTTAGAAAGAAAGAAAGATGGATTAGTTAGAAAGAAAGAAAGATGGATTAGTCAGAAAGAAAGAAGGATGGATTAGTTAGAAAGAATGAAAGAAAGATTAGTTAGAAAGAAAGAAAAGATTAGTTAGAAAGAAATAAAGAAAGATTAGTTAGAAAGACAGAAAGAAAGATAAGATAGAAAGAAAGATAGATCAGTAAGAAAGAAAGAAAGAAAGAGATTAGTTGGAAAGAAAGAAAGAAAAAAGAAAGAAAGATTAGGTAAAAAGAAAGAAAGATTAGGTAAAAAGAAAGAAAGATTAGTTATAAAGAAAGAAAGATTAGTTAGAAAGAAAGAAAGATTAGTTAGTTAGAAAGATAGATCAGTAAGAAAGAAAGAAAGAAAGAAAGAAAGAAAGAAAGAAAGAAAGAAAGATTAGTTAGAAAGAAAGAAAGAAAGATTAGTTAGAAAGAAACAAGGATTAGTTAGAAAGAAAGAAGGATAGATATATTAGTTAAGAAGAAAGAAAGATAGATAGATTAGTTAAAAAGAAAGAAAGATAGATAGATTAGTTAGAAAGAAAGATAGATAGATTAGTTGAAAAGAAAGAAAGATAGATTAGTTAGGAAGAAAGAAAGACTAGTTAGAAAGAAAGAAAGATAGATTAGTTAGAAAGATAGATCAGTAAGAAAGAAAGAAAGAAAGATGGATTAGTTAGAAAGAAAGATTAGTTAGAAAGAAAAAAAGAAAGATTATTTAGAAAGAAAGAAAGATTAGTTAGAAAGAAAGAAAGATAGATTAGAAAGAAAGATTAGTTAGAAAGATAGATCAGTAAGAAAGAAAGAAAGAAAGATTAGTTAGAAAGAAAGAAAGATTAGTTAGAAAGAAAGAAAGATAGATTAGTTAGAAAGAAAGAAAGATTAGTTAGAAAGAAAGAAAGATAGATTAGTTAGAAAGATAGATCAGTAAGAAAGAAAGAAAGAAAGATGGATTAGTTAGAAAGATAGATCAGTAAGAAAGAAAGAAAGAAAGAAAGAAAGATTAGTTAGAAAGAAAGAAAAAAAGATTAGTTAGAAAGAAACAAGGATTAGTTAGAAAGAAAGAAGGATAGATATATTAGTTAAGAAGAAAGAATGATAGATAGATTAGTTAAAAAGAAAGAAAGATAGATAGATTAGTTAGAAAGAAAGATAGATAGATTTGTTGAAAAGAAAGAAAGATAGATTAGTTAGGAAGAAAGAAAGACTAGTTAGAAAGAAAGAAAGATAGATTAGTTAGAAAGATAGATCAGTAAGAAAGAAAGAAAGAAAGATGGATTAGTTAGAAAGAAAGATTAGTTAGAAAGAAAAAAAGAAAGATTATTTAGAAAGAAAGAAAGATTAGTTAGAAAGAAAGAAAGATAGATTAGAAAGAAAGATTAGTTAGAAAGATAGATCAGTAAGAAAGAAAGAAAGAAAGATTAGTTAGAAAGAAAGAAAGATTAGTTAGAAAGAAAGAAAGATAGATTAGTTAGAAAGAAAGAAAGATTAGTTAGAAAGAAAGAAAGATAGATTAGTTAGAAAGATAGATCAGTAAGAAAGAAAGAAAGAAAGATGGATTAGTTAGAAGGATAGAACAGTAAGAAAGAAAGAAAGAAAGATGGATTAGTTAGAAAGAAAGAAAGATAGATTAGTTAGAAAGAAAGATTAGTTAGTTAGAAAGATAGATCAGTCAAAAAGAAAGAAAGAAAGATTAGTTAGAAAGAAAGAAAGATTAGTTAGAAAGAAAGAAAGATAGATTAGTTAGAAAGAAAGAAAGATTAGTTAGAAAGAAAGAAAGATAGATTAGTTAGAAAGAAAGATTAGTTAGAAAGAAAGAAAGATAGATTAGTTCAAAAGAAAGAAAGATTAGTTAGAAAGAAAGAAAGATAGATTAGTTAGAAAGATAGATCATTAAGAAAGAAAGAAAGAAAGAAAGATGGATTAGTTAGAAAGATAGATCAGTAAGAAAGTAAGAAAGAAAGATGGATTAGTTAGAAAGATAGATCAGTAAGAAAGAAAGAAAGAAAGAAAGATGGATTAGTTAGAAAGAAAGATAGATCAGTAAGAAAGAAAGAAAGAAAGATGGATTAGTTAGAAAGAAAGAAAGATTAGTTAGAAAGAAAGATAGATTAGTTAGAAAGAAAGAAAGATTAGTTAGAAAGAAAGATTAGTTAGAAAGAAAGAAAGATAGATTAGTTCAAAAGAAAGAAAGATTAGTTAGAAAGAAAGAAAGATAGATTAGTTAGAAAGATAGATCATTAAGAAAGAAAGAAAGAAAGATGGATTAGTTAGAAAGATAGATCAGTAAGAAAGTAAGAAAGAAAGATGGATTAGTTAGAAAGATAGATCAGTAAGAAAGAAAGAAAGAAAGAAAGAAAAATGGATTAGTTAGAAAGAAAGATAGATCAGTAAGAAAGAAAGGAAGAAAGATGGATTAGTTAGAAAGAAAGAAAGATAGATTAGTTAGAAAGATAGATCAGTAAGAAAGAAAGAAAGAAAGAAAGATGGATTAGTTAGAAAGAAAGATAGATTAGTTAGAAAGAAAGAAAGATTAGTTAGAAAGAAAGAAAGATAGATTAGAAAGAAAGATTAGTTAGAAAGATAGATCAGTAAGAAAGAAAGAAAGAAAGATTAGTTAGAAAGAAAGAAAGATTAGTTAGAAAGAAAGAAAGATAGATTAGTTAGAAAGAAAGAAAGATTAGTTAGAAAGAAAGAAAGATAGATTAGTTAGAAAGATAGATCAGTAAGAAAGAAAGAAAGAAAGATGGATTAGTTAGAAAGATAGATCAGTAAGAAAGAAAGAAAGAAAGATGGATTAGTTAGAAAGAAAGAAAGATAGATTAGTTAGAAAGAAAGATTAGTTAGTTAGAAAGATAGATCAGTCAAAAAGAAAGAAAGAAAGATTAGTTAGAAAGAAAGAAAGATTAGTTAGAAAGAAAGAAAGATAGATTAGTTAGAAAGAAAGAAAGATTAGTTAGAAAGAAAGAAAGATAGATTAGTTAGAAAGAAAGATTAGTTAGAAAGAAAGAAAGATAGATTAGTTCAAAAGAAAGAAAGATTAGTTAGAAAGAAAGAAAGATAGATTAGTTAGAAAGATAGATCATTAAGAAAGAAAGAAAGAAAGAAAGATGGATTAGTTAGAAAGATAGATCAGTAAGAAAGTAAGAAAGAAAGATGGATTAGTTAGAAAGATAGATCAGTAAGAAAGAAAGAAAGAAAGATGGATTAGTTAGAAAGAAAGATAGATCAGTAAGAAAGAAAGAAAGAAAGATGGATTAGTTAGAAAGAAAGAAAGATTAGTTAGAAAGAAAGATAGATTAGTTAGAAAGAAAGAAAGATTAGTTAGAAAGAAAGATTAGTTAGAAAGAAAGAAAGATAGATTAGTTCAAAAGAAAGAAAGATTAGTTAGAAAGAAAGAAAGATAGATTAGTTAGAAAGATAGATCATTAAGAAAGAAAGAAAGAAAGATGGATTAGTTAGAAAGATAGATCAGTAAGAAAGTAAGAAAGAAAGATGGATTAGTTAGAAAGATAGATCAGTAAGAAAGAAAGAAAGAAAGAAAGAAAGATGGATTAGTTAGAAAGAAAGAAAGATAGATTAGTTAGAAAGATAGATCAGTAAGAAAGAAAGAAAGAAAGAAAGATGGATTAGTTAGAAAGAAAGATAGATTAGTTAGAAAGAAAGAAAGATTAGTTAGAAAGAAAGAAAGATAGATTAGTTAGTTAGAAAGATAGATCAGTAAGAAAGAAAGAAAGAAAGATTAGTTAGAAAGAAAGAAAGATTAGTTAGAAAGAAAGAAAGATAGATTAGTTAGAAAGAAAGAAAGATTAGTAGATTAGTAGATTAGTAGAAAGAAAGAAAGATAGATTAGTTAGAAAGAAAGATTAGTTAGTTAGAAAGATAGATCAGTAAGAAAGAAAGAAAGAAAGATTAGTTAGAAAGAAAGAAAGAAAGATTAGTTAGAAAGAAAGAAAGATAGATTAGTTAGAAAAATAGATCAGTAAGAAAGAAATAAAGAAAGATGGATTAGTTAGAAAGATAGATCAGTAAGAAAGAAAGAATGAAAGATGGATTAGTTAGAAAGATAGATCAGTAAGAAAGAAAGAAAGAAAGATGGATTAGTTAGAAAGATAGATCAGTAAGAAAGAAAGAAAGATGGATTAGTTAGAAAGAAAGAAAGATAGATTAGTTAGAAAGAAAGAAAGAAAGAAAGATGGATTAGTTAGAAAGAAAGAAAGATAGATTAGTTAGAAAGATAGATCAGTAAGAAAGAAAGAAAGAAAGATGGATTAGTTAGAAAGAAAGAAAGATGGATTAGTTAGATAGATAGATAGATAGATAGATAGATAGATAGATAGATTAGTTAGATAGATAGATAGATAGATAGATAGATAGATAGATAGATAGATAGATAGATAGAAGTTTATTAGTACATTGAATGGTAGTTTAATTGAGTCTAGGGCTTCAGGGAGTTTAGATTTGAGTTTTTATGTTGTGCACTACTGGGCCACCGTAGCCTTGGCTCATTTTGAACATGCTGCAATGAAAGTCAATAGGAATTTTATGATGTTTAATATTAATTTTTAAGAAAACTGTAAGTCCGATCAGTTAGAAAAGATATAGCACACCGAGTCAGAACAGTTTGAGTGTCCGTGCCGAGTTTGGAGTATGTGGAGTTAAAGCTCTAGGAGGAGTTAGAGTTGTAAATTTGAGTAAGAATAATAATAACTAGAAAAAAGTTTGATGAGACAAACTTTAAGTTGGCTTGAAAAAGCCAGACCAGAGAGTTTGAAGAAGTTTAAAATAGTTTGAAGTTTGATAGATGGATTAGTTAGAAAGAAAGAAGAAAGTTTAGTTAGAAAGAAAGAAGAAAGATTAGTTAAAAAGAATGAAAGAAAGATTAGTTAGAAAGAAAGAAAGAAGAAAGAAAGATTAGTTAGAAAGAAATAACGATGGATTAGTTAGAAAGAAAGAAAGATGGATTAGTCAGAAAGAAAGAAGGATGGATTAGTTAGAAAGAATGAAAGAAAGATTAGTTAGAAAGAAAGAAAAGATTAGTTAGAAAGAAATAAAGAAAGATTAGTTAGAAAGAAAGATAGATAGATCAGTAAGAAAGAAAGAAAGAAAGAGATTAGTTGGAAAGAAAGAAAGAAAAAAGAAAGAAAGATTAGGTAAAAAGAAAGAAAGATTAGGTAAAAAGAAAGAAAGATTAGGTAAAAAGAAAGAAAGATTAGTTATAAAGAAAGAAAGATTAGTTAGAAAAAGGAAAGATAAGATAGAAAGAAAGATAGATCAGTAAGAAAGAAAGACATTAGTTGGAAAGAAAGAAACAAAAAAGAAAGATGGATTATTTATAAAGAGAGATAGATTAATTATAAAGAAAGAACGAAAGATAATTAGTTAGAAAGAAAAAAAGAAAGATTAGTTAGAAAGAAAGAAAGATAGATTAGTTAGAAAGAAAGAAAGATTAGTTAGAAAGAAAGAAAGAAAATTAGTTAGAAAGAAAGAAAGAAAGAAAGAAAGAAAAGATGATCAGTTAGAAAGAAAGATTAGTTAGTTAGAAAGAAAGATAGATCATTAAGAAAGAAAGATTAGTTAGAAAGAAAGAAAGAAAAATTAGTTAGAAAGAAAGAAAGATTAGTTAGAAAGAAAGAAAGATTAGTTACAAAAAGAAAGATTAGTTAGAAAGAAAGAAAGATTAGTTAGTTAGAAAGATAGATCAGTAAGAAAGAAAGAAAGAAAGAAAGAAAGAAAGAAAGAAAGAAAGAAAGAAAGAAAGAAAGAAAGGATTATTTAGAGAGAAAGATAGATAGATAGATTAGTTAAAAAGAAAGAAAGATAGATAGATTAGTTAAAAAGAAAGAAAGATAGATAGATTAGTTAGAAAGAAAGATAGATAGATTAGTTAAAAAGAAAGAAAGATAGATTAGTTAGAAAGAAAGAAAGACTAGTTAGAAAGAAAGAAAGAAAGATGGATTACTTAGAAAGAAAGAAAGATTAGTTAGAAAGAATGAAAGAAAGAAAGATTAGTTAGAAAGAAAGAAAGAAAGAAAGAAAAGATGATCAGTTAGAAAGAAAGATTAGTTAGTTAGAAAGAAAGATAGATCAGTAAGAAAAAAAGAAAGATTAGTTAGAAAGAAAGAAAGAATGATTAGTTAGAAAGAAAGAAAGATAGATAGATTAGTTAGAAAGAAAGATAGATAGATTAGTTAGAAAGAAAGAAAGAGAGATTAGTTAGAAAGAGAGATAGATAGATAGATAGATAGATAGATAGATAGATAGGTAGGTAGATAGATAGATAGATAGATAGATAGATAGATAGATAGATAGATAGATAGATAGATAGATAGATAGATAAGATAGATAGATAGATAGATAGATAGATAGATAGATAGATAAGATAGATAGATAGATAGATAGATAGATAGATAGATAGATAGATCGATTATTTAGATAGATAGATAGATAGATTAGTTAGAAAGAAAGAAAGAAAGACTAGTTAGAAAGAAAGAAAGAAAGATGGATTACTTAGAAAGAAAGAAAGATTAGTTAGAAATAAAGAAAGAAAGAAAGAAGAAAGATTAGTTAGAAATATAGAAAGAAAAAAAGAAGAAAGATTAGTTAGAAAGAAAGAAAGAAAGAAAGAAGAAAGATTAGTTAGAAAGAAAGAAAGAAAGAAGAAAGATTAGTTAGAAATAAAGAAAGAAAGAAAGAAAGAAAGAAAGAAGAAAGATTAGTTAGTTAGAAAGAAAGAAAGAAAGATTAGTTAGAAAGAAAGAAAGATTAGTTAGAAAGAAAGAAAGAATGATTAGTTAGAAAGAAAGAAAGATAGATAGATTAGTTAGAAAGAAAGATAGATAGATTAGTTAGAAAGAAAGAAAGATAGATTAGTTAGAAAGAAAGAAAGATAGATTAGTTAGAAAGAAAGAAAGAGAGATTAGTTAGAAAGAGAGATAGATAGATATATAGATAGATAGATAGATAGGTAGGTAGATAGATAGATAGATAGATAGATAGATAGATAGATAGATAGATAGATAGATAGATAGATAAGATAGATAGATAGATAGATAGATAGATAGATAGATAGATAGATAGATCGATTATTTAGATAGATAGATAGATTAGTTAGAAAGAAAGAAAGAAAGCCTAGTTAGAAAGAAAGAAAGAAAGATGGATTACTTAGAAAGAAAGAAAGATTAGTTAGAAATAAAGAAAGAAAGAAAGAAGAAAGATTAGTTAGAAATATAGAAAGAAAGAAAGAAAGAAAGAAAGAAGAAAGATTAGTTAGAAAGAAAGAAAGAAAGAAAGAAGAAAGATTAGTTAGAAAGAAAGAAAGAAAGAAGAAAGATTAGTTAGAAATAAATAAAGAAAGAAAGAAAGAAAGAAGAAAGATTAGTTAGAAAGAAAGAAAGAAAGAAAGATTAGTTAGAAAGAAAGAAAGATTAGTTAGAAAGAAAGAAAGAAAGAAAGAAAGAAAGAAGAAAGATTAGTTAGAAATAAAGAAAGAAAGAAAGAAAGAAAGAAAGAAAGAAGAAAGATTAGTTAGAAAGAGAGAAAGAAAGAAAGAAAGATTAGTTAGAAAGAAAGAAAGAAAGAAAGATTAGTTAGAAAGAAAGAAAGAAAGAAAGAAAGAAAGAAAGAAAGAAAGAAAGAAAGAAAGAAAGAAGAAAGATTAGTTAGAAAGAAAGAAAGAAAGAAAGAAAGAAAGAAGAAAGATTAGTTATAAAGAAAGAAAGATTAGTTAGAAAGAAAGAAAGAAAGAAAGAAAGAAAGAAAGATTAGTTAGAAAGAAAGAAAGAAAGAAAGATTAGTTAGAAAGAAAGAAAGAAAGAAAGAAAGAAGAAAGATTAGTTAGAAAGAAAGAGAAAGAAAGAAAGAAGAAAGATTAGTTAGAAAGAAAGAAAGATTAGTTAGAAAGAAAGAAAGAAAGAAAGAAAGAAAGAAAGAAGAAAGATTAGTTAGAAAGAAAGATTAGTTATAAAGAAAGAAAGAAAGAAAGAAAGAAAGAAGAAAGATTAGTTAGAAAGAGAGAAAGAAAGAAAGAAAGATTAGTTAGAAAGAAAGAAAGAAAGAAAGAAAGATTAGTTAGATAGTGAGAAAGAAAGAAAGAAAGAAAGAAAGAAGAAAGATTAGTTAGAAAGTAAAAAAGAAAGAAAGAAAGAAAGAAAGAAAGAAAGAAGATTAGTTAGAAAGAAAGAAAGATTAGTTAGAAAGAAAGAAAGAAAGAAAGAAAGAAAGATTAGTTAGAAAGAAAGAAAGAAGAAAGAAATATTAGGAAGAAAGAAAGAAAGAAAAAAGAAATAAATATTAGGAAGAAAGAAAGATTAGTTAGAAAGAAAGAAAGAAAGAAAGAAAGAAAGAAAGAAAGAAAGAAAGAAAGATTAGTTAGAAAGAAAGAAAGATTAGTTAGAAAGAAAGATTAGTTAGAAAGATAGATCAGTAAGAAAGAAAGAAAGAAAGATGGATTACTTAGAAAGAAAGATAGATTAGTTAGAAAGAAAGATTAGTTAGAAAGATAGATCAGTAAGAAAGAAAGAAAGAAAGATTAGTTAGAAAGAAAGAAATATTAGTTAGAAAGAAAGAAAGATAGATTAGTTATAAAGAAAGAAAGATTAGTTAGAAAGAAAGAAAGATAGATTAGTTAAAAAGATAGATCAGTAAGAAAGAAAGAAAGAAAGATGGATTAGTTAGAAAGATAGATCAGTAAGAAAGAAAGAAAGATGGATTAGTTAGAAAGATAGATCAGTAAGAAAGAAAGAAAGATGGATTAGTTAGAAAGAAAGAAAGATAGATTAGTTAGAAAGATAGATCAGTAAGAAAGAAAGAAATAAAGATGGATTAGTTAGAAAGAAAGAAAGATAGATTAGTTAGAAAGATAGATCAGTAAGAAAGAAAGAAAGAAAGAAAGATGGATTAGTTAGAAAGAAAGAAAGATAGATTAGTTAGAAAGATAGATCAGTAAGAAAGAAAGAAAGAAAGATGGATTAGTTAGAAAGAAAGAAAGATTAGTTAGAAAGAAAGATTAGTTAGAAAGATAGATCAGTAAGAAAGAAAGAAAGAAAGATGGATTAGTTAGAAAGAAAGAAAGATAGATCAGTAAGAAAGAAAGAAAGAAAGATGGATTAGTTAGAAAGAAAGAAAGATTAGTTAGAAAGAAAGATTAGTTAGAAAGATAGATCAGTAAGAAAGAAAGAAAGAAAGATGGATTACTTAGAAAGAAAGATAGATTAGTTAGAAAGAAAGATTAGTTAGAAAGATAGATCAGTAAGAAAGAAAGAAAGATAGATTAGTTAGAAAGAAAGAAAGATTAGTTAGAAAGAAAGAAAGATAGATTAGTTAAAAAGATAGATCAGTAAGAAAGAAAGAAAGAAAGATGGATTAGTTAGAAAGATAGATCAGTAAGAAAGAAAGAAAGATGGATTAGTTAGAAAGATAGATCAGTAAGAAAGAAAGAAAGATGGATTAGTTAGAAAGAAAGAAAGATAGATTAGTTAGAAAGATAGATCAGTAAGAAAGAAAGAAATAAAGATGGATTAGTTAGAAAGAAAGAAAGATAGATTAGTTAGAAAGATAGATCAGTAAGAAAGAAAGAAAGAAAGATGGATTAGTTAGAAAGAAAGAAAGATAGATTAGTTAGAAAGAAAGATTAGTTAGAAAGATAGATCAGTAAGAAAGAAAGAAAGAAAGATTAGTTAGAAAGAAAGAAATATTAGTTAGAAAGAAAGAAAGATAGATTAGTTAGAAAGAAAGAAAGATTAGTTAGAAAGAAAGAAAGATAAATTAGTTAGAAAGATAGATCAGTAAGAAAGAAAGAAAGAAAGAAAGATGGATTAGTTAGAAAGATAGATCAGTAAGAAAGAAAGAAAGATGGATTAGTTAGAAAGATAGATCAGTAAGAAAGAAAGAAAGATGGATTAGTTAGAAAGAAAGAAATATTAGTTAGAAAGAAAGAAAGATAGATTAGTTAGAAAGAAAGAAAGATTAGTTAGAAAGAAAGAAAGATAGATTAGTTAAAAAGATAGATCAGTAAGAAAGAAAGAAAGAAAGATGGATTAGTTAGAAAGATAGATCAGTAAGAAAGAAAGAAAGATGGATTAGTTAGAAAGATAGATCAGTAAGAAAGAAAGAAATAAAGATGGATTAGTTAGAAAGAAAGAAAGATAGATTAGTTAGAAAGATAGATCAGTAAGAAAGAAAGAAATAAAGATGGATTAGTTAGAAAGAAAGAAAGATAGATTAGTTAGAAAGATAGATCAGTAAGAAAGAAAGAAAGAAAGATGGATTAGTTAGAAAGATAGATCAGTAAGAAAGAAAGAAAGATGGATTAGTTAGAAAGAAAGAAATATTAGTTAGAAAGAAAGAAAGATAGATTAGTTAGAAAGAAAGAAAGATTAGTTAGAAAGAAAGAAAGATAAATTAGTTAGAAAGATAGATCAGTAAGAAAGAAAGAAAGAAAGATGGATTAGTTAGAAAGATAGATCAGTAAGAAAGAAAGAAAGATGGATTAGTTAGAAAGATAGATCAGTAAGAAAGAAAGAAAGATGGATTAGTTAGAAAGAAAGAAAGATAGATTAGTTAGAAAGAAAGAAAGAAAGAAAGATGGATTAGTTAGAAAGAAAGAAAGATAGATTAGTTAGAAAGATAGATCAGTAAGAAAGAAAGAAAGAAAGATGGATTAGTTAGAAAGAAAGAAAGATGGATTAGTTAGAAAGAAAGAAAGATAGATCAGTAAGAAAGAAAGAAAGAAAGATGGATTAGTTAGAAAGAAAGAAAGATTAGTTAGAAAGAAAGATTAGTTAGAAAGATAGATCAGTAAGAAAGAAAGAAAGAAAGATGGATTACTTAGAAAGAAAGATAGATTAGTTAGAAAGAAAGATTAGTTAGAAAGATAGATCAGTAAGAAAGAAAGAAAGAAAGATTAGTTAGCCTGTTAAGCTTCACCAGAGCGCGGACGCACTGAAGCGTTTTTTTTTTTAAATAGTTCAAAGTTACTATCAGATTTAATGTTATTACCTTGACAAACTATACATCATTAAAAAGATATAAGACTCAAGTTTCAGTATTTGACCACTATTGTATTCTGTGAAACTTATAGTGACAGTTATGTCTTAATTTGTGTCAGGAGTTATGAAATTAAAAAATGAGTCGTTACCTTTAATATGAATTATGAGCGTCAGCCGCTTCCATTCAGAAAAAAACTCCCGTGCGATCGTCATGACAGCTCTTGACAAAACAACGTCCCTCAGGGCTTTTAGCTCAAACATGTGCAGATTTGGAGAAATATTGATAGATTCTCATAGGTTTACATCAGACTTCTATAGACAGGAATAATATTTATTGAATTTATACCCAAATGCGTCGATGTAATCATTTTGAGCGCTGTATACTCTGATGTACTGTGTTATCAATTCATACTAACGGTCTGGGGCGCTGTTTGAACAGTAAAGTCCATATATGGATCACATGAAGAAGAACTATAATCATGTGACATTCAGGAAGTCCTGGCACAACAAAGCTATCCGAGATCGCTGTAAAGTGCAGATAAAGATGTTTTGAAGACAATAAACATGATTGCAATGATATTTGATTTACCTGTGTTCTTCGAGTCATGTCAGGTATTTTCATAATAATAGATTATATGTATAATGTAATGCTAATCGAGATAGACTTTCAAATTGTGCAGAATACAATAAAATAATATATTTTCTATCTGATTTTTTTATCTGAAGCCAAATCAGATTACAGAAAGTTATTTAAAACACTCGACTTGCGCTATAAAGTAAGTTGAGCACAAACATAGTTTTATTCTCATAAATTGTCGTGTATTGATGGTGTGCTAAGCTAACATGCTAGCTAGTACTGAGCACCTGCTACCTAACTTCGGTGTAATTTTTATGATTTTTTTCTAAATAAGAATGCTTACTGAACTGTTTCGTTTTTCAAAAAGGGCATTTGATACAGTTTCACTGTGAAGTGAGAACTTTTATAAAATAAATGAGGGATTGAAACAGTGTGAATTGCTAGTCGTTAGTGATTATAATGCAGACAAAAGAAAAGCATATTTAGAGCAATAAACAGGCTGGAGAGGTGTGAATATGTGCAGGGGAGACTGAGACTGAATGGGGCTCGTTTTTGCATCACAAAACAATAGAGGCAATAGACTGAATAGATGCTTATAAGATGACAATAAACACCAGTCTAATCAAAATAAAGTCATATGACATGATCTTGAAAAACATTGAACTAAATACAGAGTTTTAGACTTATCATCTTCAGATTTTAAATATAACATGGCCAGACATGTGGCTTTAGCTGCAGTGCATTTCTAGATTGCTCCAGGGCCAACTTCAATTTTATTTTCATGAAGATGTTTCATAAAAATAAATGTATAATAACTTTACAAAACTTTGAAGCTATTTATAACTATTTTTTTTCATTATGACAATAATTAATTCTACATTTACAATAAACTTCCAGGTGTCAGCTTTCAAATGAGATCTTACTTGTGCTTTTAGTACAAAGGGTTCATGAACTGTATCTGTTTCAGTTTGGGAATGCCATATCTGGGGATTTTTCAAAAATGGGCTTGAAGCTTAACAGGTTAGAAAGAAAGAAATATTAGTTAGAAAGAAAGAAAGATAGATTAGTTAGAAAGAAAGAAAGATTAGTTAGAAAGAAAGAAAGATAGATTAGTTAAAAAGATAGATCAGTAAGAAAGAAAGAAAGAAAGATGGATTAGTTAGAAAGAAAGAAAGATAGATTAGTTAGAAAGATAGATCAGTAAGAAAGAAAGAAAGAAAGATGGATTAGTTAGAAAGAAAGAAAGATGGATTAGTTAGAAAGAAAGAAAGATAGATCAGTAAGAAAGAAAGAAAGAAAGATGGATTAGTTAGAAAGAAAGAAAGATTAGTTAGAAAGAAAGATTAGTTAGAAAGATAGATCAGTAAGAAAGAAAGAAAGAAAGATGGATTACTTAGAAAGAAAGATAGATTAGTTAGAAAGAAAGATTAGTTAGAAAGATAGATCAGTAAGAAAGAAAGAAAGAAAGATTAGTTAGAAAGAAAGAAATATTAGTTAGAAAGAAAGAAAGATAGATTAGTTAGAAAGAAAGAAAGATTAGTTAGAAAGAAAGAAAGATAGATTAGTTAAAAAGATAGATCAGTAAGAAAGAAAGAAAGAAAGATGGATTAGTTAGAAAGATAGATCAGTAAGAAAGAAAGAAAGATGGATTAGTTAGAAAGATAGATCAGTAAGAAAGAAAGAAAGATGGATTAGTTAGAAAGAAAGAAAGATAGATTAGTTAGAAAGATAGATCAGTAAGAAAGAAAGAAAGAAAGATGGATTAGTTAGAAAGAAAGAAAGATAGATTAGTTAGAAAGATAGATCAGTAAGAAAGAAAGAAAGAAAGATGGATTAGTTAGAAAGAAAGAAAGATAGATTAGTTAGAAAGATAGATCAGTAAGAAAGAAAGAAAGAAAGATGGATTAGTTAGAAAGAAAGAAAGATTAGTTAGAAAGAAAGATTAGTTAGAAAGATAGATCAGTAAGAAAGAAAGAAAGAAAGATGGATTACTTAGAAAGAAAGATAGATTAGTTAGAAAGAAGGATTAGTTAGAAAGATAGATCAGTAAGAAAGAAAGAAAGAAAGATTAGTTAGAAAGAAAGAAATATTAGTTAGAAAGAAAGAAAGATAGATTAGTTAGAAAGAAAGAAAGATTAGTTAGAAAGAAAGAAAGATAAATTAGTTAGAAAGATAGATCAGTAAGAAAGAAAGAAAGAAAGAAAGATGGATTAGTTAGAAAGATAGATCAGTAAGAAAGAAAGAAAGATGGATTAGTTAGAAAGATAGATCAGTAAGAAAGAAAGAAAGATGGATTAGTTAGAAAGAAAGAAAGATAGATTAGTTAGAAAGAAAGAAAGAAAGAAAGATGGATTAGTTAGAAAGAAAGAAAGATAGATTAGTTAGAAAGATAGATCAGTAAGAAAGAAAGAAAGAAAGATGGATTAGTTAGAAAGAAAGAAAGATGGATTAGTTAGATAGATAGATAGATAGATAGATAGATAGATTAGTTAGATAGATAGATAGATAGATAGATAGATAGATAGATAGATAGATAGAAGTTTATTAGTACATTGAATGGTAGTTTAATTGAGTCTAGGGCTTCAGGGAGTTTAGATTTGAGTTTTTATGTTGTGCACTACTGGGCCACCGTAGCCTTGGCTCATTTTGAACATGCTGCAATGAAAGTCAATGGGAATTTTATGATGTTTAATATTAATTTTTAAGAAAACTGTAAGTCCGATCAGTTAGAAAAGATATAGCACACCGAGTCAGAACAGTTTGAGTGTCCGTGCCGAGTTTGGAGTATGTGGAGTTAAAGCTCTAGGAGGAGTTAGAGTTGTAAATTTGAGTAAGAATAATAATAACTAGAAAAAAGTTTGATGAGACAAACTTTAAGTTGGCTTGAAAAAGCCAGACCAGAGAGTTTGAAGAAGTTTAAAATAGTTTGAAGTTTGATAGATGGATTAGTTAGAAAGAAAGAAGAAAGTTTAGTTAGAAAGAAAGAAGAAAGATTAGTTAAAAAGAATGAAAGAAAGATTAGTTAGAAAGAAAGAAAGAAGAAAGAAAGATTAGTTAGAAAGAAATAAAGATGGATTAGTTAGAAAGAAAGAAAGATGGATTAGTCAGAAAGAAAGAAGGATGGATTAGTTAGAAAGAATGAAAGAAAGATTAGTTAGAAAGAAAGAAAAGATTAGTTAGAAAGAAATAAAGAAAGATTAGTTAGAAAGAAAGATAGATCAGTAAGAAAGAAAGAAAGAAAGAGATTAGTTGGAAAGAAAGAAAGAAAAAAGAAAGAAAGATTAGGTAAAAAGAAAGAAAGATTAGGTAAAAAGAAAGAAAGATTAGGTAAAAAGAAAGAAAGATTAGTTATAAAGAAAGAAAGATTAGTTAGAAAAAGGAAAGATAAGATAGAAAGAAAGATAGATCAGTAAGAAAGAAAGACATTAGTTGGAAAGAAAGAAACAAAAAAGAAAGATGGATTATTTATAAAGAGAGATAGATTAATTATAAAGAAAGAACGAAAGATAATTAGTTAGAAAGAAAAAAAGAAAGATTAGTTAGAAAGAAAGAAAGATAGATTAGTTAGAAAGAAAGAAAGATTAGTTAGAAAGAAAGAAAGAAAATTAGTTAGAAAGAAAGAAAGAAAGAAAGAAAGAAAAGATGATCAGTTAGAAAGAAAGATTAGTTAGTTAGAAAGAAAGATAGATCATTAAGAAAGAAAGATTAGTTAGAAAGAAAGAAAGAAAGATTAGTTAGAAAGAAAGAAAGATTAGTTAGAAAGAAAGAAAGATTAGTTACAAAAAGAAAGATTAGTTAGAAAGAAAGAAAGATTAGTTAGTTAGAAAGATAGATCAGTAAGAAAGAAAGAAAGAAAGAAAGAAAGAAAGAAAGGAAGAAAGAAAGAAAGAAAGAAAGGATTATTTAGAGAGAAAGATAGATAGATAGATTAGTTAAAAAGAAAGAAAGATAGATAGATTAGTTAAAAAGAAAGAAAGATAGATAGATTAGTTAGAAAGAAAGATAGATAGATTAGTTAAAAAGAAAGAAAGATAGATTAGTTAGAAAGAAAGAAAGACTAGTTAGAAAGAAAGAAAGAAAGATGGATTACTTAGAAAGAAAGAAAGATTAGTTAGAAAGAATGAAAGAAAGAAAGATTAGTTAGAAAGAAAGAAAGAAAGAAAGAAAAGATGATCAGTTAGAAAGAAAGATTAGTTAGTTAGAAAGAAAGATAGATCAGTAAGAAAAAAAGAAAGATTAGTTAGAAAGAAAGAAAGAATGATTAGTTAGAAAGAAAGAAAGATAGATAGATTAGTTAGAAAGAAAGATAGATAGATTAGTTAGAAAGAAAGAAAGAGAGATTAGTTAGAAAGAGAGATAGATAGATAGATAGATAGATAGATAGATAGATAGATAGGTAGATAGATAGATAGATAGATAGATAGATAGATAGATAGATAGATAAGATAGATAGATAGATAGATAGATAGATCGATTATTTAGATAGATAGATAGATAGATTAGTTAGAAAGAAAGAAAGAAAGACTAGTTAGAAAGAAAGAAAGAAAGGTGGATTACTTAGAAAGAAAGAAAGATTAGTTAGAAATAAAGAAAGAAAGAAAGAAGAAAGATTAGTTAGAAATATAGAAAGAAAGAAAGAAGAAAGATTAGTTAGAAAGAAAGAAAGAAAGAAAGAAGAAAGATTAGTTAGAAAGAAAGAAAGAAAGAAGAAAGATTAGTTAGAAATAAAGAAAGAAAGAAAGAAAGAAAGAAGAAAGATTAGTTAGAAAGAAAGAAAGAAAGAAAGATTAGTTAGAAAGAAAGAAAGATTAGTTAGAAAGAAAGAAAGAATGATTAGTTAGAAAGAAAGATAGATAGTTCCCTTTCAAGGGAACTCGAGCTGCGTTTGAGACGCGGTGGGAACGCTCTGCGTGATTGCGTCATGAAGCACGTGTAAAATCAGTCCAATGGAAGTCCGATACGTCATGGGTGACGTCATAGACCAGGAAACTATAAAGCACCCTTGCAAACAGACCGCGCCAGCTTCTGTTGTCTTCAGCAAGCGCTCTCTGTGATTCTGTCCTTGTCTATTTATTGTTGTCTGTCCGATCACATTGCTATATATATATATATCATTATGGCGAGCAAGCAAGATTACAAACGTTGTGTTGTTCCCTGCCCTCGTTTCATTACGGGTGGGGACACACATCAGATGTGTGTTGCTTGTTTGGGAGTGGAGCATGCCCAGTCAGTCCTCGAGGGGGCTGATTGTGAGCATTGCATGAGTTTGTCCATGAAAACTCTCCGCTCCCGCCGGGCATTCTTTGAGGAGGATGGTTCGGTTCGTGTTCCCCGTGGTGCGGGTCCCGCTGCTGCTGAGGCACAGCGGCGGCGTGCATCATGGGGTTCACAGATGGATCTAGTAGCGGGGTTTGAGACGGGCCCAGCCCTTTCTCAGCCCTTACCTGCTAGTTCCGGTGTCCCAGCCCAGGAAGGAGCCCGCCCTGCGGTTTCTCCTCCCCAGGTTGAGGCACCAATGTTGCGGCTATCCAGTTCTGAGGAACCGGATGTCGTTGATATGGGGGATTTTGAGTTTTCGCCAGCTCATATCCCCGATGATGAGGAGTTAATGGAGGTTTTATCTCGTGCTGTTACTAAATTAAATATTGAGTGGCCAGCTGATGATATTGATGTTGAATCAAAAAAGAGTCTTCTAGATGATCGTTATTTACCATCTAGATCACGACCTCCTCGTCGGGAGCTCCCGTTTTTTCCTGATCTTCACACTGAGGTGTCTAGATCATGGAATAAACCGGCATCTTTCAGAGTTCATAATCCTCAAACTAGTAATTACAGTAAAGTGAGAGGTATTGATGATTACGGTTATTTGACGATGCCTCGTGCGGAAGAGACGCTTGCGAGCTATCTCTCCCCCGAGTCAGCGTCATCACTGAAAGCCCCGACGTTACCCACCAGACCATTAAAAAATACATCAATGCTGGTGGGTAAAGCGTATTCGGCAGCAGGTCAGGCGGCAGCATGCCTTCATACTATGTCGATATTACAAGCCTATCAAGCTGACCTGCTGAGGGACATAGATGATTGTGAGGAAGTTAGTGCTGATGCAATTCGAGAATTACGTCGCACGACAGATCTATCTCTCCGGGCCACCAAGGAGACGGCCAAATCTGTGGGCCGTTCTATGGCAGCCCTGGTGGCCACGGAACGTCATTTATGGTTGAATCTTTCTGAGATAAAGGATAAAGATAGATCTGTTCTTCTGGACGCACCGGTTTCTCCTACAAGTCTGTTCGGCGATGCTATAAATTGTGTTGTCGATAGGTTTCAAGAAAATAAAAAACAAGCGGCTGCGTTTCAGAGGTTTCTTCCTCGCCGGTCTAATGTCCCCGAGGCTGCACGCAATATAAAGGTTGAGCAGCCTCGTCCGTCTACGAGCTCCTCATATAGATACCAGCAGAAACAGAGCGTTGCTGCTCGGGCTCCTCCACAATCTGGGGTTCCCGAGTGGCGTTCGCAGTCCAGGCCTGCTGGGGGCAGACAGAATCCGAGGACTGTCATGCCTAAAAGAACCTGGACTAAGAAGAAGTCCTGACGCCAAGTGTGCCAGGCTTCTGAGGGTGGTCCCCTCCAGGGAGGAACGATTCCGAGGAACCGTTTCTCTTTGGCGCCCTCCGGGGGGCGGTTCTCCGAGGAGAGTCGCAGCGTTGCCACATCGGTTGTTCCCTGCCGGTTCGCCGTTTCAGGGCACCGAGGTGTCAGCGTCCCCATGCAATCCTCTGAGGAGGATTGTAGAACGGTCAGTTCGGTTGTTCCCTGCCGGTTCGCCGCTTCAGGGCGCCGAAATGATTGTTCAACCAAATCCAGAGGCCAGTCTCGAGAGACTGGTTCCCTTATCAGAATTTCTGGCAGCGTGGAAACTTCTGCCAAATATTTCTTCATGGGTCCTGCATATAATAGAAAAGGGTTACAGAATTCAGTTCGGTTCTCGTCCGCCCAGATTTCAAGGGGTCCTTCCCACAGTGGTGGACCCACAGCAGGCTCTGGTTATGGAGCAGGAAGTTCTGACACTTCTTCAAAAAGGAGCGATAGAGGGGGTGCCTCCTCCCAGCAGAGAGTCAGGGTTTTACAGCCGTTACTTCATTGTTCCGAAAAAAGATGGAGGGTTGCGTCCTATTCTAGATCTGCGCCAGTTAAACAGCAGAGTTCAGAAACTCAAGTTCAGGATGCTCACACTAAAGCAAATTGTATCACAGATTCAGTCCGAGGACTGGTTTGTCACAATAGACCTGAAAGACGCTTACTTTCATGTATCCATCCATCCTCATCACAGGAAGTTCCTGAGGTTCGCTTTCGGGGGCGAAGCTTACCAGTATCGGGTTCTACCGTTTGGCCTAGGTTTATCACCCCGCACCTTTACAAAATGCGTGGATGCAGCTCTGGCTCCTTTGAGACTCCAGGGCATTCGCGTATTAAATTATATCGACGATTGGTTGATTTTAGCTCAGTCAGAGCAGTTGGCAGTTCGGCATCGAGATGTCGTTCTGTCTCACATAAAGGAGTTGGGGTTGCGGCTCAACATCAAGAAGAGTGTTCTCCTCCCTGCTCAGAGGACCACTTTTTTAGGTGTAATTTGGGATTCTACCACAATGCAGGCACGTCTATCTCCTGCTCGGATTTCTGCGATCCTCACAGCCGTAAAGAATGTAAAACTAGGCCAGTCACTCACTGTGAAACAGTTTCAGAGACTGTTGGGGCTCATGGCAGCAGCGTCCAACGTGATTACTTTTGGCCTGCTGTACATGAGACCCCTGCAGTGGTGGCTCAGAACCAAGGGGTTTTCTCCGAGGGGAAATCCGTTCCGCAAGATCAAGGTCACGCGGCTATGCCTTCGTGCCTTGGTCATGTGGAAGAAACCTTGGTTCCTCGCCCAGGGCCCAGTGCTGGGGGCTTCTTGTCGACGCGTCACGCTTTCGACGGATGCTTCCCTCACGGGATGGGGGGCGGTCATGAGTGGCCGCTCGGCGCAAGGTCTTTGGCAGGACCATCATCTGTCATGGCACATAAATCGCTTGGAGATGATGGCGGTATTTCGAGCTCTCAAATATTTCCTGCCAGACCTGAGAGGCCATCATGTGTTGGTCCGTACGGACAACACGTCGGTGGTATCATATATCAACCATCAGGGGGGTCTGAGGTCACGTCACCTTTGCAAGCAGGCCCATCAGATCCTCCTATGGGCCCAAGGGAAGTTGCTATCTCTCAGAGCAGTTTACATTCCGGGGCGTCAGAATGTGGGAGCAGATATACTGTCAAGGCAGGGGCTGAGGCCCGGGGAGTGGAGACTTCACCCCGAGGTGGTGGAGCTCCTTTGGGAGAAATTTGGTCGTGCTCAGATAGACCTTTTCGCATCCTCAAATACAACCCATTGTCCTATGTGGTTCTCTCTAACGCACCCAGCTCCTCTCGGACTGGATGCGATGGTGCAGGTTTGGCCGAGGCTTCACCTGTATGCTTTTCCCCCGATATCATTGCTCCCGGGGGTTCTGGAGAGGGTTCGCCGGGAAGGGGCCAGTCTGTTACTAATAGCCCCTTACTGGCCGACTCGAGTATGGTTCTCGGACTTGGTGTCTCTTCTGAGCGGCTCTCCTATGGAGATTCCAATCAGGAGGGACCTGCTGTCCCAGGTAGAGGGCACGATATTTCACCCTCGACCGGAGTTGTGGAAACTGTGGGCCTGGCCTCTGAGGGGGCCAGGCTCATAGAATCCGGTCTCTCGACTGAGGTCGTTGAGACCATTCTCCATTCCAGAGCCCCGTCCACGAGAAAACTGTATGCACTGAAATGGAAATTATTCTCCACCTGGTGTGGTGAGCGTCAGTTAGATCCTGTTAACTGCCCTGTCGGTTCAGTTCTCGATTTTCTGCAAGACCGTTTCTCTGCTGGATTATCTCCTTCCACCTTAAAAGTTTATGTGGCGGCTATCTCGGCCTACCATACCCCTCTGGGGGGTACTTCTATTGGGAGAGATCCTCTGATTACTCGTTTTCTCCGTGGTACATTGAGGTTGAGACCTGCACTGCACTCCAGAGCACCGGCTTGGGATTTAGCCATTGTACTTGAGGGTCTGGCTCTAGCTCCGTTCGAGCCCATTGAAGAGGTTTCAGAAAAATTCCTCACTTTGAAAGCTTTATTTCTCCTTGCTGTTTCATCTATCAAGAGAATTGGAGATTTACACGCCCTGTCGGTTGCTCCGTCATGTTTGGAATTTGCACCTGGTATGGTTAAAGCATTTCTATACCCTAGACCGGGTTATATTCCTAAGGTCCCTGTCAATGTTGGGGGCCCAATAGTGCTGCAGGCCTTCTATCCTCCACCTTTTAATACCCCAGATCAGGAACAATTGAACCTGTTATGTCCAGTTAGGGCATTGGATGCCTACGTTCACAGAGCTGCCCTGTGGCGTAAATCAGAGCAATTATTTGTATGTTTTGGGTCACTCAAAAGAGGATGCCCTGCATCTAAACAGGTTATGAGCAAGTGGATAGTCGAGGCTATTTCACTAGCTTATGAAGCGGCCGGTCAGCCTTCACCTATGGCTGTACGGGCCCATTCTACTAGGAGTATGGCGGCCTCTACGGCCTTAATTTCAGGGGTTTCCCTTCCTGATATTTGTAATGCGGCAGGATGGTCCTCTCCGCATACATTTGTCAGGTTTTATGACCTTGACCTCTCCACTCCAGGGGCTAGGTTGCTTGCTTC